>QJNV01000002.1:0-355202 GCA_004155935.1 Monosporascus sp. GIB2
AAAAAAATCATCGTCGGAGTTGACGTTCATTGGGAGACGCCCATCTGTATACAGGAGGGACGTCACTAAGCAGCCAAAAGCGGCGCTACGTTTCTGACGAGGGCAATAGCAACAAACTTAGAGTAGAGCGCGATTGAATAACCCTTGCTGGAAAATATTCCTGCATGTGCTCGAGAATTGCCTGACGGGTCGCTGAAGCCCTTGCGGCGCATTCCCCGCAGGCAGCCGGACTTGGCATGTATGGATGTGATTCGCCAAAGACCAGCAAGAGCACGGCATTCAGGATGTTGGGAGGCGCCACAAACGGTAATTAAAAGGCAATTTGGAACTTACCAGTAGCGAGGATATCATCCACAATCAGGACCTTTTGGCCCCTCTGGATGCTGTCGGCCTGGATCTGGAACTCGTCTTTGCCGTATTCCTTTTCGTAGACCTCGGTGAAGCAAGTGCCTGGCATCTTGCCCGACTTGCGCACGGGGACGAAGGGAACGCCTAGCCGCAAGGCTAGGGTAGGGCCGAAGAGGAAGCCACGGGCTTCGAGTCCCACGATGACCTCAGGCTTATTAGAAGGGAACGTCTCCTCTATCTGGTGGAGGAGCACATCGAGTAGGGAGGCGAAGAGGACGGGGCTTCGAAAGATGGGTAGGATGTCAATGAAGTTGATACCAGGTGTAGGCCAATCCTGATGGTATTGCAAGGCGTTAATGACCAGCTGCTTCGTCTGCTCCATCTGCTCCATGTCTTCTGTGTTCTTGGTTAACGATTGACTGGTGAGTTGGGCGGCACCGGCGGTGGAGGGGGTGGGCTGTCCTCGCGAGGCATCTGGAGTGAGTGTCGATGGGGCGGCTCCGGACTGAGGTGTAGCGTTGTTTGCGACGGGCTCAACAACGCTGTCGGATGTGGCGGGGGCGCTCATGCTGGGGAAAAGAAAGGAAAAAAAGGAGAAGGGAAACCGAGAGGAGGCCAGACCGATTTTCTGTTTTCTTCTAGGAAGGGGAAAGAGGAAAAAAAAAAACTTTGGGGGTGTGGCACAGGGGAGACAAGGTGGGAAGAGGGGAGTAGCTCGAGTGGTGGGAAAGTGACAAGACAGGCAAGCAAGCGAGCCATGTCACTTACTCACACACGCACACGCATACATATACACCCATCCCATATATACATCCCGTACACAACATAAGCCCAGACCCCAAGGCCGGACATGGAAGTAGGTAGACAAACAAAGTTATCAAAGTGGCCGCTTATGGGGCGACCGCCGAACGACACACCGAAGCTTAGCGATATGAGGTGATTGGGCTTGTGTACGTATGAGGATTCTGTTTCTTGGGATAACGCATGCATACTACATGTACGCAAACATGGAGCTGTGATATGATATGTATAGAAGGGAACTCTTGAAACTGGAGAAAAAAAGACCATTACTTACTATGTATGATCTAGGACGGTCAGTATATCTTAAAAGAGTTTGATATTAGATCTAAGAGTGAAGATTGATTCTACACCTACTATTATTATGTATTATTATCTGCATGGATATTCTGATGTGGGCGAAATAGCGGGACAAGTAGATGCCCCTCGATTTTTTTTCGTTCCCCTCCAAGGAGTGGGGCAGTTAGGCTTAGCGTGATAGAGTATCTGCATTAACCCTATCAGCGAGAACTTAGTCTATCAGACTAATCAAGCACGCACTTAATATACCAACTTTAGAAACTGCAATGGAATCTGTCTAAGGAGATATCTAGCCTGAATCGGGACTCTCCTAAGGGATATATATATATATATATACACTCCGCGCAATCGTGACACAGTACCTGAGCTATGACCGCGCATCCGAAGCTACGTAAGCGGTTGAGGAAGCATACCGAGGTAAGGTCTCCTGGGCTGGCATAGGGGATCAGAGCTGGAATCATATTTCCGTATTCCTCCGGGCGTCGGAGCTCAGTGTCCAACCAAGTAACCGTCACAACAAATGGTGAACCCCATGTGGGCGCAATCGATGGGAGTTGCAGGGGGGTTCTACTGGGTGTACAACCTTCAACGACAAGTCTCCCCCACCGTCCTACATAGACTTATTACGAGATCGGAAAAGTAAGCCATGTCGGGCATTAATGTCGCTCATGGCTCTCAACGCCTCGCTGATATGGATGAGATCCGAACAAAGCATAGGGTGTCCTCGCTACCTCAACCATGATATCTGGGCAGTGCTACCCAACCTGCCAGCCAAATTCCTGTTTGGCCGACTATTACACACCAACGTGTAGTTGGTAATCCGTTGAGGTGGATCTAGATACAGGAGCCACGATGGTGTTTTAGATAGCCTATAATACGGACAATTAAGCTTGTGAGCTCGGCAGGGGTTGTGGAACCTCTCAACCGCTCGGTGCCAAAAGAAGGGGGAGGCGGTAAGGCAGTATGCATAAGATCAGCCATGTCTAGAATCTGATGTTTCTTTTGAGAAGGCCCTCCCTCCCCACCATGGAGGCGTCCGTCAACTGCTGCTCCGAGAGGTGCCCGCAAAGGCGTGAGCAATCGTCGACGCATGCAAAATACGTGCTGGACATGCGGTGTAATAATGCGCCCTGATAGGGGGGAAAGCGACCTTCTTTTATTTTGAACCAAGGCAGAATCGCGGTATGGGGGCCACAAATGTGAGGATCCATTGTGTGGCGACATCCCGATGGATCAACACACGGCCTTCTAGAAGCCGTCCGCGTGGCGCATTCGCTACATGTACTTGATACTACAGGCCAGGGATTTCGGTAAATGATATGCAGGGTCGGTCGATAACGGACAGCCTACAGCACTATAAATTGTAGGCACTCGACTAATTGACTACCTTCCGAATTCTCCTTAAACAAGCGTTCATACCGAGTATATAGGTAGCTAGGGATATATAGAGTGGGAAAAGAGCCCGCTCCGTCGCTATCGGAGAATCCGTCGGGATCTGTTGGTAGCGGTCTGAGAGGACCCAGCGGACATCCCGCTGAGTAAATCCACGCAACCAATAGGCCTCGAATATAGGTAATAGTGTAAGAGATCCGGGAGCACACGTAATTGTCCCTGTGTGGGGATGAACTTCTGGAAAGGTCGACTCGTATTGATATCGTAGAGGAGGATGATGATACGACATACGACATCCTAGGAGGCTTGCTGAAACTTGTAAATGGTTCCATTGGCCACTTATCACAGTCCAGCCGGGTTCCTGAGGCTCCACTACCACCGACCGATATTGGTTCTAGATATTGTCCTCGCCCATCTGCTATCTTTCTTTTAGAAACCGATTTTCCTATCCCCGCAATCCTTATTCTCCATTATACATATCTAACGATACCTGCCTACGTACAACACTAGGATCGCTAACCGCCGCTGCGGCCGAGACTGCTCGTAGCGGTTAATTATTTGACAATGAGAAGTCGTCTCTTTCCGAAAGCCACGCCTGTGATGAACCACAGGTGTCACCAAGATATTCTGGGCGGAACATTCATTACTCGGCCCTACTTAATCGGAATCGCCCTCCCATCTGCAGCTTTACCTTGTAGGCAAATGCACCTCCGTCAGATATCAGCCAGCCAGTGCTGCTCGCGCGACGCGTTCACAAGCCACCCGTCACTCAATCTGACCAACCAGGAACCATCTAGGCATACTTCCTTGAGTGTGCCGACGGATGAGGTTAACGGTTATGTCGCCTCAAATCAACCCTTCCTGCAACGGCCTGGATGAGGCAAGCTTTCTCAGTTCTGATTGGGCCGCGGAGTCCACAATTGCACACCCTCGGCGACGAACACTGCAAGTGTTCGACAGGTTTAGATATCAGGTTGTGTTATTGAGGTTCTCGCAAAGCAGAATACCCATCATATACCACGACATTTTCCGGGCTTAACAGCGTTGTAACCACACCGGTATGGTCAACTCATGCTCCTTGTGCCGAACGGTAACGTCCTCACGATCGATCGTAAAACCACATCGAGTGCCCGTTGCGCGGAAACGCTTCCGAGGGCCTTCGTAATCGAGATCTTCTGGGTATCGACGGCCTCGATGCTCAGAATTCGGGTTGTGATCCGGAGTCTAGTTCCTTTTCGACCGGGTTTTCTTCTTAAGACACATACTAAGCGTGAACTCTACCACACCAGCACTGCAGGGATAGGGACATTCGACACTGACATGCCATCTTATTTTTATTCTACAAGTGGCTACCAGGCTCGATACTCGTTTTCATAAACTCGTGCCCGACTCTGGGCTTTCTTGGCCCTCTAACCCGAGCTACTCATCCGGTTCTCTGCCTTATTGCATGTCCGTCGAGTTAGTGGACCTTGATAACGGGAAGCCTAGTGATTGACCCGGCGGGGAAAGCATATCCACATCCATAGGCACGTTTCGAACATACGAGTGCCTGTTCCCACCCACCACAGATGGAGAAAGCGTATCCCCCTTCTCAAGCTCCAGCAACGATTGACCACCTTCGAAACTCTCTCCGGTCTTTTCGAATTCATTCTGTTGGAGAAGGCCTCTGCTACTCGATATCGGTATCGATATCGACCTACTTCTCAAACTCCGTCACGGCCTTTTCTACACCTCTTATCTCTGATCAAACCCCCTTCTAGCATTCTCCCTTATCAGCAAATTAGGGGGGATAGTGTTGCTCTCCCATCTTACACGTCTAAATCTAATCTGATAACTTGGAGTAGCCCTACGCGGAGACACTTTAGCATGCTGCATATGCATTACTTAGTCCTGCAGCCCGCGTCGGTAGCCTCCCAATCCACGTAGGAAGTATTATAGAGGGCTAGGCAGTTTGGCTTAGTTTAGCCCGCGGCTGCTCTATATTGGGGACGTGGTTGGAGATATTGCATCATGAACACGAATCAGTTAATTAGTTATTGAGGAGGCGTTCACCGCTCCTCCCCGTGGCTTACAAGAAGTGTCCTGGTTGATTTACCGTCGTGGCCGACTCATCACTATCGTACGAGCCGCTGGAACCTTTCTAGCCGTCACAGCCGGCGTCTCTCGTGAGTAGTCAGAGGACGGGCGCCAAGCTGCTAGTGTAGGGCTTCATATATGTATGTAGTGTAGAAGCACAACGTCGATAGGTTGCCCCTGCAAGATCATAGGGCGGCATGTCCCTGGCGACCTACCGGCCCATTGATGAACGGGTATCGGATAACTATTCGGAGCCATCCCGAACGCAGGTCGCACAGGGACGGCCTGGCAGCATGAGGGGGTGGCAGCCGTCATACCCCGGCTCGGAGCGTGTCGTTGGACTGCCTACACCACATGCATGCAATCAATCGTATTACAAACTGGTGTGTGCGACTTACCAACAACAGGTCGCTATCTGCTGCGGCCATGCTGCCTTGTCTGTCCCCCGATTGACCGCGCGCGTTGGATGGCCGGCCGGCCGGGGCGGCCGTTCGTCCGGCGGTAGGGTTGTTCTAGCAAAGCAGGTTTTTATGTCACCGCGCCACTACCGTAATAGCACCGTGGCGTCTTAAGACTACATATGTAGGCATAACCGTTGCCCAAGCCGTCAGGCCCCTTCCCAAATACATACATTGTGGCAGCCCCTATTGCGGGACGATTGCAGTGCAGCGTTGCTCGCCAAGGAACCGCTATGTTGCGCACGTCGCATAGCGCGTGTATGTATGTATGTAAAACCATACATATTCAACCGCTCCTACTTCGTATACAGATACGGGACTGTCGCTGCCGGGATAAAGACGAGAACCGTTATCCTGACCGCACTGCGAGGGACGCAATGGCACTCTTGGATGTCGAATAAGGGAAGGCAAGATAAGAATACGCCCCCAATCGCCATTGGGTTGCGTCCCAGTATCACACACCATCTCTGGACAATCGAACAAGCGAACAAGTGTCTATTACGGTTAGGGTATCCGGTTCTATGCTAAAGATTTCTAAAGGGGTATCATCCGTGGTCAAGTTTGGACGTCTCTGCATATTAGGTTGACGATCAAGAACAAAACAAGAAGGGCTGGCGAGTTGGTGTCCGGGATTCGACCCATCGCAAGCCTCTTACGTATTCCCAGCAGTGGGCGTGTTCAACTCCCCAGCCGACACCCACTGATAGAGCTGCCTGAGCAGTGCGTCTATGCCGGTCGCAGCCTCGCGCCTCACCGAGATGCGGTTACCTTCTGATCCCTGGCCGAGTCAACTGGAAGGTGGTCTCATTCCTCCGAGGCTTCCGCGCGCCTTTACACGGCATACGTACCGCGGGCCACGACAGCTCCTCATTCCCCAGCTATCGGAACTGCAGCCGAATAATAGAGAACAGCATGTTCTGTAGCACGTGCAGCATGACGGCCACGCTCGTGGGCAACAGCTCGGGCCACACGGCCAGGTCGAGTCTCCCCTCGACGTTGACGTCGACGCCGAAGCACCAGTGGATGAGGGCGCGCAGGACGACGCCGGCGGCCAGCTCGCAGGCCCAGGTGGTCGCCGAGGCGATGGACGTGAGGCGGAAGTCGTAGGGCTCGTCGGGGTCGTCGAAGGCGAAGTACGGGTACACGTGCTTGTTGGGGCCGAAGTGCAGCACCGCGACGCTGCCGAGGAAGGCGAGCATGCTCGCGTTCTCGGCCAGGAACCGGATGAAGACGTTGCGCGCGCAGATCTTCTGGTACGCGCCGTACGACTGCCCCGTGAGCCCCAGCAGCCCCAGCAGCCGGTGGTAGGTCCGCGTCATCGTGAGCGGCGTGAGCACGATGGCGAACCCCGACGAGAGAGCCTGTAGCCAGATGAACTGTAAGGGCGATCGCAGTCGCGCGTATAGGGCGCGCACGTAAGTTTGGTAGGTCAGCATGAAATATCTGTTCTGTGTGTCAGCGAAAAAACACACCGATTCTCAGCGTTCCTGGTATGGGAGGGAGACGCGGCGGGAATTGCGCTTACAGCTTGAAGATCCAGCTCAGGGGATAGCTGCCGACGCGCTCCCCTTCGCTGAGGCCCAGAATCCAGGCCGTGAGCATGTCCAGCAAATGCACGGTCACAACCCAGCTGTAGACGTACACGATGGTCTCGAAGTTGTTGTGCGGCAGCGTGCGCAGGTATATCTCGGCATAGGCCTCTCCAATGAGGTACGCAAGCAGTCCTACGAGGAGCGCGAGACAGAACCACACGAAGCGGACGAAGCTGGCGGGCAGCCAGCGTCGCCGCTCCATAAGCGCCGGCGCCCTCGCCCTCCTCCGGCGCGCCAGCAGCTGGTCCGAGACCTGCAGGCCGGCGGTGTCCGGGTCGACGAACGCGCCGACGCCCAGCAGGCCCCTGCGCCGGCGGTTCTCCCTCGCCGACACCGAGTCGCCGGCCGCCGCGTCGCCGGTCCACCAGGAGCTCGTGAAGATGCGCTGGGTCTCGCTCAGCGAGTTGCGCAGGCCAATGTGGCGCTCGTGCGTCATGAGGATGCAGAAGGCGGTGACGACGGGCACGGCCATGATGACGAAGGTCCAGCTGATCCAGGCCGTGTTGTGGACAGTCAGGAAGCGGGCCGCCGGCGCGAGGTAGACTGGGACCGGCACCGCGAGAGATGCCGCGGCGACGAGGGCCACGGTCAGCGGGAACCCCAGCGCCGACGGCCACCAGTTGAGCGAGTACAGGTTGAACACTTTCGTGATCCAGATCAGCGCCGTCAGGTTGTAGAACCCGTAGTACACCAGCAGGAAGAACCAGAAGTTCACCTGCACGCGCGCCTGTCCGTGGCCCGGTACTCGGTGGTCCGCGTCCGGGTCCGCCCCCTGGCCCGGGCCCGGCGCCGGTGCCGGTTGGCTGTTATCGTCGTGGCCGGACGTCGGCAGCGGATATTGGGGGAATGGGATAGCGCACCACGCCACTGCCTATTTCGTACCGTGTCGCCTTGTCAGCGTGATCCTTGCATCTCGTAACTAGGCAGAACAGAAAAACATCCCCACATTAGCGCCATAGAGACTACTTCATCTCCCGTTCCCACCATCGTCGTCGCATCACGACGCCATAACCTTCGCACTCCCGGCTTCCTAGACTACTAGATGCCGTCCATTTTCCTTTTTTTGCTCTCTCTCTGACACTGTTTAGATAAATCTCACTTACCAGGCCAGCGGGCAGAAAGACAAGGACGCCCCAGCGGCTCCACCAGCTCTCGACGACGCGCATGACGGCCGTCTGCCGCGGCGCGACCCAGAGGTCCAGGACACCCTTCCTCCACAGGCGTCGCCACTTCGCCCGCCGTGGTCTCCACCTCCACCAGCGGGAGCCCCTACTTCGTCCTTTCCTCCCGTCGCCGTCCCCACCCAAGGTCCCGTACCCCCCCCGCCGCCGCCCGTCCGCCGCGCATCCATCGTCATCAGCGTCGCCGCTCTCCGAATAGTCCGACTCGGATGCTGATTCGTCGTCACCGTCCCCGAGACCCGCCGCCAGCAGCGCCCCGTACCCATACCCGACGTGCACGCTCCCGCGGACGCCCGCCCCCGGCGCAGCCGCGGCCGCAGCTGCCGCCCTCGGCCCGCCAAACTTACTGGCGCCGCCACCGCCGCCTACGCTGCCACCACCGCCGAAGAGCAGGCTCTGCCGCGATCGCGCCCGCCGCGGCAGGTGCGCTCGGAACCGGCCCAGCAGCGGCGTCGACGCGTCGCCGATGGCGATGGCGGCCTGGCGCGAGGTCTCGTTCCCGGGGGTGAAGGGGAAGAACTCCGGCATTTACTTTCCGCTGTGGCGCCTTGTTAGCGCAAGTAGTTGTAGGCTCCCTTGCTGGATTTAGAGACGACTGGATGTAGTGTCAAGGATGACCCCGCTTCATATGGCGCGTCTGGGATTTAGGGAGGAGGAAGGGGAGCATGTATGTGGCGGAGTGCCCTTGTTTTGTTTGCGCCAGCTACCTAGTTCGAGATAGCGCGTAAGTCCAGGGAGTTCCTTCGCCGGGTTGCAGCGCCCCAATAAGGTGCATATAGGGCCTTCACTATGTTCTTTTTTCGGCTGCTTTCGGGCTTGAACGTGGTCTTGGGGGTGGTTGGAGGTGTGTTGGTGGCGCGGTCGCATCGTGATAATGGGTAGGTAATCTACTAGAGCGGCGTGGGGTTGAGAGAGATTGGTGGGACTAACTTAACAATGCGTGATGGGTAGGTAAGTCTAACATCCTCGGACAGTACCTCTCCACATGCTAGATGCCCGGATTTTTCTTTCAGTTGACCAGATTTTCTGCGCTAACTGATGCCTGACATTCATGTTTTCTATTTCGCAGGACACTAAGTACATCTAATGTAGGAACTACCTTCGAGCTACAGCTGCAGGTTATGCCTGGTAAGGCTAGTTTAAAAGAATGAGTGGTTAGAAGAGTCAGAACGGGATCAGCGTTGGTGAAATCACTCGCGATCGTCGCTGCTGCTCGAGGCCGCGTGACTGGAATTTGGGAACTTGACAAGTTCTTAAACACTGCAGCACCATGCATACATGCAGGCAGTTCTTGCTTGCATACAAAACTCTATTGCGCCAAGCTTCTGGGGTGCTTATGTGGGGCTCTGGAGTCCCTCCCTTCTTTGTCCATTTTTTTGACAGGCTTGGAGGGACTCCTTTCATTCTATAGTGTTCGGAATTCTATAGACTTCCGGATACATAGTCGCAGACCGGGGTATAATTAATACAGTAGTATAATTCAGTTCCTCCACGTTCTTACCGCCTTATCCTTTCCACCACTCGCGACGGTCCTCCCATCGGGCGACCAGTCGACAGCGTAGACCTCGTCTTCATGCCCGGGAAGGTCTCTTGCTAGCTTGAAGTTATTGACGTTCCATACTTCGGCGTATTGTCAGCATAGAACTTCTGTTCATCTATTTGTTGGGGGCGTGGGATTATACCTTTCAAGGTGGTGTCTTTAGACCCCGTAACGAGTAATCTCGAGTCGGCCGAGAATTCGCAGGTGTATACGGGAGCAACGTGTCCCTGATTTGACGAGATTAATTAGATCGGCGTTCGTGTGGAGGGGATACAGACAGAAACGGGAGTCTAAGCGACTTACTCTCAATGTACCTAAGAACTTTCCGTCCTGTGCGCTCCACAGTTTCGCATGATTATCCCACCCGGCGCTGGCGATGAGCGTCGCATCCGGTGAGAATCGCACGCTGTTGACCTGGCGTTGGTGTCCTTGCAGACGGGCCACGGGCTTGGTACCGGCGTTTATCGGATCCCAGAGATACATGGTGAAATCGTCCGAGGCCGACACCAGGCGTTCGACAACCTTACCCTTGACCATCGCCGCCTTCTCAAACCGCTCCCTCGCCTTTTGCCTCTTGGCCTCAAACGAGGGCGGAGCGGAGTTGGTGTGGTCGAAGAAGCCCGTACGTAACGCGAAATCGGTCGACAGGGCGAGACTGTTTATCCAATGCGCATGTAGCTTCAGGTTATGCACGAGCGTCCCCTTCTCGGCATCCCAGACTCGGACTGTCTTATCGTGTGACGCTGTGTATATCTGGTTGGTGCCTCCCCACCGGACGCAAGTTACGCTTCCGGCATGGCCGCTCAACACGTGTTCCGTCCGGCCGGTGGCACGCACCCATATCCTAACTGTAGCGTCCTTGCTACAGCTGGCGAGTCTTGCTCCTTCTCCTGACTGCCATAGATGATACGGCTGCCAGGCGAGCATGAGGACAGGCTGGCTATGGCCTTTGAACTCTTTACCGGCAGGCTTGCCCGTTACCGGATCCCATATCCGCACGGTTCGGTCCATGCTGCACGTGGCAAGCCAGTCGCCGTCCGGGCTCCAGCTGACACCCAGAACCCAACCTGTATGTCCCTTTAATGTCCACTTCGGCGTCCCCGTCGCGATATCCCAGATGCGCGCGGTGTTGTCGCCGCTGCCCGTGGCGAGGCTATCGGAGGCGGGCGAGAACTGGGTGCACAGGATCGGCTGACCGTGGCCGGGGATGCGGTGGGCCATGCGGGAGACGGCCTGGACCTTGAAGATGGCCTGCTCCTCGGCTGTGACGGTGAGCGTGCTCTCGAACGGGTCGGCGATGCCATTGTTCCGCAGGAGCTCGAGGAAGTCGGAGGGGAACCCGGTGATGACAGCGTCGCTGCCGGGGACATGTATCCGGAAGCGGTAGGGGATGAATTCTTCGCGGTCCCGCCCGAGCAGCGTGTTCAGCATCAGGGATATATTCTTCTCCGTCGCGTCGGCCACGGACACCTCGACCATGTCCGTCATCTGCTCCCCGTCCTTGTTGACGAAGCGGGCTCGGATCGAGCCGCTCTCCGTGGATGCGGGCGTCACATCTTGCTGCACTCGAGCCCGCTCGGCGACTTCTTTCTTTTGCCGCTTCGACGGCGGGGGAAGTACTGTCGCCATGGGGTGCGGTTTTCTGTTGTATGGGGCTCAAGTTGAGGGTCGATTTAGAGACGTTATCACCAGAAAAATGTTGGCCTGATAAGATAAAGTTTTGAATGCGACAACTCCAATCCATGCCACACCAAGTGGGGGAGGGGTTCTCCCGCAACAGCAACCGACCAAAGCACTCAAGGGTCCAGTGCCGCTCCATTTATCGATAAAGCTAGCTTGACAGGGAGATCCGATAAGGTAGGTACTTACTCTGATAAGATAAAGCTGTGTAATATGTCATTCCAGAGATGAATCATCAATGTGCTATAACCCGGAGCTCGTTGGGATTCCACTATGGGGTAGACTCTCGTATTGATCGCCTCAAGAGTCAGCATCTCGGGAGGTTTCACCAGCACAAATTCAGACAGTTTGGAAGCTAATGGTATCTTATCCCTTGTGAGACGACAATTCTGTTCGCCTAGCAAAGAGACCTCGGACTTACCAGCGCTACTTCCCTGTGACTAAAGTCCAGTTATTCAGCTTTCTCCTATGGTAATCTCAAGATCTCCCGATCGCTCCCTTTACTGACTTCCTTACACCTCCGTCCCTTGGTCGTCTGCCCTTGTAATCTCGTTCAAGTCTCAATATGGCAATTGATCAGAATGCCTTACCTTCAATGGCCGTGCTGCGAAGAGTTACACATCAGACCATGTTAATTTGGCCTTCCATCAGCCCGCGACATGGGACATCAGCTTCACTGTATTCGCCTCCTTGGCCCCACCCCGGATTATATTCGGCCCCTAGACATTACCGGTTATTGCCTACCTCTGGGGGCATGTAATTGTCCAGACACATACGAGCTGCTTTTCTTGTCTGAAAGCTGGGTAACATAGAGCCGAGTCTCGTGTTGGTGTCCCTGTCCCACTGGCTTTATAAGTCCCGCAGCGCTGGCGAACATGTTTGTCGAATTACTTATGATGATGCAATACATACATCTTGATCAGGAATCGCACGACTAAATAGTTATCGCTTATAAGCTCGTAGCAGGGTTATGTATCTGAGAGGAGTTCTAGTCGCCGTCGCTATCATTGCGGCGGCTTGTGAACCAGCAACATACCAAGAGTCGGAGGACCCAGCCCGCGGTGCAGATGTACAAAGCACCCCCTGACGATCTCAACTCAAGCATAGATTTAATTCTTAGTATATGGGCCCGACGACGCATGCCGGCCATCCGCTGCAACCTGGGACTCGTTGAATGACTCTGTGGATGGATGATTGATCAAGTCCGGCCCTATTGCCCAGTCGTGCTATCCCTGCTCCGAGTTCGGACGCTCTCAATGCGATGAAGTCCGGACGCTGTGGTCACATCAAGGTTTTCAAACCACCCAGCCCCTTGGACTGGTATATCCCTGGAACCTAACCTGCGCCCCGGTCGACGACAATGCTGGGGGACCTGCCGGCAGCTGTTCCTTGGGCCCGAACCCGCGATCCGAGGTGAACGCCACGACTACCGACCACGTGCGAGCAGCCCCCAAGCCCGCCCGCAACCTCGGGCTCGGTGCCGACCAGACCCTGGAGGCCGACGCGCTGCTTGCGGACGGAAAGGTAGTGACCGCCAGCGTCTGCGAGAACGCTGACCCCTACCGCTCGCTGGGCGGCGCCGGGCCCGGCTACGGCATCACGTTAAGCGCAACCGTCAAGGCGCGCCCGAACGTCAATGTCGTGGCTGCGCAACGCCTCTCGCTCTCGCTGCAGCCGAGAGCGTCGTCCTCGCCTGGTGCCAACACCTCGTCCTCGTCCACGCCCCTCAACGCCTGGGCGACTGTCCATGAAGCGCTCCTCGACCTCAACGACGCCGGGTTTACCAGCGTGGGTTCCTTCGTGGTCGGGGCCGTGGGGCCACGGTCTTACATGCACAAGATCTGGGCGATCGGGAAGTCCATCGTGAAGGCGCGGGCGGCCTTCGGCCCGACGCGCGCGACACTGTTCACTCGCCTCGGAGATACCGTCGCGGTATCCGAGTCCTACGCGTCCTGCCGGGAGAAGCAGGAGCAGGCCGCCGTGGTCGTCATGCTGCTGTCGGCCTGCGGCGGACGCGTGCGCGATGGCCGCAACCCCAACGCGGGCCTGCACCCCGCGTGGCGCACGTCGAGCTTCCTGACGCTCGTGGGCAAGGGCGTGCCGCCGGGGAACGCTATTAGCTCCTCCGGTCGGCGGGAGGTCATGGACGACGTGACGTACCCGGTCGGCGGCGCGGCTGATGAGGCTGGCGCCCGGGACCGCGGAGTACATGAACGAGGGCGGAACGATCCGGACTACGTCGAGGCCTTCTACGGTGGCCCGGATCCCGAGCGCCATCTGGCGGCTGAGCGGAAGTATGACCCTTGTGATGTTTTCTACTGTCCCAGGTGCGTCGAGGCAGAGGAGTGGGTGGAGAGGCCTGATGCACTGCTGTGTCGGAGGGGATAGGTATGTTCCTAGCGATGCATGAACGCTTAGCTACATAGGCCCGTGAAGAAAAACCTTTCTAGGATGTTCCCATGTGATCGTGAGTGATAGTTGCGGTACTAGCCGTCCGGTGTCCTTAGCGGGCAGGTATCCCTACAGAGCCGCCCTGCTTTAAAGAGTCCATGTTTCGAGAAAATAAACGGAGTAGGCAGTCGAACAGCACTGAATTGCACTCTAATGGCGGCCGTCGGGTTTGGTAATGCGGCGTATTATTAATATATGTATCCGGCTTGCGGAGCCGGTAGACCTTGTTCATGGGATTAGATCGATACGCGTGCAAGCTCGATTAGCCTCGCCCTCAGCCTAGGTCCTACTTCGTCAATGTTCGTCTCTCCCGTCCCTTGTCCACCCAGGACATTAAATGTTTTGGTATGATGGCAGCTCTAGCTGTCCCCAGGCCATCTTCTTCCCAAGCGACTCCGTAAGCCTTACGCTCCCTCCGCTCACTCTCGCGGAGCCTTCGTCAGCCTTGACCCAGCGCATGCCGCGGAACCAAGCCGCCGCCGTCAATCTGTCTCGCCGCATGTGCCTATATAAAATCTGGTAACAAACAGCTCCGTCCATGGGGCCCGGGCCTGGCTATCCGGGTCGGAGGGAACTGGCGTGTAGTAAGTTTGTCTTCCAAAATATATGAAGGGGCGCCATTTCCGTTCGATGCCACGGCAGCGTTTTGAGGGCATAATTAGCCAGCTCGGGAGCTCCAGAATAAACGCGCTTGTTTCTCATGGGCCTAAGCCATCGATCAATCACTGAAATCGCCCTCGACGCCATCCTCCTCTTCCTCGTAAATCTCGGAGTCCGAATTTTCGCGACTGTCGGTGGCCAGACTTTCCGGCTTGTTGTCGCGGATATCTGCCTCCGCGGCCGGCTTCCTCTTCTTTTCTTCCGCTGTCTCGCGAGAGGCGTTTTGCCGCTCATCGGCGAATCCGACGTGCTTCGTAGTAGAGGGCGACGAGGAGGCGGCCTTGCTCGGCTTCTCCAGGACGTCGCCGCTCCAGGGCTTGCACTCCTTCACCAGCTCGCCGCACCGCAGGCAGGCCCAGCCCTCGCCCTCCTCCCGCTCCAGCCTCGTGGCGAGGCACACGTAGCAGTAGATGCAGGCGCAGGGCATCGTCTCGTAGGGGTTCGTGATGTCCGTCTGCGCGGACCCGACGACGCCGCTCGACGCGGCCGCGAGGACCTCGGTCTCGGACACGGCCGAGTTCTGGTCCTGGTAGCAGATGGCGCAGGTGCGCTCGGGCAGGAAGGCGTACTCGCCCCTCTTGTTCTCGCCGCCGCCGTCCCCCCCGACCTGGATGATCTCCTTCGTCTTCCTCCACGTGCGGCTGAGCCACCGCCGCCAGCGGTTGATCCCCACCAGCGGTAGGACGAAGAGCAGGAATTCCGTGAACGCGTGCCACACGAGCTGGCGGTTGAGGTACTCGAACGACACCTCCCTGCTGACTTGGCTGGTCGGCGGCGCTAGCCGCATCCTGAGCACCCGGTCTAGGAGTGTCCGATATCGTCCGTGTAGGAGGAATACAAGGAACGAGGCGAAGGCTGCGATGGAATGGGCCGTGATGATCCTCGTGGTCAGAGCGGACAACCGTCGCACTGTGGGCGAGGGTTCGTCGTATCCATTATCGTGGTCCAGCAACCAGTTCTCCCACTTCGTCCAGCCGTACTTGCCTCCGACCGTTATCAATCCGTACAGACTCTTCTGCCACTTGCTCGGCGGCGCCAGGACGGGTCCGCTCCGTCGCGCGTCGGTGTACTTGAGGTTCTGCAGGGCGGCGCCGTAGGTCGCGTCGTGGTCCCAGACGGTGAGCTTGAAGAGGACGGCGCGCAGCGCGAGGAGGATCTCGGCGGACCAGTCGTCCCTGATGCTGTTGCCGCCGCCGCCGAGATACTTGAAGGCCTCGCCGACCTGGTCGCGCAGCTGGCCCACGAGGTCCTCGTCCAGCAGCTCCGCGTCGACCTGGCCGACGCGGAACGCGGGCCGCGTAGCTCCGCCTCCGCTCAGCCGCGACGACAGCGCCTCCCACGCCGACAGCGACGCGCTGCCGGCGCGGTCCAGCGGGTACGGCAGCCGCGACGACACCGCCTGCGAACGGGCGCGCGTCGCCTCCCGCTGCGCCGAAAGCCGCGCCTGGGCCTCGCGCTCGCGGGCCTGCCGGCGCAGGGCGATGCGCTGTTGCGCTTGGGCGAAACTCGTGGAGCTCATCGGAGGAGCGATGGGTTCATCGTCGTCGGGAATGGACTTTGGGTGGGAGTCTTGCGAGTCGTCGTAGTTTCGCCTCGTTCACATTCTTCGTCACCGCGCGTCGTTCTAGTGTGACGTCGGATAGAGCTCGATACCTTTCTGGTTGTAGTTGAGTTTAGGGGAAAGTCAATCTACCGGAAGATGCCGAGCCGAGGTTGAGGTCAATTGGTGCATGGCCCCATAAATCTTGGCTGTATGTACATAGCACGGTATGTATTATGATGCTGTTGGTTCCCCCCCTTACTGTTATGGAGCTAACTTCCAGCTTCCACTTTTCACGATCCCTAGCTTGGGCGGACACGAAATATAACATCCGTGGATAATGTCAGAAACGTCTCCCGTCTTCCCACAGAGCGGCCAGCTCGACTGGGTGGCCTTGGCCCGCACGCCAATGACATACTCTGTCGAGGTCATGGCTCGCCTCGCCAACGCTGCCATTGATCCCTTAACCGTTCACGCTAGCCTTGCGATCTTCTCCTCCATTTCCTTCCCACCCAGTGGACAAGCCGAGCTGACCGAGTCTCTTTCGCATCTCAAAGGTTGCTCATCATATGGCAAGGTCCTCTGGTTCGGCCTAGGTGTCCGACATATTGTCAAGTGTATGTCGGACTCGGAGCCTGGTGCACTTTGCGTTGCAATATGTGCGGCTCTTGCCATTCTGTTCTCATCCTCACGGGATGCCGCCGAAATCCTAAGAGAGCTGTGTTTCCTTCGGGGAGCAGACCGGTGTGACCAGCATTGTGTGCCATCAATTGAGCAATGGCAACGTCTCATCGAGACCTGTGCTGGCTCTTTGGGCGCCTCAAGATTTCGAAAATACTACGAGGGTTTTTCCAGGCTTCTTGAACCCCCCAAGGACCACTCCCTTCGAAGACCCGCCGCAGCAAAACCCTTGGCTACAGCTCTGGCTGCTCTCGGCAACATTTCAACGGGACGAGCCGTTGGCGCTTCATTCTCTGGTGGATTGGAGTGTGCCTGGCTAGCAGCTGTTGCTGAATGTCTTCTTTGCATCCCTATTGCAATTCAAGATGAGAATGGGAATGTGCTTTACCAGTCGAGTGGATCACATGAACGACGACCTAAATCTGTCTTCATCCGCTCTCTTACCAATGTCGCACCATGCAGCTTGATTCGAAGCACATACCACATTTCCCCGGGCGAGCAGTTGATCCACCCGCTCACGCCGGACAAAGTTACCGCGACAGTACATTATCCCGGCAGCTGGGCTAGTCTCGTAACGGACACATTCGGACCAATCATCCTCCAGAATATCGAGTTTAGGAAACATTTCAATGCGTTACTCATCGCGGTAGCAATGGGTGCGGAGACTTACTACTCGGGAGAAAGCAGTGGTCAGCATTGTATTTCCAAGGTCGGATGGTTGCGGTTCGAACATGAGCGCTCCGGACTTCTATTGAACCCCAATTGCGTCGGCACGAACCTCCTTGACTCCTCCTTCAGGCTGCTGCCTGAGCTCGGTTTCGACTATAAAAGCGACCTGAAAAGACGTCTACGGGCTATTTCTACCTGCATGGACAGTCTATGTCACGTATGCGAATGCTCGGACTGCCGGAAAAGATCCGAAACAGGACGCACCGACAATTTCAATTCGATTATATGCTGCCGGAGGCTAGCGATTGCCTTGATTCGGTATTTGTTGGTCTTGTGTCCTGTACATTTGGGTACGGGCATCATGCCTTCTTCAACTGCCCTTCGGGAAGTGTATACGTTGCCTGACGGCCCTTTCCTGTTGAACGATTTGCATGGACTTCCCCTTATTTTATATTTACTAACAGGAAGAATTCCGGCCCATGAAATTCCGGAGCGGGTAGCTGCTATGTGCACTGGCGGTGTCTGCGTGTTTCTTGATTCGCTCCGGAGCCGCCCTTTTTCACCCCATGATGCCTTGCGTACCCAAGCAATTTATGGACACATAGCCCTTCAAGACAGACTATACAGTTTCATAACAGACATAATACCAAATCCCGCGACAATCGGGCATTGTGCTCTGGAGCCTCTGGATAATTGGCAAAATCGCGCCGCATTAGTGGTTGAAGAGACGACTTCGCCAGTCACTCTCGCAGCTTCATACCGTGATGTGTCAGCCTCTGGATTTCCTCAGTGGCTTGGTCTGGCATGTTTGAGGGATGTACTTAAAAATTTCTGGAGGTGGCCGTGCGTCTCAACTTGCCGTGAATACATCTGGTTGGGACCAAAGAAATATCGCGTAGATGCCTCCTTCAAGAGTCACAATGGCTCTTTTCATTCGCATTCCTGGGCAGCGCTCTATTTTTCTCGACTTGGACCAGACATGGAAATTTGTGCATATCGTCCCGGAAAGGCATCGTCCATGATGTTGGCCGTGGAAATGGGATACAAATATTACGACTCTCTGGATCCTAAACAGGGTCTAATAATTGGCCAGCTGAACAACTGTACACGGTGCTTGATTCAGATATGTTTACGCGCATGGGAATTTACAGGGGACTCGTGCAGCCTTTGCTGGCATGGTTCTCTTACAACCTACGCCAGCGTTGGGCAAAAGCAAGGAGACTGTTTAAAATTCAGCGTGTCGGAGACCGGACATATGGAATCTTCGGGTCAACTCCACCAAATATCCGACAATGTTGCCAGTTGTCTTCGCTCATTTGAAAGGCTTCCTGCGTTGCTCAAATCTACTAACAACGTTTCGATGCAAACGCAACTGCCAGTGGTTGAGGATGAGCTTGCGAAATTCAGAATATGGTCCGGCAGTCCCAGACCGCTCTGTTCCGAGAGCTCTGTTGATCAGCTCTTCCCATCTGTGCCAAATTTTCACATATATTTTGCTGCCGCACTCCTCGAGTCTCTCACCGCGTCACTTGATAATGGTATGCCTCTAGTTCTTTTCAATATGCTGCTTTCAAACACTCACAGAGTCCCTGGCGTAATGTCGCCAATACCACTCTCGGCTGTCTCCTTTCTGCATCCCGGAAGGAATATCTAACAGCGCCTAGCTACTTCCATCATCCTTAGGCAGAACGCTTCGGGGTTATCAACATGCGAAGATGCCCCTGAAAGAGAGGGAGGAAAAGAGCTCCACAGCTATGACGGGGCAATAGACTCATCAACGAACACTTCTAAGTTAGCCCAAATCGTTTCCCATATTGCGGATATTGTCACCAGCTTACTGCTCTCAACCGACACCTCTTCCTACGAAGACTTTGATATGAGGCATGTCTGTGACAAATTTCCACAAGCCGGACGGGCTACAGCTAGCCGGCTTGCCAAGGCAAATTCTCGTCGACGTCAGCACTTCAAGATCATGGAAGTGTGGCACCGCAAGATTGCTCAAGGTATGGATTTCGGCGGAAACCGGGCAGAGATTGACGGATGTAGAGTTGCTGCATCTTCACGTCCTCAAAGTACAAGCATGGATATGACCATCACAATAGGCGAATCAAGGAGTTATTCATCCATGTGGCAATCCCAAGCGGCTCTCGAAGGGGTCCCATTTCCACCCATACCAAAGCAGTCAGATGAAGGATGTCTCGAATGCCCGTTTTGCTTCGAGATGATTATGGTTTCTGGGACAAGGCGAAAGTGGAAGTAAGTGGGGGTTTCAGCTGCTACTCTGTGCCCGCTAGGCTTTTCTAACAAGCTTAACTCAGAAACCATATTGTTAAAGACCTTCAGCCTTACGTATGCCTCTGGGAGGACTGCTTGACTCCAGGCGGAGAGTTTCGAATCTTTTCAAGCTACCGCCAATGGAAGGAACACGTTCTGCAGATGCACTTCAAAACATGGCAATGCCCTGCTGGATGCCAAGAAACATTTCAATCGGTATCTGGGTTTCGACAGCACATGCATCAGTCTCATCTTTATGAGGTGGACGCCCCAGGGCAACTTGACTCTGTCGCAAATTTGAGTGAGCGACCAATGACCCTCAGTACTGATTGCCCCCTCTGCCTGCAGCCTATCAAGTCCGTCGGGTTCTATATACAACACGTTGGACAGCACCTACTAGACGTGGCGCGATTTGCCCTTCCACAGATATGAACGAACATGAAACATGTTGTAGAATGCGCTTACGCGTCCAGGAGTCTTCGCCACATCTTATGCGTTGGCGGTTCCTTCGCTGAAGGGTGAAAACGAGGGACCGTCATTAGGCTCGCTTGACCCCGGACTCGAGCCGCGATCGATCAATAAGAGGTCAAGGTTATCGAGGCCATATCAGGATCAAGCGATCTCGTCAATATATGGTTATGCCGAGGGCAGTATACGCGGAGAACATACTGGCAACACACCGACAGTAACGCCTACCTCAACCTCGTCATGGAACGTGAGCTTCTGAGCGAAGATCAGGATGCCGGCGACGGCGTGGATGATAATGGATGCAATAATGCAGCCAATGGTACCACAGAAGAGGACGTTTTTGCGATAAGAGTTGGCCTTCCGTTACCCAGGGCTAGGGTCGATTGCGCTAATCGCGATTCCACACTCTCCTCCTTCAAATAGGAACGCTGTCGCATCAAGAATCGAACGCATTAGTTTGGAGAGTGGCAGGGATACCGTACCTGTCAAGACCCGATTGGCTTGGTTCTTGAAATCCATTTGGGTGTTGTAACCGTCAAGTTTGATTCGACTTGATCTTACCACTAGCCGATGAGGCAAGCGTATTACTGTGATAGTATGTCTTATGTCCGCCGAGCTGTCAATTTTCACGTTGTATTAACAATAAATCCATAAAAGTGTGGCACCGCAAAAAGTCAAAATGTCTGAGATGTGCGAGACTTTGGCTTTTCTTGTAAAATAGGGGTATCTCTGTTTGTCATAACATATGGCTCAATATATAGCTCGAGTAGGGCAGCTCAAAGTTATGCGCCGTCAGGGGTTATTCTAAAGAGTATAAGAAGTTGCAATGTAACCATACAACTCTGCTACTGTGTCATGACCACTCGCTTTACACCTTTGCTAATATTGCCCCTCCCACGGGCGTTTGACGACATATTCATAGACACGGATACGCCTATAAATCGTTGATACATCGTCGACTGATGTGCTCGCAGTCCATTCACATCTTACGAGACTTTTCAGCCTTAACGAGTCTGCTGGTTTTGGTAGGTCTCTGTCATGCGAGTACCTGGTTTTGTCGGATGTTTGAAGTCTGGTGGACCATTGGCCGGTTTAACTAATATTCTTTGTGAGCGTTCTATCAGCGGTGGCTAAAGATACCAGGTATGTGGGATGGCCTCCTTATGACAGTGCCAATCCACTTAGGGAGTACAAATGCCGTTTACAACATATTCCTGGTTATTGGTTCTTTGCAACTGAGATGAATGGCCTTGCGAGTACTTGCCATATCGCTGTGGTGTTCGGCTCAGAAGGGCCTCGGAACACGGGGTATCTCGTTGGTAGATGCTCTGGGATCGTCTTCCTGAGACGATATTGGTTAACCTGGACAATAGCCTCGTCCAGAGAGGCACTATCCCGGCTTCCTTGGCATTTCGCAGCTACCCCCTTCCTGGGTAGCAACTCTCACATCCGGCTTCAAATATGACGCCCTTTGTAGGGATCGGCGAAGCTTCATATGGTGCCTTAGACTAGGGTCTGTGTAGTGTACTTAGCAAGGGACACGCTACGATGTAAGTCCAGGTTGCTTAACTGGGTACGCTAGCCTGTTATGTTTTAGGCACTATTCTGCTGCCCAAGGCCCCCCACGCAGATGGGGTCAAAGCCCCGCCATCCATCCCACCTTCTGCTGGACAGACGAGAGCTCAAATAATAAAGTTTCCTTTGACAAGGTACTGTACATTCCAACCCCAAGAACGTCATACTCTTGAGCTTTGATCGCGACAAACATCTGCCTCTTCGGGCCGACGTCCGGCAAGATGAACTTCGCTATTGAAGTTCCAGGCGAAGCGAATCCCTTGAGCCTACAGGAACTCTATCGCGTGTTACAGTCGGCTTCCTCCCATGACTATAGTCAACGCCAATCCGCGGGGCAGCAGCTGTCGGCTTGGGAAGCCCATCGCGATTACTATCCGGCATTACAGGTACGTGATGTGGTGTGATCGTGGCATGTTGGATGAACTCCGCGAGCTGTATACTAACACACTCTTTTTTTGTCACTAGGCGGTGTTCCTAGACAAGACCCTGCCGAGGGAGATTCGACTTCTTGCCATCATCCAGCTCAAGAACGGCATCGACCGATTCTGGCGGCATCACACCCTTAAGAATGCGATCCAGCCTGCCCAGAAGGAAGCCATAAGATCCCGCTTATTCTATGGCACTATCGGCGAGGAGGACAGACAACTGGCTTTACACAATGCTTTGGTGTTCGCGAAGGTGCTCCGTATCGACTTCCCTCAAGATTGGCCCGACCCCCTGGCCAAGCTGGTGGATGTGCTAAGGGAATCAAAGGACGGAAACCAATTACATCTCACCGGTGCGCTTCTCCTGCTCCTACGTATTGTCAAAGAACTCGGTGCCGCCCGTCTGCGTAAGTCCCAGACGGCATTACAATCCGCAACACCAGAGTTGGTCTATGTCCTGGGTGAGATATACGGCGCAAAGGCCTCGGAATGGATAGGATTCTTGAGAAGCGAAAGTGGCGACAAAGGCGATGCGGTGAGAGCAATGGAGTGTAGCTTGACTGCGCTGAAGATTCTTCGGCGTCTTCTCATTGTCGGCTATGAATACCCACACAAAGATAAGACAGTTCAGCAGGTCTGGAGTTTCTCCCAGACCCAGTTCGGAGAGTTCCTCGGCTTTACCAGTCCAGAATCTCCTGTCCCAGCGGCCTACCAAGAACTTGTAGGCAAACACCTCCTCCAGTTTACTAAGTTCCACCTTGAAATGGCTGAGAAGCATGCTGCGAGCTTTGCTTCCCTGCCCAACTCCCTAGACCTCGCCCGTGGCTACTGGGATCTCGTAGCCAAGTTTGCAGAGGTGTTCGACAAGTCTGGTGGGATCCGACAAGGGAGCGCATCAGACTCTGCCACAAAGCCAAAAGCCGAGGGGCCCCTGATAGAAAAGCTTGCCCTGAAGGGCTTGCTGCTCATGCGAGCGTGTCTAAAGATGGTCCACCACCCGTCTCAAACCATTAAATACCGGTCCAAGGACGTGATAGAAGAGCAAAAGGAAGCAATCGAAGTCGTGCGAAAGGACCTGCTCACGGACGCCCTAATAACACAGATGGCTAACGTCATCATCACGAATCTCTTCATCTTCCGCAAGTCGGATCTGGAGGCTTGGGAGGAAGACCCGGAAGAGTGGGAGCAGCAAGAGGAGAGTCAGGGTAGCGCCTGGGAATGGGAAGTTCGGCCGTGTGCTGAGAAGCTGTTCTTGGACCTCTTAACGAATTACAAGGCGCTCCTCCTGCAGCCACTACTTGCTTATTTCGCAACTGTTCGGGACCCCCAGGCCGATATTGGAGCCAAAGAAGCTGTCTACACCGCCATGGGCTTGGCTGCGCCTCTAGTTCACGAGGAGTTCGATTTCGATGATGTTTTGAAGTCAACCATAGTAGGCGATGCGCAACTCACTGTACCTTACTGCCAGGTTATTAGACGTCGTATCGGCATTCTACTCAGCCAGTGGACACCGGTCAGGGCGACGAAGGAGAGCCGCCCATTGATTTACGAGATCTATCGGCGCTTCCTTGACCCCAACGACTCGAATAACGACATTGTTGTGCGCATAACTGCTGGGAGGCAGCTCAAAGCCGTTGTGGACGAGTTCGGTTTCGATGGCGAGATGTTCCTCCCTTTCGCGTCAGATGTTCTCACTGAGCTTGTCCGCCTACTGCAAAGTGTCGTTGTCGAGGAGACAAAATTAGCAATTCTTGAGACAACTAGGAGCTTGATAGAGCGCATGGAAACCCATGTTTCTCGCTTCGGCGACTTCATCATTACGGCTTTACCGGGCGTCTGGGACTCAGCTGGGGAGCTTGGGTTCATGTTGAAGCAGGCAGTCATGGCCATCCTTCAGGCTCTGGTGGTTTCTATGAAGAGCGACTCCCAAAAGTACCAGCCTCAAATACTGCCTCTCGTGGCGCAAGCGACAACAATTGGATCCGACCTATATTTGTATCTTGCTGAAGATGCATTGGACTTGTGGTACAACACATTGCTCCAGAGCTCACCGCCCCTATCTGCAGAGCTCCTAGGCCTTATCGAACCTGCCGTGGGGCAGCTTGCAGCCAATAATGAGCACGTCTTCCAGTACACGAGCATTGTCGGATCCTATATAATCCTGGCACCCGAGGTTCTCTTGGAGGACCGCTTCAGAAAGCCAGTCGTAGATGCGTTTTCCGCTGCGCTGAACTCAAAGAGTCGTGAGCAGCTCAATATCACAACCAAATACATAGAAGCCTACATTCGATATGCACACGAGCTTGGAGGCAACCCCGGCCTACAGATCCTAGTGCAAGATATGCTTCAGACTGGCTTCTTGACTAAGATCCTTGAGGGCATCCATGATGCGTACGAGGCCCACCAGACCTCCGGCCCGAATAGGAAACAGCCCCGGGTAAACAACCTCGGGCTCACGGACTACTTTGTCATCCTCTCGCGCATCACTGTCATCGACCCAAGCATATTTATGGAGATGCTCACTTCGTTGGGTCCCATTGAGCAGGTGTGGACGTGGCTCAGCGAGGAGTGGTTCCGTTCCTTCGATAATACCGCGGACGTCCACAGACTCAAGCTGAACCTGCTCGCCTTGACCCGCCTACTGGAGCTTCCCCAACCTGTGCAAGACTTGGTCCTGGCGAAGCTACAAGACTATTTCTCGATGTGGACGGGCGTGATGGTCCAGGTCCTGGGCGAAGGTCAAGCGATCCCGGGCGGCACCGGGCCCCAGGGGACCGTGGACACGCTCGTGCTGACTGAGAAGCTGCCGGACACCGAGTGGGACACGCCCAAAGACGTCAAGGAACGAGCCCTATTCTCGAGCGATCCGGTCACGACGGTCCAGTCCCTGCCGTTTGTAAAGGAGAGGCTTCACAGCCTCGTGGAGAGGATTGGCGGCTTGCAGGCTTTCCATGATAATTGGCTTGTCAACGTTGACAGGGACGTCATAAACGGTTTCGAGGCGCTCGGTGCCAGTCAGCCTCAATCTTAAGATACCTGAGCTCGTGTCTCGTTGGGTCGGGAAAGTCCCAATTATGAAGCATCAGCGCAGGGAACAGCGGCGCCGGTTATATAGGCCGTCGATGACTATCTCGAAAGGGGGTCTCGGCGCTTGCTGGAATGCGTGTTCCACAGCGGTGAGAATCACTGACCCGACCATCATGCGACGAAGAAGCCTGATCTTATCCGTAGTCCACTGATACCAAACCAGATGATGGTTTTGTAGATAGCTTCTGGATCGAGTTTAACATGGCGAAAAGCTGGCCGAATGGAAAATTTTACACGGCCATTGCTTACCATCTGGACTCAAATCTGAGGAATGCCAACGAGGCTTTTTTCTCCCGAGTCATATGAACTTCGTTGAGACCGGAGCCCCGAGGGCTGTGAACCGATTATTGTGGGGGTAGGTGAGGCCGGGTGGTGTACGAGGTCCCTATCGCGATCGTTGGGTCGGGAGATTATCCTAGCTACACATGTGCTCTATGTGTAGTCGTACCAGGCGACCACCAAGCCGCACCAACTAGCCATACCGTCTATCTACACGCATGCGGAGATCCTTTCTGTGCGTTGCATTGTTTAAACCAAACACGTAATTACGTAAACCCCGCCACTCTTTTGCCATTCCCCAGCGACCACCACCCACCTCACTTCCACCTTGCCCACATTACCAATATTCAAATCCCCCTGCGCGTAGTGGCGGGAACGCAGGCCTCTATCCGTCTCCCTCTCCCGACTAGATAGAATTGAACCGCGGGGAAATCTAACCAATCGATACCCCAGCCAATCTCAGCGAAACGAGAGCACCTCCCTCAGGCTCACTGGAAAGCGAGCGCGATCCAGCCTGCCGAGCGGCGACACGGGGCCCAGGAGCCGGAGCCGCGCCGGGCCCGGCACCGGCGGGTAGATGGCTCCCGCTGAGCACGGTCATTGCCCGCCGTGAAGAGCGTCCCCGCCGCCTTGTTACTCCCGGATGGCGAGGGGAGGCGGGGGCAGAGGACGCGCGCGAGGCCATGACTAGGAGCGCTAGGGGGCGCATGGGCTTCCTTGCTGGGGTTGGACGGCGGAAAGGAACGTACGTGTATGTATTGGTGCTTTGGGGTTCCGGTTATGATCTACGGATGCTGGATTTGATAGTTGGGAGCTATGTAAGTCAGCAACTGCGTGTCGAGTGGGTCTCCCGCCCTTACGCAATTCCGGCCGGCGCGGAGAATACCTACGGGGCATTGCCCTAGGGTATCTGCTGGTGGCGTTCTTATTTAAACTAGATACGGATCTCGAGACTTCACGGGCTGTCGACGATTGCGCGGTCTTGCTCCATTATTCCCTGCTCGCCATGACGGAATAAAGGAGAAACTTCTCTGTTGCCGTCGACACGAACTTAACTTAGGGGGTCGCGAATAGCTCTTTTCCAGTGGCTTCTAGATGGAAGAGGACACGATGAGGTCGTGGCATACTTACTCCAGAAAGATAACGTACGCACAGAAGACCTCTGAAATGACTGATAATCACATCCAAAGCCTTCCTGGAGGTTCGGGTAAATCGCAAATGTCGACTCGATCCATTACTCAAGTCTCGCTAGACATTGAGCCAACGGCAAAAATCACATATTATATCCAGATTGAGGGTCCACCATCACAAGTCGGTGCCTGGCTATACATAGTCAATGACTGATGGAGACTCAATTTATTGTAATCTAGTAAACTTGTACAGATGGCCCTAGGGCGACTCAAAACCCAGTTGAACGGCCCCTGGGTCCCTAAGAGAGAAAATTTGGCTGCAAGGCTTTTGGATTCTGAATGTTATAGTTCCCATTCTCTTCTGCTTAATTAAGGTTCAAGGGAACGTACGGTATGGTGAAGCACAATGACATTGTTCATTGACACCTTGCAGAATAGATTGTTTCCCCTATTTATAAAAGGCATGGTCACACGATACCTATCTTCCGTCTCATACGCGTGTTTGTCATTATCACCATGCCACAAGACCTCGCAATGTCACAGGAGGAAACACCGGGGGATTCTCGCCGTGAGATCGTTGAAACTAACAACTTCCGCCGCGTTCTAGAGTTCTTCGACGAGGAAGGTAACCTCAAGGACACTAACACACGGATCAGGATCAGATGTGGTATCTGCCTGGAGAAGGACTTATCAATCATGAACAGTTCGACTGACACACACGCTTCCGAGCAGCACGAGCATTACACCGTGCTGCCTAGGTGCGGACATGGATTTGGGTACCGCTGCGTAATCAAGTGGCTTTTCACCAATGGCTTTAGGAGGGGAGGGCGTATGGGGTGCCCGACATGCCGCGAACCCGTATGCTGTGATACCAATCCTCTTCACTTCGAAACACCAGAAATTTTCCACGCCTACGACGGCGTTCGGCAGCGCGACGACGTAAACGCCATCCGCCAAATCCTGAGTTCTACCCACACGTGTGGTCAGTGTGATGAGACAGCTTCCGCTGCCTCCCCCGAGGAACAGTTTCCGAGGTTACCATTGGACGGCACGACAGATAGGGCTGCTGCCGACGTGGGCGGCAGCAGGCCCGAGGGCACCCTTACAAGGTCGGTGTCAGAATTAATAGAAGATATCACTCTCGCAGCGGCCTGGGTTGTGGAACATCTCGACGACAGATGGGAACATACGCCGTTACTGCTTGAGCTCCTGAGCTCGGAAGTACTGGAGATCCTAAATCGAGGGACAGGAAGGTCGTAGGAAACAATGGGCGCGAAGTGCGCCGAACTGCGTTCGACCGTAATTAAGTAGATCAATAACTGTACTAAGCTACGTCGCCGCCAAAGTTACGTCCTTAACCACTATATTTACCTATTTAACTTTTCTAAACTCTGTTCATGCCTGATAATACCTGGTAGTAACCATAAGGTTTGGGATAGCACATCTTAGGTTCATTCTTGATATCCGCAAGATGGTCGATCCCGTTACATAATTACTGTGCAGCATTACCTTTACGTGCATATCAGGCTACCGTCTACGATCATATGGGAATGACATGCGACCGGCCACCGAACAGGGCGCAAAAGGCTCAGAAGAGGCGGATTGGGGGTTGGATTATAACAAAATGTACTCTTTCAAAGTTAGAATTGGGTCCGACATGTGATTTGTTTGACCTGTGGTGGGAAATGGGTGACGGAAATACAATAGCACGAGATATGTTCGATGCATTCTGAGGTACGGCTATGTCTCTCTTCGCAGAAGGGGTTTGGCCAGTTGACCTTTGCATAATCCGCGCAGGCCGAGCAGCGGTCACAATACATCTGCGTGTCACGGTTGAGCATCCTATTTCAATTACTCTACTTGTAATCTACTCCTCTACGCCTAACGGGGAAGTTTACCCGCTCCAAAGCGTAGGAGTAACGAGATATCATAGTTATATCAGTTCTTTGTCAGTTCTTCCAATGCCGCTAATATAAATGTTTTAGACATTTGTCTTTTCAGCTGATCACCCTCCCGTCCCTCCGACCTTGGCCAACTGGGCCTCGCTTCGGGAAGTACCCCTTTCGATCCGTATGTATATGGTAGCTGCTGGGTACTGCTCTCAATGGGCCGCAGGGAGGGTACAGCTTGAACCGCTGGGACGGCGAGGAGTCTACCGACATGACTTGTTAGATGGGTTCTACAGCCGCAGAGTAGGGGATTAATTAGTTAGCTACACTTGGCCTAGCACACCAGATGCCCTAAGGGGGGCTATGGGATAGCCGCTACGCGGCGGTCCCCCGGCGTTAAACACTACCACAACAATAACATCAACAACGCTCCCCTCCCTCGCGCCTTGCCCCCTTAAACGTTAGTAAAGAGCGCTGCTTGTCATGATTACCCATCCCTCTCCTATACATGGTTAGTCTTAGCACTCTAGATACGCATCTCAACTCGTAGCTCTGATAAAAACTGCGAGCAAGCAAGATCCATGGCGTCTCCTGTTCCTTGGCCCGCGTTTCTCTGTTGCCGCAGGGTACTCCGCCACGGAACGTCTTTTGCTTTCCTATCAGGACAGTCACGAGCAATGTTGCCGCCGTTATTGCAAACGTGGCAGATGACACCGATCGCCATCTGTCTCTCCCAGGCGCCAGCGATGCTGCAGCGCCCTTCATCGTCGCGGAAAGTCCCATTGGCGACGGCGAGATCACGGAGCTGTTGGCGCTTCCTCTCGTTCTTGGGCTCTGGTGTGGTGACGGCCGTCTCAATGACTGCCTGGACGAGTGCCTTCGCCTTGTCGACTTTGTCCTGGGTGTCTGCCGTGATCAGGCAGTGAAGGGGAGCATCCTGATCGTTAGTATCGATGCGCGCAGGGCCGCCGCGGGCCCTGCCTCTGCCCTCCTTGACGGAGCCCTTGCCGCGGATGGCTAAAATGGCCCCGGACTGGGCATTCATGTCGGCGATGCTGCGCCCTCGGGGACCCAGGAGCTGGCCTATGAAGTTCACCTCGGGGAAGTCCTTCGTGGGTATGTAGACCCTGTCTGTAATAAGTCTTCGCTGGCCAGGGACGTAGCCCTGGGGTGCGCGATAATTGGGGATGGCATGCGCGGCGAGCCGAATTAATGCATGGCGCTCATTCTCCAAACGCTCTCGGTAGCGACGGTAGCGCGTGTTGACACGCTTTCCCGACGCGCCGTATCGAGGTGGAGGGGACAGCGACCTGCGATCAAGGTCAGCTGGGACAATATGGTCGAATCTAAGCTTCTGGGTGATTTCCTCGATACGCACCTGCATGACGTAGGCGTCGATCTGTTCACTCGTCATGGGTGCCGTGATGGCGGTTGTAAGATTAGAGAGTCCCATGGCCCCATTCTCTGGTCCCCATCGGGTTTTCCTTTTCTTGAATGGCGTGGCCATAGTTGTGCTACTACCGTCCGATAACTGAACTGTGTGCTTGATCTGTTCGTGATCTGCGGCTTGGGCTATCATTTTGAATTGTTTAAAGTGACGATGGTAGGCTAGAGGGAATTCTCCTGCACTTGGTTAAAGAGTTGGAAGAAGGGATTAAGAGAGTTTGCGTGGTCGGAACGTTGGGAGTGTAGGGTTCAGGGGCAGCGAGACGAAAGAGGCCGAAGTCGAAATTAGGGAGGCAGGAGCTGAATTTATATGTGAACAACTGGCTGAAAACGGTGCGTGGCGAATCTTCCAGACAATATTAAGTTACTCACAGGGTTCAGCCGGCTCTTATATAAAAACCTTAATATACAAAGTTTAGTTGTCGTATTTAAGATTGGTTGGTCTTGCCGTAATTATTATACGATTATCCGACGGAGGGCCATAGGGAGTTGTCTCAATTTTTATTCGCCCATGCTAACTAATCAACTTCGGCAAGAAAAGCTACCTTTAGCCACAGCTTATCTCGCGCTATGATACAAGTACCAACACGGGTGGTTATTACAGATTGCTACATCACATTCCGGACAACGAATCGTTATTTATCGGGCTCGCTGCCGATTTACAACATTATTACTTGCAATTTAAAGCCCTGTTCGCCGCGTACGGCAGAAGTTTTAATTTTATTTAAATATATGCAGTTTCCCGTTTCGTCCTATTTTACCCTAATCTCTTACTAAAAATTGAGGAAAAAAAAGTATTAAGCGGAAGAAAAAGATAGTAATATTGTAAACGTCAACACTTAAAGCACTTTCGCAGCCGCGTTTCTGTGAAGTAACGCAACTTAATGGAGCAAAAGTGGGCCCTAGCGTTAATTGGCTTCCGTTACCCACTGAAAAATTGTTGCAACTAACTCCCTATGGCCCTCCGTCGGATAATTTACACTAAAATTGTGCCTTTAACCTTCTCAGTTCATAGGAACGTTCTGCTACGTGTAACATTCAGTGGTGCTGATGTCACTAGGCTCACGCTAATTGCAGTAGGAAGACCGATGCGTCAAGGACCAACTCGTCGCGGGTACGGGCCGCATGTCCCGGATGTGGCTGAGTTCCGGATAGGTCAAAACCACGGCGACAAAGTGTCAAATTGTTTTCGCCACCCGAGGCCAGCCGGCTTGGCACTGTTCAGCCACCAGAAGCCCAGCCGAAAATTTCCCTGCTCCGGCCCCCACCTTTTCGGACCCCGCAATACAATTACCGCACTTCGGGGGCAGTCAACCATCGCCTCGATTACACCCTCAGCTGTATCTATATCTTAATAGCCCAACCACTTCGATTCTTGCAGCGTTGTCCTATCCCAGAGGCCCGAACGTAACTGCTCCCGCCGGACTCGGGATGGGCGTACACGAAGAGGCTAGCCGCGAGCGCACTGCTTCGCCGGCGCCACAGAAACAGATACACGAGATCGACCAAGAGGACCCAGATAAGGAACGCAAGGGAGAGACTTCAGCATTCGATTCCAGCCATATCCTACTTAACCTTGGTGCACGGGCTCTCACCGGTCCTGACGATTCCGGTCAGGCCGGAAGAAGCATGTACAATTATCTTCGTTTGCGGGGGCCTGGCTCCATTCGCTTGCTTGGCCTGATGCCGCACGATGACGAAAATGCTCCTATACAGACTCGGCTCTTCGACTACCCTCTACAAGGATTGGGTGAAGGAGCTCATCTGTACGAGGCTCTATCCTATGTATGGGGTTCCGAGCAGAAACCTTATTCTATCTCCATAAACGGGGGTGATTTCCCTGTCACGGCTAACCTACACGCCGCATTGTTGCGTTTGCGAGATCGCTTTATCGAACGAATCATATGGATAGATGCCATTTGCATCAACCAAGAAGACACGAGCGAGAAGGAAACGCAGGTTCAGCGTATGGCGGAGATCTATACCCAAGCAACCCGTGTACTGGTTTGGCTTGGGGCAGCGGAAGCCGGTGGCGATCAAGCGCTCAGAGATATACGGTTTGCTGCGGACAATGGGCATATAGAAATCTCGAGAGACGAATCGAAGCAACAAGCAATCGTTGCGCTGCTTGAGCGAGAGTATTTCCGGCGTATCTGGGTAAGAACAGAGATCCACATCAGAATCGGAAGTAGTTACTGATGAGTCGGGTCAGGTACTTCAGGAGGTTGCTGCAGCTCGACATATCCGGATCATGTGCGGTTCCGCGGAGATTGACGGACTTGCGTTCTGCTTAGGCTTACAGTCACTGAATCTCTCTTACGAAGGTCGCCCAAGCCTGCGGAGTCGGATTCGTTCCTTGACCTACTTGATACGGAACGCGATCGTCCGGCCGAAATACAGTATTAGGCCGTCAGGCGGGCTGTCCTTGAGTATTCGCCCGCTAGGGGAGCTGGCGGATATGTACCGTACGCGCAACGCTACTGTGCCCCACGATAGGGTTTATGCCTTGCTCGGCATGAGTTCTGACGATCCCGGCGACACTGGCTTATCGGCTAACTATACCATTTCCTGGGAAGTACTTTTCCGGCGACTTGTCGAGACTCTACTCGGCAGGCAGGTATCTGTGAGGACCAATGACAAGGTGGCATTAATCCAAGCCAGAGGCTGTGTTCTTGGTCAGGTGTCCCTGGTCGATAACACAACTGCTAGCGATGACACACAGAGGGTGCAAATCACTTCAAAAGACGGATCCGGCTACTTGGGAAGCACGACGCAATGGACCCTCCAAGTCTCAGTGGAACCAATCCAGGAGGGCGATCTTCTCTGCTTTCTGGAAGGAGCCTCGAGGCCTACGGTTATTAGGCCTTGCGAAGATTATTTTATTGTTGTCATGATTGCAGTTACTCCCCCAGAGAACTTGGGAAGCCAGACAGCGCTATGCCCACATGATTTTCCGCTTGCCTGGGAGTGGCGGCCCACCAAGTCGGAAGATCGAGGAGAGTACGGAGCCATAATGAACTGTCAAACACTTGAGCATTCAAGGACAGAGGAAACAGGTCACCCTTCCAAGATAACCAGGCTGTTGGATATGGCATCGATTTTGGAAGATGGGGAGCTCTATGGACAGGCAGAACAGAAGCTTCGAGAAGCAATAAAACACTGTGAGAAGGAGTTTGGAAACGAGGATCTACGCACTGTGAGAGCCATGGATCGGCTTGCGTTATTATACATGAAGATGGAGCGATGGGAGGACGCGAGAGAGAAGTGCAAGCAAGTGGTACGGACAAGAAAGCAGGTGCAGGGGTTAGGCCATCAAGACACGATAAGCAGCATTGCCAACCTGTCATCAACATACACATGTTTGGGCTGTTGGGAAGCAGCAAGAAAACTGGAGGCAATGGTGGATTTCCTTAAGCGAAGAGGCAATGGAGCGCCAGTCACAGAAGAAGAGGTGGTTTACATGGCGAAATCATCGGATAAAGAAGTGATGGGACTTCTGTTTGAGCAAGGAGTCCCAGTTACTGAAGGAGTGGTAACAGCTGCGGCAGGAAATTGGCAATCTGGAAGACAGGTGATGGAACTTTTGTTTGAACAAAACAGAGGCAAAGTCCCAATTACCGAAGCAATAACAACGGCGGCAGTACAGAATGGGCAATTGGGGAGAGAAGTTATGGAGCTTATATTTGAGCAAATGGGAAATGAGGTCCCAATTACCGAAAGAGTGCTGACAGCTGCTGCAAACAATCCACTGGCTGGGGGAGAGGTAATGGAATTGTTGCTTGAACGAAAAGGAGATGAGCTCCCAATTACTGAAGGAGTTATGGCTGCCGCAGTGCAGAATATGTCAGAGTCAGCTGGAAGACAGGTAATGGAGCTCTTGTTGGAGTGGAAAGGAGACCAGCTTCCAATCACAGAAGGAGTGGTAAGGACTATGATAAGGAATAAGTGGAAGGAGTTGACAGAGCGTCTATTTGAAAGAAGAAGATATGAGTTCTTGACTGCTGAAGAAGTGGTGGCAGTTATAGCGGAGGAAGGGTGGAACAGTCTAGCGAAGCTTTTGCTTGACCAAAGGGGAGATGATCTGGCAATCACGGAAAAGTTGGTGGCAGCTGCAGCGAGGAACGGACGGGATGGAATGGAAATACTGGAGACTTGGTTTGAGCGAAAAGGAGACCAGCTCCCGATCACTGAACAAGTGGCGACTGCCGCAGCGCAGTCTTCGACAGAGATAATGGAGCTTCTGTTCAGGTGGAAGGGAGATGAGCTTCCAATCACTGAAAGAGTAGTGACAGCCGCAGCAGGGAATCGGTATGACGGGATAAGAATGATGATGCTTCTACTCAGGGAAAAAGGATCTGAGTTATTAATGACAGAGGGAATTGTAGTTGCGGCAGCAGAAAACGGGAAGGCTGTTATGGAAGTCTTATTTGACTGGAAAGGAAACGAGATCCCAATTACCGAAAGAGTGGTGGCCGCCGCTGCTGGGAGCGGCTTTGGAAGCGAAGTGATGGCGCTTTTGTTTGAGCGAATGGGAGACGAACTACCAATCACTGAAAGTGTGGTAGACACCATGCTCAGGAACGGTGGCTACGATCGCTTCGATGGCTACGAGGCGCTCAGGAAGATAAACCTTTTGTTGAAGTCGAAAGGAGCCAACCTCCCAATCACCACCGAAGGACTGGTGATGGCCATACGAGGAGGAGTCGATGGTGAAGGGAAAAGAGCAATAGAGCTTTTGCTTCAGCAAAAAGGAGACGAATTACTCCGACTTACTGAAGAAGCAGTGACAGCCCTAGCACAAAACGGGTGGAGAAAAGTGATTGAGATTATATTCAAGCGATTGGGCGGTAAGGTTCCAATCACCGAGGGAGTGATGGCAGCTGCAACAGGGAATGAATACGACGCAGGAGTGATGGAGGTTTTACTTGAGCAAAAAGGAGTTGAGCTTCTTGTGACTGAGAGAGTGGTGACCGCCGCGGCAGGGAATGGGTCCGGAGCAAAGGAATTGATGGAGCTTTTGTTCAAGAAAAAAGGAGATAAGCTCCCAATCACTGAGAGAGTGGTAACTGCAGCAGCAGGAAATGAGGGCATCTACTCGGCAGAGGTGATGGAGCTTTTGTTCAAGGAAAAAGGAGATAAGCTCCCAATCACTGAGAGGGTGGTAACGGCGGCGGCAGGGAATGAGTCCGGAGCAAAGGATTTGATGGAGCTTTTGTTTGAGGAAAAGGGAGATAAGCTCCCAATTACTGAGAGAGTGGTAACTGCAGCAGCAGGAAATGAGGGCCTCTGGTCGGCAGAGGTGATGGAGCTTTTGTTCAAGAAAAAAGGATCCAAGCTCCCAATTACTGAAAGAGTGGTAGCTGCTGTAGCAGGGAATAGGTTTCGATCGTGGCAGTTGATGGAGGCTTTGTTGGAAGGAAGAGCGGAAGGGAAGCGTAACAAGGAATCGGAGCAGTGGACTGCTATTCTGAAGGCTAGCAATGATTGATAAGGAAGCCATAAGGGTGGGGAACTGCTCCTTAGAAGGTTCTGTTATTTTTTACTCCTTAGTAGGATTTAGGGGAGATGATAAATTGATTTTGCGCTTCTTTTCTAGTGGAAGTTTCTGGTAGTCTTAGTTGGGATTCGAGACTTTGCTGCTCTTAACAGGAAGTTCCATCCAGGAATCGTCATATTTCCGCATTCAGTCCCCGACGAGTGACCGCAGTAGAGACCGTTTTTCTTATTGCTATAATTCTGTAGAGATATGCCGTCCTCTACTTGCACCGCACCCTGCCGGTACATGAATCTCTACTGGTATTATCCGAAGCGGAAGTTCGCAAGGTAAATCGAAAATTGCCCGGATTTCCGGGCCTACGTAAGCGCACGGGCAAAAGTCGCGATGACGCCTAGCAGGGCCACCACTGACGGGGATGACGGCCCAAAAGCCCGCGATTTACCGACTGCGTGGGATTTACCGAGCTGGAATCCGTCTTCTTAGATCACCGACACGGAGCTGCACGCCCGCGCAGCAGCCCACCTAGAGAAAGACGACTTGCAAGTCCGCCATTGCGCAGTCCTTTTCGTTGCTTAAACGCGGTACGTACAATTACCATGCCATTGCCAGCGTGACGCTGGCGCAGACGTAGCACGTCGTTTCGCTTGGCGCCGCAAGTAATCTGTACACCTGGTACTGGGACTCGGTATTGCTGGCGTCGGACTCGCGTACGGGCTTGGCCGCCGCGGCGCCAAGACATCGATGTCTACCTTTCCGTCTTCGACCCGGCGACATCGGCGCTCGCGGCGCTTAAGACTCTTATGCTAAGGCGCGCACTGACGGCCTGCGCCGCCGCGTCGCGAAGCACCTGATCCCGAAGCGGTTTTTGCACCCGGTACTGCCGAAGCTGCAAACCCTGAAGAAGAAAAAGACCGCAGCCTCACCGCCGAACCCGTACCTCGCCTTTACGAACTGGACCGTCCGTAACTTCGAGTAAGGCGGGCCGTGTGACCTTTCCGAAGCCGTTGCTAGCAGCCACCACGTGCTGCCGGTACTGATGCATTACTTCGGCTGCGCTTGCCAGTCGTACGAAGCTTTCGAGATCCTGCGCGTGGTTGCGGCGGGGCGCCCTGTCGTCGAGGCCGGGTCGGGAAACGGGTACTGGACGTTCATGCTACGGGCGTATGAGGTAACTTGCGTACCCGTAAATAACGCGCAAAGCACGTAGCATGTCTCCTGGATGGATGATACGGTGCTGTCCCACGGTACTGTATGGTTACGGAAAAACTAATAGCGCGCGCGATAGCATAGTATTAATCGTGTACTCTATTGTCGGCGGCGGGGTAGCCGGTAGGGAGGAAGGCAGGTTCCCGAGGGTGCTGTTAAGAGCGTACAAGGGAAGCACGGTCGCCGTCGTCGGCACCCGGAACCGCAATGGGTAATACGAGGTTTAGGGGCCGTGAACGAGTACATTGTGGCGGAGGAGTAAAAGTGGGTTAAAACCGTGCAAATCCCGCTGCCGAGCTTCCCAGGCAAGGATAAGGCGCCTTTCGTCTTTCAGAGGGGCGAGAAAGCGCCGAAGGCACAGAAAGCTGTGGATATGCGCGGGTTGAATGAAGCTATGGGCGGTTGTATAATGTGGGCTTGTGATGCGATGTACGATAATGCTAATTATTTCAGGCCTGTATGTTATCGTCATTGACCTAGCTGATATGGCGACTCTCTAGCGAGCGTAGCGATTTATAGCTGGATTCGGAAGTTGATGATAAATCAGGCTTAATGGTTTTCTTTCTCTTTTTTTTTTTTTTTTTTTTTTTTTTTTTTTTTTTTTTTTTTTTTTTTTTTTTTTTGGAGTCAATTTCAACACTATGTTGCTCGCATTTGGTCTGTTCTACATGGCACTCAAGAAAAAAGTAGTATTTGATAAGAATGTCAAGCGTCCTCCCCTAGAACCGCTTCAACTACTTCTCCTCGTCATATTCGTAGCTCAGCTTAAACTCACCCGGACCCGTGGGACCAACCTGGCGTCCGAGAGGCGTGACATCCAACAAGTTGAAGATGGTCAAGTATCGCTCCAGTCCACGCGCGTAAGTAGAGTACGTATGATAAACATCATCGCCCTCCTTGTAGAAAACGCTCATACCAGGCTGCTCGCCGTTGAGTTGATGGGCTAAACCCCGCTCCTCGAGCTCCTCCTTGTTCCTATAGTTGTACTCAACCGGGGCGACGCTCTCATCCAGGGTTACATGGAAGTCATAGTTGAAGTCGCTGCCACCGCTAGAGACCCAGGGGAACTTCCAGCCCGTCTTCTTCCTGAAGGCCTCGATCTTTTCGATGGGGGCACGAGAGACGGCGGTGAAGGCTGTCTCTTTGGATTCGAGGTGCCGCATGTTGGGGAAGTTGTCACCCATGAGCGAGCAGCCGTGGCACCCATTGTCGGCCTCGGGGGCAAACATGAAGTGATAGACGATGAGCTGCTTTTTGCCCTTGAAGAGATCGGCTAGAGTGACCTTTTTGCCGTCGGGACTGTGGAAGATGTATTCCTTGTCGACCTTAACCATGGGAAAGTCACGGAGCTGGGCGAAGAGCTTCTCGTTGGCACGGGTAATCTCCTTCTCCTTCACGAGGAGAGCCTTGCGGGCCTCGAGCCACTCGCCCGGTGTGACTACCTGGAAACCATAAAGTTAGTGGTGCCACCCTGTAATATGAGATGGAACTGGAGGATGCGCGAGCTTGCCTTTCCTGGCATATCGATTTGCGCTGTGTTGGCGTATTAGGCCAATGCTGGATGGAGCGAGCTTGTAGGCTGAGACTTGAGTGAGCTTATAGGTTGAGACTGGACTGAGCTTGCTGGTTGAGACTGGCGTGTTGATGAAGCAGTTCAGATTGAAATAAGAGAAGTCTACCCCGGATTTATAGATGCAAAACGAACACATAAACGAGCAATCGGTAAGATTCTGGTGCCGTCTTACGTTCTTGGACTGCCGAACAAGGTCTGTTGGTCGGCAGCAGAGAATTCGCGATTGCAATTCCGGTAAATGGCGTTATTAGGCTGCATTGATGCGTTTCTTGAGAATTTCGGATTACTGAACAATGAGATTGTGGCACCGCAAAACGGGAGGGTACTTTAGGCAGCAAGCGGCAGATGAGGGCGATTGGGGAAGCTGTGTGACGGTGTCCGCGCTACGACTACTGACTTACTGCTTTGAGAGTTTGAGGGGCTTATGAGCTGGCGCGAGATCCTCGCGATGTCACGTGAGTGGCTTTCCGAAGGAGACTGGCCCACCAAACCCCGCAGTACTTCGGGCAACACATCCCAGTCGCAAGGGGGGTTGGGGGACAAAAGTGGCTTCCTTGCAACCACAGCGCAGCCCTGCCACTGGTCTCTTTTCTTGACGCGCCCTCCTCTTTGAAGTGGTAGTGATGCACTGTAACGACGGGACATCTATTCCGTGCAGTGTCGTGAACGAGGCGGTTCCGCCCCTCAAACATTTCACCGCTTGCTTTGCAAGACTCGCAGGGCTGGGTTAAAGTATCCCGATCATCGATTGATGCACGGGATTAGCCTGCAAGCGGGCGTAGCGCGGGAGGGATTGGTGATAAGGTTGAGGACATCTCCCTCACACTCAGTACATCTTCTGCAGTCCTTAACGTCCAAACCTGCAGGGGTCTATGACAGCACTGGTGACCAAGTGCGGGCTCAGTCTGCATGTTTCAGACCAAGCATCCCCGTCCTTAGTACACCTTGCCCATCCTAAGCGGACCAACTCCTGGAGTAACGCACAATAACTGCGATCGAGTTGGAGCCGCTCTGCCCGAGTGATGAGATGGAAGTCATGCACAGACACAGCGTACCTTGTCTAGACTATGAACTGAAGGATTGAGATATCTCACATTTGCAAAGTCAGCTTCTTTGCAGATCCTAATATCATCTGGCATCGCCTTTCTGGTCGTTAACCATCTCCCACATCAAGGACTTCCGTTCATGGTGACGTTGGCAGGCAGCTCGTGGGAATGCAGGGACTTCGGACATGGCCGGGCCGAAGCCGTCGTCGTGTAGGACCAGAAGCCTGTTGTCTGCAATGAACCGGACAAAAGCCTGGCGAAAGAGACTCGAACCCTGAGTGCAGCCGGCGATGAGTGACAAGGAGAAGATGAAATTCTGGTTGCGATTTGACCAGCTCATTGAACCACAGGTCTTACATCGATGGAAATTATGCCAAGCTGATCAAATTCGTGATTGATGCCAATCGTCTCCTCTGCATATACAGAGATTATGTTAGGGAACAATCTCATAAAATTTAAAAATCTTGGGATGAATGTTAGATCAGCGCGCTTTAATTTTAAGGTACCCTAGCAAAGATTTTATTCGTAATCTGAGCGGACCTTTTGTAGTTAGCAAAAAGCCTTTAAGTTATTAGGGATGCAAAAATGTCCAACAAGATGTTTTTTTAAAGTTCGTTGCGTTTTAGGATGTAATAGTTATATATTTGAATATATTTTTTTATCCAGGGTCGTTAGGAGGTTCAGTTCGAATTAAACTTCTTCTGCAGTTTTGCGTATAGTTGTCGTGGGTTGTAAAGTTTGATTATAACGTAACGGACAATACGAATACTCCTTATTGAAAGTAGGCTTTCTATAATCCGATAGGGGAACTGCGGAGTAGAAGGAGCTGTTTAACTGCCCGTGATCTCGTGTTTACCCCGGAATATTTCAGAGGCTGAACGGGGCAAAGTTGCGTATAAGTCCTATAAGTTTGTTTAAACCCTAAGTTTGCACATTTACCAGCAGGTATTGATTTTATTCGATGGGCTCCAGACGTATGATTACGGCTCGAAATGCCATTACCCCTATTTGTAATAAGGCGACGGAGATAAGGTTATCGCAGATTAAATAGGTTTCGTAAGAAAGAAGTCGAATCATATGGAGATTTTCCACCTTAGGCTTTTGTGTCAGTTGGCGTCTAAAGACTGAGTGTATTAGGTACCGAGCTACTATGGCTTTTTCGTTTGTCTTAGAACCCTCGTTAGCAGGCCAGCAGTAATAATTGAGAAAGGAAGCCAGACAACATAGTTATTGAATGTGTCCACTCCGTTATTCGTCAGTCAAAGCAGTGGAAGGTGACCACAGATATAAGTCTCAGGGGGTCGCTTCGAACCGTGCTACGACCTGTCCTCAAATGTAAGAAGCGAATGGCGAGGACGTTTCATAAAGCGGATAATTAAAAGATTAAAGGCAAGGTTTTGGATATTTGAATGCCAGTTAGGAAAGGCGTACTTTAACTACTAATCCGTTATCCTTTCTTAGCCAAGGAGGCCCAGCACGTTTAATAGCAAAGTGTATTACTTACTTTGCAGGCAATTAAACGAAGCACGGGAGACCTTAAGTTTTGCCCTAGGAGGATTACTTTTGATAATTTCTGACAGCGCTTGGCGTGCTATGCCGCTGTAAACCAAACCCCCCCCCCCAAAAAAAAATAAAAAGAAAATTAAAAAGGGGGGAAGGGTCGGATGCGCCGCAAAGGGGAATGTTACGTTTCGTAGCATTTTGGTTTCTGTGGAATACCCAGCTACAAGCTACTTAGCTACCCGGCGGAGCCGCCTAAAGGGAGCTTTGTACGAGGACTGTCAGCTTTAGCGCTAAAGCGAGCTCGCTAAGTGACGGGACGGAAAAATAACCCAACCCGATACGACAAATTTCAGATATAAGGGGCATCAGTTATGGTGTTGTAGTTAAAGCGTTAACAGATGTTAAAAAAGTTATCTGTACAACATATCAAAATGCTAATCTACGAATAGCACCACTTATATAGAAATACGCCACATTTTACGAAGCTTAAGGCGGAGTACCTTTAAGTAGTGTGACGGTTTGGCACACCGAAAAAAGTAGAGAACTCGCTTCTCGGTTAGGACAGCGCAAATGCCCCTCGAGCAACTGTTATGGGGCGTAGGGCTCGGCGAGGAAGCTGATTCCCATTCGCTGCGTAAAATCTAAAAGCGAAGAAAAAAACGAAAATAAAAGAATTCCTTCAGCCAGGTCGTTTTATGGCCCAGGGCTGTTACGGGCTGGTCCTACCGACTACACGGACTACCCAGTTGCCAGACTTCTACCAGGGTCGTACTGTAGATGTACCGGATACGTACCATAACAGGAACTGCCGGCCGTTACACATGGCTTGTGAGGCCACTGGATATAGTGGCGTGTTATACCGTGGGGACTGGTAATGCGGGGATTCCTTTTATCGACATGCGTTTGCCAACTGCGACATATGTAGGACCTAGGTGACTATCGGTACCTCCCTTATTACGTCACACGTGTAGCTGAAGAGGATACGACAAACACAGGCCACCGCAGATGGACTCTTTCGTAATCGTATGCGGCTCAGCAGGATCTTGGCATCGAAATCGGGGCTTAAAACCTCCTTCTGACGGAATGGTAGGCCACGGGGTGATGATAATGGACCATCCAAAAGCCATCGAAGTCGCTGAGAATCACGAGGATCAGCATGGTTTGTGCTGATCGTATCGGCGCCACCCGCTTGGAGGGAACATAGATTCAAGGGATTTCACGGCATAGAATCTGGAGTGGAGAACTTCAGATATCAAGTTCGGGTTATAACCCTGAAAGTTATAACTAATAGATCCTAGTGACTTGGCAGGGGTCCTCCCAATTACCGAATTAGGAAAGAACTCCATTGTCACCCCTGCTCTATTGGCCATTGCTTCACATAAATATCCGAGAATGTGCGAAGAATGGGTGGTGTGAGCAGAGCTAAAGTTACAGACTTACTATGCAAGGGAAACTCAGGGTAGATACCATCTTTATCTTTCTCATCTAAGGGCAGTGGTTCGCTTCCAAGCGCCGTCTATGATTACTGTCATTAAAAGCCGCGCTTGGCTTAAGCTCGGTCCTTGGCAGGAGCCATTGCGATAAGATTTGGGGAATTCATGGATAAGCTGTGTGCAATCAGATGCCCTTTGTTTGCTTTCGTCATCATCGCCTTTGTTATCGCGCCAGGTGTTCGTACGCACGTGGCCACGGCGCACAAGATGTGGTGGTTATGCAAACCTCTGAATTCCCATGAAGCTCCTTTGACCATAACACCACTGGTCTGCGGCGCTTGTGTCATGGTTTCAAGCCAGCAAAGTGCGAAGCAATCAGACTAGTAGCTACTAGTCAGACCAGTAGAGAACGATGTCAAAACGCACATTCGCCAGACGCTCATCTGATTTGTCGGTTTGTCTACCCAATCACATCCTAGCGTGCTACAACTTACTGAGTTAGCAAGTAGTGATAACGATGAGGATTAAGCATGATCAGGGGCCTTGAGGCAGGTGGGGTATACCTAGTGCTCATGTGTTCTTAGTATCACTTGTCATCGTAGCTCTTCGATGCTGGCGTGCTTTAACGGATAACAGCAATCAGGCAGAAAGCCGAGTCGCACCGGTATTACCACTGACTGTCAACACGGGAAACGATAATTCATCGAAGATGGCACGTAATTATTGTCTCCCCAAATCTTATTCAGGGACAGCCGTTTGGCAGTTAGTCATAAATGGCATAGACCGAGAACAATGGGACATGGGATGGTTGGATCGCTCCAAAGGCGCCAAGTCTTGGTATCAGTCCTGTAGTCTTGGTACTTGTTTCTCATTTCGTATAGAACTGCCTCCCTTCGTTAATGTTAGCTTCTTGCATTTTATCTTTTCAAGCACGAGAATTCATTCTTTATTAACCATCTCGTCCTTTGCTTAGGAAGTGCTTGTCACTCATTACTTTGGTGAATACTCGCCTAGCCGCTCATTATCTTAATATTATTTGCCCACTGACTTGCCCCGTTACCCATTGGTACTCAAATTGACATTGTTCATTCGATTTTAGCAATAATACAGGTGAAACATTCAAGATACTCCCTGTCAGGAGATTCACCTGACTGGAAAACTGCACACAAATTCACGGACAAATACACATCCTAAAAACAACTAACACCTTAACGCAACTGCGGTAACTACGGGGTATTCCTGGTGCACCATGAAGTACACTTTGATTCTTCTGGCTGCTGCCGCAGCTGTCAATGCCGGAAAGGACTGCTGGAACGAGGGAGGAAATTTCTTCTGTGGCGGAAGGGCCGTGAAGCAAATCAAGTATAATGGTCTCGATTTGGCCGGCTCCTACAGAGCAGTCAAGTACATGGACAACTCTGGAGCCTGCACCTTCGAGGACAGGCCGTACGCAGGACCGATCGCGCCTTACGATGAGGAGGTAAACTGCATCAGACGTACAACTTTCCCTGACCAGATACTGACATCGACGCAGCTGTCTTTCCATTTACGTGGTCCTTTCCATTTGGACGCCTTTGCGGTATACACACCTTCAATCAAGGCTAAGATCCAGGGTCCCAAATCCCACTCCAAGCGCCATGGTCACGGTCATCTTCACCAGAAGTATGCCGATGAGAAGCATGCAGACATGGTAACTGCCGTGATTGATGGGATTACGCAAACGTGGGAGAACAAGTGGTTCGGCCCCACAGCAGCCCCTGAGAAGGCGCCAGCCACTTCAGCTATGGAGCACTCAGAGCAGGCTCCCAACGTGCACTCCTATCCGACCAAGGGTGGCAACGACCAGGAGAAGCAAGAGACCAAGCAGGAGGACAAAGATCAGGGCAAGAAGATCGATGTTCCTGCTGGAGACTACGAGCGTGTCGCATTATATAATGCCGCTAGTCAAATCGCTGATGGTCTCGTCTTCCTCGCTAATAAGGGTGACCCTGCGGTGTCTGGAACTTTCGACAAGTGAGTCAGGATATATAATATTGCGGGAGTCCGTAACTAATAATATGCTTCTAGTGTCTGGGGCAACAGCCTATCGTACGTCAGCGCCGACGGCTCGAAATGTGCTTCTTCTCCTACTGTTTTAGGGGATGTCCAGGTCGGCGACGGTGACGAGATCGCCATATACTCCGACAAGGAGTGTGATGAGTCTTGCGGAACCGTCCGACCAGGCTCTGTTGCGTATAGTAGGTAGTCCTGAGTGACCAGCGTGGCAGCGTCACCCATGCTAACACTGTATACTACAGAGGGCTGGGCTGGCCCCAACAAGGTGTTCCTGATGGAGTTCTCGATGCCTGACACTGGTACCAGCGGCTGGAACCTCAATATGCCTGCGGCCTGGCTGTTGAACGCCGCCATCGCCCGCACCGGACAGTACTCGGCATGCAGCTGTTGGAAGGGCGACAAGGACAGCCCGATTGCCGGGGGCTGCGGTGAGGCTGACATCTTCGAAGTCCTCGCCTCGGGCGACAAGAAGGCCAAGTCGACTTTCCACTTCGCCCACGCCCTAGGAGACTCTCATTATTTCGACCGCCCCGTCGACAAGTCCATCAAGCTCGCTGTCGTCTTCCACGCCGCGTCATCGACTACCTCCATCAAGATCCTCGACGACAACTACAACTTCGCTACCAGCCTGAATTCGAAGCAGATCGATGAGCTTGTTGACGACGAGCCGGACTTCAGCCTTATGAGTCTGATGACCTTCGGTGGTTTCTGAGGGCACTTCAAATGGGCGTGGTAGCAGTGGAGCGCGGACATTTATGCGGGAGGATAATTCTTATATGCCTGGTATTAGGGCGGAAGCGGAGGACGAAAGAGGTGTCGATGCTCATGAGTTCGTGAAAAATCCTTGAAAATATAGTGTACTGGAATTCACTACAGAAAGTCCATACGTGGGAGATTCGGTGGCTTTCTAGTTATCTAGAGCATATGGGGTACGCCATTGGTGCATTCTGCTACTCGATGACCGAATCATCCCACTTTGACCCCTGGCTGAGAAATGTTTCTGCTTGAGCTGCCTCACTATGACTACGTTAAGATATCTATAAGGAGAGACCCCTGACACCCCTGCGTCTTTTACGATCGCTTCTTTTCGACTTTCCGCGCCAGGAATTACAAGCTACGTGTCAGTGACATGATCCGTAGCTAGCTCTTAATATAGTATCCTGAGTCAGAGAAGTCGCCCTCTCTAATCCGGCTTGCTCTTTGACGCTCAAGTTTAGTCTTGTATCGTATTGCAGGGGAGTTGTACGCGCAGTCTTTCGCCGGTAGAAGCATGATGCCTGTCTTTTCTGCTCCGGTGATACTGGCAACTGGCCGAGCTATATCAGCCTTCTTTGTCGATATTTCCAAACTTTTGATGCTCAAGGTGTCGTACTTTCTTTCCACATGAAGCCTCACCAAGTTGGCCGGAAGGCTTTCGTCGCCCTTGCTGTTGGCCAGGTAATGCAGAGGTGGTCGCATTTATTCTGAACCTAGTATCGATGATATCGGTCATTAGCACGGAAATTTAATTCACATGGCGACGATTAAGCTGTTGAGCGATCAGCCGCCTCTCTTGTAGTGAAGTGCAGCTATGACGGAAAACACCAACTAAGAGCTTTAGGAATTATCCGAAATAAGGTTATTCCCTCCCGAAGCCTTATATCTGTAGATCCTCAAATCACAAGTTACCGCATCAATTAGAATTAAGCTAAAAAGGAAATATAATATTTACAATAAGCTCAAGTATGCGAGGTAAATATATAAAGAAGTCATAAACCGTTTAACGATAAAAAATCAAATTAGTTTATTTAAACTGATTATTATTAAACTGTAAAAACTACATTTCTTTTTAAAATAAACGGTTCTCTTATTAGTATATCACATTTATTTATAACCTTATTTTAAAAGTAATTATAAATTAAACTTATGTATAAATTTTAATTTAAATAATATTCTCTTAGTTAGAAAAAATAAGTAACGCATTTTAAATTCGTGCGTTTTTAACACGCTATAAACTACTAACTTTATATAGTTAATATTTTCTTAATATTTTAACGCATTATGTAACGTTTAAGCTAATTAATTAACTATTAAACCTAGTTGTACAATTTATAGTAACAGCTATATCGTAGAGATTTAAGTAATAAAAGTAATTATTAATTATAATTTATAATAGCAGAGGTGATTTACGTAACGGATTTGTATTATAAGTATGACGGCTAGACTAGTTAACCAACTATTAAATCTAAACGTACGGGTTTATGTTAGCAGGAGTATCATGTCGTCTAAGTAATAGAAAAATAAGGTAACTTAGTCACGTCTCGTAATACTAAGGGTATCTTAGGTAACGAAGTTATATTATAAGCTGTCGCTATTTATTTATATGCTAACGAGTATATATATATTTTTATAGCTTTTTATGCTCCTTTAAAGCTTTTCGGAGCTATATCGTTTAATTGCATACGTTTTTTTACGTTCCTTTAAAGCTTTTCAGAGTTATATCGTTTAATTACATGCGCTCTTTTACGTTTTCTTAAAGTTTTTCAAAACGTTTTACGTAATTCGACTTATTTAAACCTTATTTCAGTTTATTTAAAAACTATTTTTAAACCTTTATTAATTGGATTATAATACGATTTTTGTTTTTTTAAAAATTTTTGCCCTAAAAACTTTTTTCTTATTTAATAAATTTTTAGTTTATCATATTTGATTATATTTTTAAAATTTGTAAGTAATGTAATCGAAATAAAGAAAAAAAGGTATTAACCCGTTTTATTATTAATTTTAGTTTTAAAGTTATGCTTTATACTTTTTATTTTCGTACGGGCGATAAGTGTGTTATATTTAAAAACGTATTTCGTTGCGAAAATTATATCTTGAAAAAACGTTATTACGATAGTTCCGGCGTTTTATTAATTTTTTTAAAAAATAATATTAACCGGGAAATAAAACGTTTGAAATTAAAGGAATTATCGGTTCGTTAATAATTACGCGATATTTAAGGTAAGTTGGAAATTATTTCGCGTTATCTAAATAAAATTTTGTTTCATTTAGATTATTTTCATACCTAATAAAAAACTTTTCATAAGAAAAAGGTAAAAATAATTAACCGAAATTTTTAATTTTTAAACGAATTAAAGAATTAAAAACGTATTAAATAAATAAAACTAAACGATAACGTTTCGAAGTTTTTTTATTTATCCTTAATTCCGATTAGTTTTTTTTAGAAAATTTTTCGCCCGATTTTGATTAGGAATTTTATTTGCGCGGTACCGTTATTAGTGAAAGTTTTTTAATAATTATTAAACGTTTATAAGAAATTTTTACGGCTTTTTAGGTATTTTCGAAATTTTAGATAATTTTTTTACTTTGTTAGATATTAAATAAATCCATTGTCTTTTCGTATATTAATGACTTTTTCTATTTTATATATTTGTTCGTTTTTTACCTTTAGGTCGTTTTGTTTAACATATATTTTAATAATATCTATTATTAACTTGTGTAAAAATATATAAAAAACCGGATAAAATTTAATCTTAAATAGCAATTTTAATTAATAATTATTTTTAAGCTTTTTTTAACGATTTATAAGAGTTAATATACTTAAAATCGAGTTTTAAATTTAGGCGTCCAGTTTAAATATTTTTAGTAATTAAGTAAATTATTTTTTTATTTGATTACGTACGAACTTAAGTTTTATCTTTATTTTTTAGTATAATTGTTTAAATTGTTTTATGGTAAAAACCGCCTTAATATTAAGTAAACTTTTTTTATTTTTTTTAAATAAATTTTTGGGGTAAATTTAAAATTATATATTAATGAAATTATTTTAATATTTTCGTAATAATTAATATTATAAGTTACTTAAGTTATTAATAATTTTTTAACTTAATTACTTTATTCGTAATTAACATAAGATCGTAAGTATATTTTATATATTTAATTTTATCGTTTTATTTATCCGATTATTTAAGGTCGAAATATATTAAATAATTTATAATTTAAACCGATTCATACTCTTAGGATTTGCTAAAACTTAGAGGTAAACGTCGTACTTTTATTCGAAATAATTTTATATAGTAATCCGTATACGTTAAAAACATTTTTAAAAAAATATACGTTATTTATTTAACCTTTATATTTTTGTTATAAGGTAAAAACTAAGAAAACTTTGTAAATTAATTAACGGTTATACAAATACTATTATAATATATGCCCGTAATTGAATTTTTTAATAAAAAAAATTAATAGTAAAATTTATTATAATAAAATTTTATAACGTGCTATACAAACGAGCTGTACACTTTTTGGCACCTTGCAACAACTAATCCAAATAACTCTATTACAACAGATCTAATTAATTTAATCGACGGTATTTTATTTCGCTGGTTATAACTATAACTTTTAAATAAATGTTCGCATTATATCAAGGTTTATTACGGACGCTATATTATTATTCCTTTCTGCTAACCTATATACGACAATTATTTCTAATAGCTATTAATAGTATTCTTTTTATTACCATCTTTTTACCGACCGAAAAAACGTATTTATCCCGTATAGTAAGTGTTTTTTTTAATTGAAAACGTTTGTTTTAACTATTTAAATACGTAAAGTCGAATTAATATTTTAATAAATCCTATAATACCGCGACGCGCCTCTCGACGGACCCCTCGACGGGCCCCCTGACACGCCTTAACAAACCTTACAACCTTACCTCGCAATTTTATAACGCGTTTTTTAACAAGTTTTATAACTTCCCATTTTATAAATATTTTCCACGTATTAAAACCGTACAAAAAACGTTTGCGTATACGAGTCGGGAATATAGTCGGTAATCGTATTTCTGTCGATCGGCTTTAATTTTTACAGATTAGGGGTAATATAAATTTGGACGCGTTAAAGGGTAATTAGTCGCATACGAATTGGAAGGATATAACGTCCGCAATAAGCTTTAATATAATGCGTGCACTTATTCAAAAGCTATAATTATAACCAGCGAAACAAAATACCGTCGATTAAATTAATTAAATCTGTTATAGTGGAGTTATTTGGATTAGTTGTTACAAGGTGCTAAAAAGTGTACAGCTTGTTTATATGTACAGCTCGTTTATATGGTACGTTAATCGCTTTATAATTAGTAATAATTATAACTTTTCATATGGTTTATATCGTCGCGTTTTTACTTTAACGTAAATATCGTATTAACGTAAAATTTTTTATATTAAATTTTTTTATTTTAAAGAAATAATAAATATATTAAAAGCGTTTTAAGGTTTTATAAATCTTTAAATATCTATATAATTAATGTTTGTATATATTTCGTATTAAATCTTTTTGATATTTTTTTGAGATTTATAACTTATTCGTTTGTTTTTATAAATTATTATTATATATTTTAATTTTTTGATACATATCGAGGGATATTATTTATACTGCTGCAACTTATCGTAAGCGTAGTTATTTTTTTTTTGGTAATATTGAAAATTACATAACTAATTTTTTTAAGGTTTAATCTTTTGCTAAAAACGTCGGCTTTGTTATTTTTTAAGTTTTTTCGGTAAATAATAACAAAATTATATTCCGCTAGCTTTTTTACGTAACGAAATTATTATACTATAAATTTTTTAATCGTAATAAATCGGGTAAAAATTTTATAATCCGTAAAAACCTTAACCTAATATTAGTTACCTTTGAAAAAATACTTAAACTCGTAAAATCCTTTAATAATAGCTATAAACCTTTTATCGGGAATAATATAACGTAATTTAAGTTATTACAATTTGTAAGAAAAAAAATAACGGGGTATAATATACTTTACTCGCTTTATTATCCGATTACTACGCTTAAAACATAAGTTAACGCGTTAATTTTTAACTTAATTAAACGACTTAGATCGTATATAATTATTATTAGCTAGTTGGTACTAACTTTTTTAATCTATTAAAAAGTTTTCTCCGTTTTTAGCGTTTATTAAAAAGAAACTTTTAATAAATTTATTTAGAGGCATTATTATCCGGCTAAAGTTTTTAATAAACTTTCGATAGTAATTAATAAATCCAAAGAAAACTTATATTTCCTTAATTATAATAGGCGTTACCTAATCTCGTACTGCTACGATTTTTTAAAGTTTATTTTAATATATCTAGGAGTAATGATGTGGCCTAAGTATTTAACTTTTTGTATATAGAATTGGCTTTTTTCCGTATTAACTAGTAAATTAGCGTTCTAAAGGTCATAACGTACTTGAACGCGGGTCCTTTCTACCTTAAGTCGAAAATCTTCTAGGTTACGGACCGTTTCTTATCCGAATTGCCAAAATTAAAACGAAGTTTATTCTCGAAATTATTATATAATAAAGAAATATCGGTCGTTAAATTTTTTCGATTATTTTCAATATTTTCCAGGTAATTATTTATAATAAGTTCGAACTAATCCGTTACGTTTTCCGTAAGATACGATTTTATAGCAAAAATCTAATCTGGAATATTATGAATACTTAAACAACGTAAATAAACGCATACTTAAATAAAAAAAATTTATAAATTTTTTTTTTCATTGTAAAGTTCCAGCTTTTTAGGTTTTATTTTAATAATAGTAATTATTAAAAATACGTTTACTATTTAATCAGTAAATCGTTAAATTTTTTTTAAATTTCAAATATGTACTTAAAATTACAAAATAAACTTTTCCTACAAATTAGTTAATATTTAATAATATTAAATATTATTTAAAGTTTAACAGTATTATTAAATATAAATTTATAACGTATAACGGTTAAAGTAGTTAACTAATTAATATATTTAAACGTGCAGATTTATATTAACAGAAATATCGTATCGTTTAAATAATAACAAAGTAAGGTAATTTAATTACGTTTTATAATATTCAAAGTATTTTAAGTAACAAAGTTATATTACAAGCTATCGCTATTTATCTATATACTAACAAGTGTATATATATTCTCATAGCTTTTTTACGCTCCCTTAAAACCTTTCGAAACGCCTTACGTAATTCGACCTATTTAAGCCCTATTTCGGTCTGCTTAAAAACCATTTCCTAAACCCTTACTAGTTGGATTGTAACAATAAGCTAATTCTTTATAAATTTATATAATAATAAGTGTATATAATTTAATATTATTTTAAAAATTTAAACCGCTTAAAACGTTAAATTTTAAAGCCTTTAAACCCAGTTCCGTAATTTTTATAAAGCTTTATAATTTTATAAACTCGTAATATAAAGAATCTTTAAAAGAAAAAGTTAAACTTAATATTAATTAATATATCATAAACTATTTGAATTATAAAAATATATTAATATAAGATATTTATAATTAGATTTTATTTACTCGTTACTTTATTTTACTTTATATTAAGCTGTATTATTTTAAAGATTTATTTTCTTTTATTTTATCTAAATATATAGTAAAAGTGCTTTATATAAAGAAATAAACTAACCTTATTTTTAAAGATAACCGCTGTCTTATTATTATATTTATTAGTTTATTTTAAATTTTCTTACATTGAGCGTTTTGGTGGAAATCCGTATTCATTGCGAGGATAATTCATTAAGTGGGGTTCCAGGTTAAATTGTGATAGCCACGGAGCAGACCTAATCAAACAACGGAGCTGTGGACCCACTCAGGACCAATGGCGTTGTTAAAGTGGAGCCAGAACGGAACCTCTTGCCTACTCCACGTTGCATTAACCCCTTCGTCAAGGAACTACGTAGCCAGGTCGTAGACAAAATAAACGTCACACTTTATTCTACCCCCTTAAACCTCAGCCAAATGATATTAATAGATAAGCCATTTTAAATCACTAGACTTCAGACTATATATTACTTAATAGTTTCATAAATAAGTAGGCTAACAATATCAATAACATCTTCCTAAGAGTTCTGCCTAATTTTCTACAATTTTTGCAAATAGTTGCATCGGAATAAGCCGGTCTGAAGCAGTATGGGGAGTGTGACAATTTTTTTATCCACGACCTGGTAGCCTTGTTGCGAGGCGTCGTCCTTCCTCGTAGCGGCTGCTCAGATTTCGAAACATAGGCTACATTGGGAAGTACCATCCCCCTCACAGATAAGGAAGAAGGCTTGCGCGCATGCTGCCGTGCACAAGATGTCGCAGCACACATAGTGCTCAGCCAATTGGCGGCCAATGACCCGACACTCGGTCCCAATATGGCTTTTGCGGTATATGCAAGTAGTTTAGTATTTGGAAAGAGATTGGCAGCTGAGATGTGACGGCATCGGAGATAGACCGCCATCGATGAGATATCTGCTCTTCGTGTAGTCGCCCGGAGACATGCATAGCTCGACCACGTCACCCATGAAGCCATGGCGTGAGAGCGCGGTACTGGCCAATAGTAGAGTCGCCTTGTCATGGGCGGGCCGTTCTTTTCATATTCTTAAGCCAGTGACCGAGTGCGCATCACAGCCAGCCACACCTTGAATTTGGCCGTGATCGCCGTAGGGAGGAGGGGGACAGCCAGCGATGTTCCCTGCCGCTGGCTTACACATAATATGTCGCCGGAGACGGTGTCTGCGTATCTAAGGCTGCTGTGATTTCCGTTTGGCATGACATGTCCGAAGTTAACATTGGAGGACAACTCGATCATGTTGAACGTCAAGGTTGCTGTCATTGGCCTCGGTACGCATACCCGTATTAACGCTCCGGACAAAGACTGATAATTACAGGGCCGGCCGGTCTGACTGCTATCAAGGCACTACGAGAAGAGGGCTTCGAAGTCACGGGCTTCGAACGACGGGACCGAGTTGGCGGCGTGTGGTCCTACAGCGATAACCTGAACTACACATCTGTGGTTCCAAGCACGGTCGCCAACGTCAGCAAGTTTGTTGTAAGCCATGAATCCCCTTTGGCAGTAACTTTACTGACGTCTCAGTCTTGCTTCAGCGACTTTCCAGTTCCCAAAGGTGCACCGCGACAATAGTCCTGAATGTGCCCCTTTGTTGACATCGACGCAGAGTACCCTCCGTACATGACTGGCGAGCAAGTTGCAGAGTACTTCCAGTTGTACGCGACGCATTTCAAGCTCAAGCAACACGTCCGGTTCAAGACAACCGTCCGGCGGGTGCTCCGCGACCAGCTCGACCAGGGGTGGAACATTCACATCACCGGGCCCGATGGCGACGAGGTCCTACATTTCGGCAAGGTCGTTTTTGCTACCGGCTCCGACACTGTGCCCGTATGGCCGTCGATGGCGAGGAGAGAAGAGTTTAAAGGGTCCGTCATCCACGGGCAAAGCTATCGAAGGTTTAGTGGCACCTTCCTTATACGAAGTGATGTCGACGCTGACCCGCTCCAGCCCGGAGCAATTTGCGGGCAAGAGGGTCCTAGTCGTCGGCCTTGGCAACACAGCATGCGAAGTTTCCCTCGACCTCACCGGCCACGCGTCCAAGGTATATCACTCATACCGCCACGGGCGAATGATGGTCCCCCGGTACTTCGACAACGGCCTCCCAACTGATTGCACCGTTCCATGGCCGGGGCTACGGTTCAAAGACCTGCTCGACTATAAGCTTCGATGGCTGGCCAGCCCACTGGCTGACCGGTCTGCGAGGAGAAAGATGATACGCGACGCCGCGCGCCAGGATGAGGGCCTGGGCCTCTCGGAACGGACCAGGCGGAAGCGCGCCGAAGAAAAGATCAGGCGGGACTGGCGTCTGCTGCCTTGCGCGAGCATGGCACACGTGCAACCAGTCGTACAGGACCACTTCATCCCAGCGCTATACCTGGGGCAGATCACCCCCGTGCGCGGCTTCAAGGCGTTCGCGGGGGCTGATAGGGTGCTGCTTGATGACGGGTCTGCGGTCGAGGTCGACGCCGTCATCTTCTGCACAGGCTACTCACTCGACTTTAGTATCCTTCCAGAGTTGGAAATGGATGGCGCGTGTGGTCTGCCACTCCTGACTTCGGGCGACACGCAGGCTAGCATCAGGTCGCCCAGGGAGCCTCATCTCCCGCGGCTGCACCACATGATCTTCCCTCCGCGGTGGGCGTCATCTGTTGCGTTCCTAAGCTGGATGTTGGTGGTTGGAACGGCTTGGTCCGTGTCCGAGCTCGCGTCGATGGCTGTGGCACAAGTCTGGGCTGCGTCGACAGCTAGAGAGCGGGCTCTCTCCCTGCCGCCAAAGGTGCACAGGAGACCGGCGCTACTGCCATCTGAGGTGGAGATGAATGCCGAGGTTGACAAATATCACGCATGGTGGCGCAGGGAAAAACGAAAGGAGTCGTCACTGCTTACTGGCTTCGTGCGGTCGCATACCTTTTACCGCTTTCTCCATGAAATGGCGGGAACGGGCATGTACGATCACCTCGACCACCCGCTTACCCTCCGTGGTTGGTGGCTGAAGTGGAAGGACAAGCAGCTATATACGTGGCTATCTAAGGGGCCAGCCAACAGTCACGCCTGGCGCGTGTTTGAGACCAACCCCAAGGGTATCCCCGGCTGTGGGAGGCGGACTTGGCCTCGCGCAAGGCAGGCCTTGGAAGATGCGGTAGGTCTGCCATCTCTGGTTGCACTGTGACGCGCTAACCGTCCAGTATGGGGACTACGAGAGATACAAGCGGGACATGGAGGGTGAGAGGCTGCCAAGGTAGCGCTGACCTCCATCCAAACAGATATTGCGTTGGGCCAGGGTTCCCATTGACGGGGGGCCGGGCTTAAGGAGTGCGCCTAGACCAGATAGTGGAGGGGGATTAGCACAGAATCATCCACAAACATCGAAGAGACGACCACAGATAGAACAGCCAGGACAGAGATTCCATTAGAGAACAGACTCCACACTCCCAATTCATACAGATTCAATTTTCGCATTCTTCTCTAAAAGATCGATTGCTCTCGGCAGATCTATCGGACGAACCTAACTAGTCGAAGTGAAACCGAAGGTTGCGGTGCCCGCGCACCCTACCTCAGTATCTCACGAATACCGTGCCCCGGACCCACCTCCGACCTCAGATAGAGTCGGAACCGGTTGACCATGAGGCCCCTGTTAACCGGAACACAAGTGCCTCAGAGATCTCTATGATCTCTGGGAAAGCTGGCTCTCCAAACCCCCCACCCCCTCCCAATAGAACCGGGTACCTCTCCGGTTTCCGGATTGGACTCTAGCACCTGTTACTGCACCCCGGTTCAATATCCAATTAAACAAATCGACTCGTAGCGTGTAGAGCGAGGACACTTGATTACGAGTTTTGCCGGGATGGCGCGCTCCTCGCCAATGTGCAGTCGTAGCATGTCCCTCCAGGTTGCGGGTCGCACTGCGTCATTGATGCCATCCCTTATCTCATACTGACAGCACTCGAGGCATGTGTTCCTGGAGCATGTCCACCACTGCCTTGGTGTGTGCTCTGGTTGGATGTGCGCAGGGGGAAAACCCGAGAGGGGACCATGGCTATGAGAATTTGGACGGATGATTCATTACTTACATGTATGTGTGACCCGCATAGTTCATGTAGTTAAGGCACATGCGGAGAAAAGTGATGGAATACATTGCACTGGAAAAGGTCTAGATCATCGGCACACTTCTTGCCTATAGCGAGTCGACTAGGGAACACATCCGAATCCCGCGCCCCTTCACCTTCCATGTTGGGGCGTGCGCTCACTCCTTGCGTAGCTTGCCTTCATCTCCCGTCGACGACCTGGCCGTGGGCCTGTGCCTGCCTCCCAGTCTCCCGCTCAGCTTCTTCCGTCACGCTTGCCAAGGTCAGCAGGCTGTCAAACAGATACCCAGACGACGTACTCGACGGCGGCACAAACGTGGGCGACGGCGTCCCAGGCCGGATCGCCTCGCTCGCCGCGCTGTGCGATGGGCCAACCCAGACGGGGTCCTGTAGACAAGCCATGTCGCTGACAGGCGGGAGCAGCGTCGGGTTGGCGTGTGTCGGTCGGGCCGCCGTCAGCTGTTGCTGGAGTTGTCCCAATCTCTTGCTTCATCTCCTGTGTCTGCGCGCGTGGTTGGCTGATTTGTCTCCGGAGCTGGTCGTTCTCCTGAACTTGGTCGTTTAAGCGCGACTGCATGAGATATAGGTATGCACCGTATTCCTGAAATACTTTCATGAGCACCTGCAGCGGCGCCATATCAGCCGATGTCGTCGTCAAGGGCCAGGATGGGGGGCCATGTGTGAGTTAGTTGAGAGACGAAACGTTGACGATCTCTGGCCACACCAGTCTACTGCTCCCTTTTGTTCCCAAAAAGCAAGAACGAACGGAAAGTATACAATGTAATGTTTCTGCAACCGTGAGATAACTTTTCGGATTAAAAATTGTAAATATCGTTAAGATAAAGCAAAATTAAAAACAAATATTACTAATAAATTTTTATTAACGTATCACAAAAGCTCGTAATTCTAACAATTTCGCGACTAGTCTTTTAGCACGTCGCAATAACAAATTGGAAATAAGTAATTATAATACATTAAATAATTGAAATTAATCCGATACTTTATTATTAAACACTTATATATATTTTTATAAGCACGTATATATTATGCGAGCTTGTCGTAAATGTTATAATTTTTGTTTTCTTCCTTTAAACCTTTTTGTTATAATTTTTTTCAATCATTATTTAATATAATTATTTATTAATAACTTTTTTATAATACAAGATTTACTTTAAGTTTTCGGGTATTTTATAACAGCTCGGCTAATTAACTAATTATTAAATCTAAACGTACGAGTTTATGTTAATAAAAGTATTACAAAATATAAGTAATAAAGAATAATAACTTAATTACGTCCCGTAATACTAAAGGCGTTTTAAGTAATGAAAGTATATTACAAACTGCGATTATTTAATTAAAAAATCTAACGAATATATATACACTAAATGGGATTAAGATAAATATTTTAATTTAAGTAAATTCATCTTAATAGATTAAGATTAATATCTTAATTCAAATCAATCCATCTTACGTAACCTAATGGGTGGGTCCATAACCGTTTTCCGTGGCCCGACCCAGTTAGCTTATAATACAATCTCCTCTTTTCGTAAATCTTCGTCCCGAAAATTTCTTATTTCAGTAACTACGTTTTTCTACTATGTTTAGTCGTTTAGTTAACCGTAAACCTCGTAATCGTCCTAACCAGGAGGAAAGCACTACTTTTTTTACTAATTATATTATTAAATTTAGTTTTAAGATTATATCGTATATCTTTTATTTCGAAAAAGGCCTTAAATATGTTATAATTAAGGACCATAAACGTTACGAATATTATATACGTTATACCCACCGTCGTTATAACGGGTCGGCAATCCCGCTCCTATTATTAATACTACCGCTATTAAGAAAAATCTCTTAATAAACGCTAAACGCTTATAAATTTCTTTACAAGTTTTTAAATAATTTTAAAGTTAAAATAATCTTTTTTTCACTTAATATTAAGTAATTTCATTAACCTTTTATTTAATAACATTTTTTCCACCTTGTAAATTTATTCGTCTTTTATTTTCATATCATTTTAATTCATATGTTCTTTAATTATATCTATTATTAACTGGAGCAAGAATATGAAAAAGATTTCATAAAATCTTATTTAAATAGTAATTTAATTAATAATAATCTTTTTTAAAAAATTTTTAAGGATTTTATAAAGGCCGATATATTTAAAATTAAAATTTTAATTTACGCGTTTCGTTTTAACGTACCATATAAGCGAGTTGTCAGATATAAGGGACATTAGTTGTTGTTATATTCAGTGACTAGCTGTAGGTGCTCTAGAACGCGTACCGTATTTTCAGGTGATTTAGTCCCGGATTATGTATGTTTCGATTAGAGGAAATTTTCCATATATAGGGTATTGGAGTACCCCCTGCTAGTTGACATGCCCCCTTAACGCCTTAAAGTATGTATAGTGTTGCTCGTTATAATTTCTAAAGCTATAACTACTTATTCTACTTTTTTTTGACGATTAAATCTTTGTAACTAATTAATTTTCCTTTAAAATCGTTTATAAGGCGTTTTTCCGCTAGATAAGAGCTTTCGTAATATTTATTAATTTTAATTTGTTTTTTTTTAAATATTTAAAACATTTACGTAAAAAGGCTTTAATTAGTTTATTAGTTAACATATCGCTTTTAAGCCTATAATTTATTTTAATAATATTCTTTTTTACAGTTTTTGGTAATTAATAGTTACGTATATTTATATAACGTATTAGATAAGCGAGCGAGCCGTTTTTTAGCACTTTATAACAACAAACTTAAATTTATTTAGTATAACATTTTAAATCGATTAAAATGAATCGGATTTTTTTTGTTAAACGTATTTACAACTTTATCATAAGTACGCGTATTATATTCGGGTTTGCTATGAATGTCATATTTCCGTTTTTTCGGCTAAAAAAACTTGTTTTTTTATAGTAAGTATCTTTTTTTTTTAAAAAAAAAGGTTTAGTTTTAATTTTTCAATATTTGCTTAAAACGTAATTTATTTTACGTAATTAAACGTTTTCTTCTAAACAAGAACGGTTTTATAAAAAAGTAATATATAACTCTTTATTATAAAATTAACCGATTTAACTATTTTTGTTAGCGAATTACCTTAGTAATTTTTATTTTTTTTATAAATAATATCTTTATTCTATTATTTTACGGATATTTTTAAGAGTTTTTACGGGTGGAGAAATAAAACTAGTAAAAGTTAACGGGGAGACGGTTGGAATAAATATAACTAGGGGAATTTAAAGTTCGAAATAAACGGTATTAAGATTAAATAAATCAAAATTAATTGCGGCAAATCCGGATTTAATATTATGGGATGTTATAATAATTTTAAATACGTTGTAAAAACCGATAAAGGAAATGTTCTTTAATAATATAAGTATAATAATATTATTACGATTTAGCCAGTAAAAGTTTAGGAAACGGTTTTTAAACAGACCGAAACAGGGCTTAAGTGGGCCGAATTACGTAAGGCGCTCCGAGGGGCTTTAAAGAAACGTAAGAAAACGTATGCAGTTAAACAGTATGGCTCTGAAAGGCTTTAAAGGAACGCAAAAAAGCGTATACAGTTAAATAATATAGCTCCGAAAGGTTTTAAAGGAGCGTAAGGAAGTTATAAGAATATATATATATATATATTTATTAGTATATAAGTAAATAACAACAGTTTATAATATAACTTTATTATTTAAAATATTTTTAATATTACGAAACGTAAATATGTTATTTTTCGATTCTTTAGATTTTTATAATATTTCTATTAATATAAACTTATACGTTTAAATTTAATAGTTAGTTAATTAGTTTAGTCGTTATACGTGGTAAATCTTTATATAGTAATGCTGTTAAATTTTAAATAATATTTAATATTATCAAATATTAATTAATTTTTAGAAAAGTTTTATTTAGTAACGTTAAATACGTATTGGAAATTTAAAGGAACAATTTTAACGATTTGTCGATTAAATCATAAACGTATTTTTAATAATTATTATTACTAAAATAAAATTTAAAAAGCTGGAATTTTATAATAAAAAAGGAATTTACAGATTTTCCTTATTTAAGTACGCGTTTATTTACGTTTTTTAAATATTAACAATATTCCAGATCGGATTTTTGTAATAGGAATATGCCTTACGGAAAACGTAACGGATTAATTTAAATCCGTTATAAAAAATTATTTAGAAAATGCCGAAAACGATTAAGAAAATTTTCGATTTAAAGCAAAAAAGGCCTGCGTTTAAGTACGTTATTACTTTTAGAATTTTAATCGTTAAGGCCGGATAGGGAGATAAGGAAAAGGAGGTTTTAATTAATATATTTTATAGAGGACTTTAGGACAACGCTAAGGATGAGATAGTCCGAATTGAATAATTTATTACCTTGGACCGGTATATTGTAAATGTTATTAAAATTGATAATCGATAGTTTAAACGACGACAAAAACGACGAAAATAATATACCTTAAGAATAAATATTTGGAGTAATAACAAATTTAGATATTCGGCAAATATTAATACCTTTAAGAAAGGTAACATTTCGTACGAAAGAAAATTAAGACTTATAGAAATTGGAATTATTTAGTAATAAGATATAACGTCTCACATAAGTTCGTCGGCTACATAAGCTCGTCGGCCGCTTTTTAGCATTCCGTAATAATAAATTCAAATAACTTAAATATAATAGATTTAATTAATTTAATTAATGGTATTCTTGTTTGCTAACTATATTTACAATTTTTGAGCAAATATACGCATTATATCAAGCTTTATTACGGACGTATATTACTATTTCCTTTTGCCAATCCGTATACAACAACTATTTCTAATAGCTACTAATAGCATTTTTTTGCCACCATTTTTTTATCGACCGAAAAACGTATTTATCTCGTATAATAAGTATTTCTTTTTTATTAAAAACGTTTATTTTAACTATTTAAATACGTAAGGTCGAATTATTACTCCGACAAATCTTACAATACCGCGACATATCCTTTAACGCGCTCCTTAACGCGCTTCCCAACGCGCTTTAACAAATTTTACAGCCTTGCCCCGCAGCCTTGTAACGTATTTTCTAACAAACCTTATAATCTCTCATTTTACGAATATCTTCTACGTATTAAAGCCGTACAAAAAACGCTTACGTATACGGGTCGGGGAAACGGTTAGTAATCGTTTTTCTATCGGTTGGTTTTAATTTTTACGGATTAGAGGTAATATGAATTTGAACGCGTTAAGGGAGTAATCGGTCGCATACGGGTTAGTAGGAAAATATAGCAATATAGCGTCCGCAATAAGGTTTAATAATGCGTATATTTATTCTAAAACTATATATACGGTTGGCGACACAGAATATAATTAATTTAAATTTATTTAACGTATTGTAGTTAAATTATTTAGATTTGTTATTACGGAGTGCTAAAAGGCGGCCGACGAGCTTATATAGCCAACGAGCTTATATAAGACGTTATAACGAATTAAATACTGAAATTGTGGCAAGATAAGTTATAAAGTACCTTAATATAAGTTACTTAAGAAACTTTAATAAAATTAGTTATAAACCCTAGTACTTATAAAATAATTTTAAAATAATTAAGGTAAAAAGACTTTCGCTATAATTCGATAAAAAGGGGATTTTCTAGGATTGTTATATATAAAGATATAATACGCTTAGAGAAAGGTTAAGAGTTATTATAAATAGAAGTATAAAGATATAAGAAACGATAAGAAAATTAATAATAAAAGTTATCGGACAAAAAATCTATAAATAAAATATATTTTTACAAAAATAACAAAAATAGGTTTAATAACGAATGATTTAGAGAATTAAAAAATAGCTATAAAGGTACTAAAAATAGACCGAAACTGTTTACTTTAAAATTTTAAACCGATATAAACTAATGTATGCCTTATATTGTAAACGTACTTAATGCCTTAATTATAAAGAATGAAAACGTTTTATTTATTAACGTATTATACGTATAGCTAAAAAAGAAAATCGATTTCCCTAATAAAATAGGAAAAAATAAAAATAATAAATAATAGTACCGACACTTTCGTACTATTAGTTTTTAAGAAAATATCGATTAAAGGACGGCTGCTTAAAGTTAGCCCGAAGGAAAGTAATACCCATAAAAAAAACCCTTTTGTTATTATAAATAATACGATTATTAAATAAAGAAAAAACTGGTTTAAAAGATAATTACTAAATATTATTAACAAGTTATTATTAAGATACAAATTTAGTTAGTATATATTATTAATCCAGAAAAACGATAGGTAATTAGGAATAATATTTAGCAATATAGTAACTTAAAAAATACCATGCCGGAATATATTAGCAAAGAACTATTTAAAGTATAAAACGATTATTTTAAAAACTTAAAGGCACAAATACGACGATAATGAAAATATATGTAATAACTATAAGTAACTAACTAGTAACTCGAAAAACGAATTAATAAGTTAAAAACGAAACGAAATAATAATAACAATATATTAAGCAATTATAAAACGAAATCGATTAACTATATAAGCAAGTAAAATAAGTTAAGCAAAATCCAAAAGGTAAAAACCATCTGTAAAAAAGTCGCAGGATGGCAAAACCTAAAAGAAGCGAAAATAGCTCCTAAAAAAAGCTTTAACAGTAATAAAAAACGACGATAACCTTATCATTTTGAAAGTACGAATTAGGACATACTGGTATACTGTTATAGTAAATAACGAAGCTTTAGAAAGTAATTATATCATACTCGAAATAATTAACAAATTTAAACTACTATAAAAATTTAAAAAACACCTTTATATCGCGAATACCGCCGAAAGTTAACCTTTTCTTTACGATAATGGAAAAATTATACGCGAAATTAATTATTTCGATATTTTTATTTTAGGAAAAAATATAATAATTAATTTCGATAAATTACTGTTAAAAAATTATAACATAATTTTAGGAAGAATATAGTTACGCTTGCATAACCCTTTAATACATTAGAAAATTAGCTAAGTAAAGTTTATTTTATAGCTTAGCAATAAGTATAAAAAAACAATAAATATCTTAATATTCTATCGAAAATAGCGATAGATATTAATATAAAAATACGATAAATACCTTATTATCTATAAGAATACAATATAAAAAGGAAAACGGGTATTATCGAAAAATACGACGTATTATTATTATTATCAAAACAAAACTACAGCAACTAAATAACGACTTATAGCAATAGCTTAAAAAGTTAAAAAACCTAATTAATATATTACCATAATACCATTAATATAAACGCTTACTTCGAAAAAATTTCCGAAACGAAATTACCAAAATACAATAAATAAAATTATGAAATTATCCTTAAAAAAGAAATATCTACCAAGGTTTACCTTATTTATAACCTTAATATAACCGAATTATACACCTTTAAGGAATACCTAGAAAATTGATTAAAAAAGGATAAATTTAACTATCGAAGTTACTAATTAAATACTTTATATTTTTCGTACTTAAAAAAATAAAAAATTACGATTAATGATAAATTACCGATAACTAAATAGTATTACTATTAAAGATCAAATATTATCACTTTTAATTAATAAAATAAAAAATCCTTTTTATAAAACTTAGTGGTTTACTGCTTTCGACGTTAAAGATAAATATAATTTAATTCGAATTAATAAAAATTATAAATAAAAAATAACATTTCGAACTAAATATGGCTTATACGAATACCTTATTATCTTTGTAAAACTTATTAACGCGCTAGCAACTTTTCAACGTATAATTAATTATGTCCTTAAGGAATATCTCGACGTTTTTATGGTATACTATCTTAACGACATTCTTATCTTTTCGAAAACTAAAGAACAATATAAGGAATACGTTTATAAGATATTACAGTTATTCTAAAATATTAATTTACTAATTAATGGAAAAAAAAGCTAATTTTATATACAAAAAGTTAAATATTTAAACTATATTAATAGTTTCAGATATATTAAAATAAATCTCAAGAATATCGTAACAGTACGAAATTAATTAACGCCTATTACCGTTAAAAAATATAAGGCTTTTTTAAATTTGTTAATTATTATTGAAAGTTCGTTAAAGATTTTAACCAGATAATAATGCCCTTAAATAAATTTACTAGAAAAAAGAAAAACTTTTTAATAAATTAAAAAAGCTATTACGAATTAACTAATATTAATTATATACAGCTTAAATCGTTTAATTAAGTTAAAACCCGATATGTTAAATTATATTTTAAGCGTAATAATCGGATAACGAAATGATTAAAATATATTACATTTTGTTATTTTTTTTCGTATAAGATATAAAAACTTAAATTACGTGGCTTAATCCCCGATAAGGAATTTATGGTTATTATTAAAATATTTCGCAACTTTAAACTTTTTTTCCGAAATAATTAATATTAAGTTAAATTTATACGAATTATAAAAATCTTACCCGGTTTATTACGACTAAAGAATTTATAATACGATAATTTTATTATGCAAAATATTAACGAAATACGATTTCGTTATTATTTACTAAAAAAGTTCCGAAAATAATAAAATTAACGCTGTTAATAAACGATCAGATTTCTAAAAAAAAACTATACTTACGATAAATTAAGAAATTAAAATATGAAACGATACTTTAATAAAAAAGATAAATAAAATATATATTTTAATATAATATTAAAAAAAACTTAATACGAAATATATATTAATATTAGTTGTATGAATATTCGAAAATCTATAAAACCTTAAAACGTTTTAAACGTATTTATTATTTCCTTAAGATGAAAAATATAATACAAAAAGCCTTACGTTAATACGATATTTATATTGAAATAAAAATACGACGGTATACGCCGTACGAAAAACTATAATTATTATTAATTACGAAACGATTATGAAATTTTATTACGATAAGTTTTATTACCAAATTACCTTTATCAAAACCCCCAGTTATAAATATATATTACGATAGCATTTTCGTAACCGTCGACCGATTTAGAAAATTTTCTTATTTTTTATTTTATAATAAAAATATTAACGCTAAATAAATAACGTATATCTTTTTTAAAAATATTTTTAATGTATACGGGTTACTATATGAAATTATCTTAAATAAAAGTATTATGTTTATTTTTAAATTTTAGTAAAATTGGAGAATATAAATTGCCTTAAATTATAAATTATTCAATATAGTTCGACCTTAAATAAACGGGTAAATAAGACGATAAAATTAAACGTTAAAAACGTAATTATGGTATTATATTAATTATAAGCAAAATAATTAAGTTAAAAAATTACTACTAACTTAAATAATTTAAATAACTTATAATATTAATTATTACAAAAATATTAAAATAATTCCATTCATAATTAAGTTTAAATTTACCTTTAGAATTTATAAAAAAATATAAAAAAACCCCGCTTAATACTTAAGCAATTTTTACGACGAAATAACATAAGTAATTATACTCAAAAATAAAGGTGAAGTTCGAGTTCATACGTAACTAAATAAAAAAATTATTATAACTAAAAATAGTTAAAAAAAATTAATTTTTTCGAAAGGGAAAATAATTTACTTAATTACTAAACAGATTTAAAGAAAACGTTCCCGTTAAACATTTAACTTTAAGTACGTTAGACCTTATAAAATTACTAAAAGATTTTTAAAAAATAATTACCAGCTAAAATTAAATTCTATCTAATTTTTTATATATCCTTATTTAGATTAATAATAAAAATAATCAAAACATATACCTAACAAAACGATATAAAAGTAAAAAATAAACAGATATATAAAGCGGAAAAATTTTTATATATACGAGAATTTAACAGATTTAGTTAATATTTAATTAAATAAAAAAATTCATAAACCTTTAACGGTTTTTAAAAAACTTTTATCAGTAACAATATTACGTAAGTAAGATTTTTAATTAAAATCGAGTGAAAAACCTTTAAAAAAGAATTAATTGGAATTAAAAATAAATAAGAAAATTTCGAAACGTTACCGTTTAATTTTTAACTATTTAACGCGCTTTTAATTTTTTTTTCGTTTAAAAATTAAAAGTTTCAGTTTATTATTTTTACTTTTTTCTTATGGAAAAACTCTTATTACGTACAAAAACGACCTAAATAAAATAAAGTTTTATTCAAAAGACGTAAAATAATTTCCAACTCGCCTTAAATATCGCGTAATTATTAACAAACCGATAATTCCCCCGATTTCAAACGTTCCATTTCTTAGTTAATATTATTTAAAAAGAAAATGTTAAAACGCCGGAACTATCGTAATAACGCTTTTTTAGAATATAATTTTCGTAACGAAATACGTTTTTAAATATATTATATTTATCGCCCGCACGAAAATAAAAAAATATAAAATAGAACTTTAAAATTAAAGTTAATAATAAAACGGATTAACGCTTCCCTTTTTTTTTCGATTACGTTATTTGCGAATTTTAAAAATACGATTAGATATAGTAAAACAAAAAACTTACTAAATAAGAAAAAATTTTCGAAACGAAAATTTTTAAAAAAAGGAAATCGTGTTACGATTTAACTAATAAAAATTCAGAAAACGGTTCTTAAACAAACCGAAACAAAGCTTAAGTGGGTCGAATTACGTAAGGCGTTCCAAAAAGCTCTAAAAAACGTAAAAAAGCATATATAATTAAACGGTATAGCTCCAAAAGGCTTTAAAGGAGCGTAAAGAAGCGTATACAGTTAAATAGTATAACTCTAAAAAGCTTTAAAAAAGCGCGAAAAGCTATAAATATAAATATATATATATATATACATTCGTTAGCATATAAGTAAATAACGATAGCTTGTAATATAATTTCATTACTTAAAATACCCTTAGTATTACGAGACGTGATTAAGTTATTCTTCGATTGTTCAGATTTCTATAGTACTCCTACTAATATAAACCCGTACGTTTAGGTTTAATAGTTGGTTAACTAGCTTAGGTGTCATAACTATCGTATTAAGTTTTCGATATATAACGAATAAATACGTTTTAAAGGAGAAAAATAAAATACGTTAAAAAGTTAAAATTTATACAGAAAATGCGCGGGCATATAAAATGTAATAATATCGTAGTTAACGTACTATTTTCGAATTTTATTAAATGGTAATTTTTATGGCCGTTAAAATAAAAAAAGGTTCGATTTTTTATTATGCGTTGAAATATTATTATCGAAATATTAAACTTATTTTAAATTTAGTTTGTTTATTATTTAATTATTACTATTTAATGTAATTTTATAACTAGTTATTAGTAATAAGTTATTACGGAATTAAGCTTTATAGTAGTTTTTTCTTATTATAATACTAAATAACGGTATAACTTAATTTTAAAACTTAATAACCTTAATAATTATAATTAATTTTTTATTTTTTATTAAATTTCTTTAATTTCTTTACATTTGTTGATATTCGTAATTATTATACCCGTTATTATAAAACACTTTATTAAAAATTTAATTTTGTTAAAAATATAAATATCCTTTTTTAAAATACTATATTTTGTAGTTATAATCCGAATAACTTCAAATTATTTACGAAATAATTTTAGATTTTCTTATAATATTTTTTAAGAATCGATTATTCGATTTAAACGCGTTTCGAAATTTTTTTTTTCCGTTTAATAAAATTCGACGCTTATTTAATCTTGATACGTTTTGTAATACGTTATGTAAGTAATAAATTCGCCATATTTTTAATATATTAATGTCGAACGGGAAACGTTTACGTATTTAAGTTAAGAATATATTCGATACTCGATTTCTTTTTAGTCGGCGTTAGATTTTGCGAATAGGGGATAGTATCGGCTCGGACGTATCGACCATGATATCGGGCTTTCAAAATAGATTCGGGGACGTTATATATAGAATGTAGCTCTTTAAAGCTAAATTTTAAGTTTCTTTTTTAACCTAGATAGCTAAGTTTATCCTAGTTCCTTTTATGAGATGTTCCATGTTATTGGTGTTAAGAACTTTATAAATGAAGTTTGGAAGGTTAAAAATTAAAGAAAAGTAGCTCGCTCGCTTGTTTGGCTCGTTCGCTTATTTGATACATTATCGTAATTTCGTTATTAATAGAGCGATATCGGTATTAATAAATTGTATAATTTGTTAATTATCGTATTACATATTTAACGGTTTTATAATTAAGGTAATTTTTAATTAAATAATTAATTAAAAACTAAATAACACCTTTTTTATAACTTATATAAGGGATAATAATTTCCTTTTAGTTATAAAAATAATTATTATATTTTGTTTATGCGGCCGTTATTTTATTACTTTTTTATATAGTTTTATAACGTAAGCTTAAAAGTTTTTTCGGTCGATTTTATTATCTGCGAAAAAGATGTTATTTTAAGTATTTAATAAATTCTTACCCCCGAATTATAACGTTAACGTTTTGGTTTCGATTAAGTATAATATAATTCGATTAGTAGTTTTATGATATATATTATTAGGATTTACGTTAAATCTGGCAACTCGGAATATAATAAACGATATATCGGGTCGCGTGTTAGTCGTTACATAAAAAATGAAACCGATTTTCTTTTTGAATTTGTTGATAAAACCTGGATAAGTTAAATTAAAATTCGGCAGTAATTTAACGTTCGTTATTAGCGTAACTAGGAGGTTATTTAAATTTTTTTTAAGAATTAAATTAGCTAATGTATTTATAAACTTATATTAAAATAATGAAATTTTTTATTACGTTTATTTTTAATTATTTTAATATTGAAAAATTATTATAAGTTTTTATTTTTTATAAAGGTATACCTTTTTATATTTATTAAAGTAATTAACTCCAAAATTTAATTAAGTTATAATTAATAAAAAGAACTATTAAAAAGTGTATTTATGTTTAAAATACGCTAATTATATTTATTATTTACTTATCTATGTTTAATTTATAGTAGCATAAATATTATTTAATAGTTTAATTATAAAAAAGTATATATTTTCTTTATATAATTAAATCTTAACTTCTTTTTATAAAAACGAATTTTCAAACTAATGGGCTGTTATTTTATAATCTTTTATTAATTTAGCATATTAACGACGTTAATTAAGATCTTTACTTCAGTTAAATAAGATGTTTAAGTGCAGTTTAAATGAATAGTTAATTTATATTTAATATATTTCAAAGCTTTTTTAAAATTATGAAAAGTGTATTAAAATGAGAACATTTTAACTATTATTATTTTACTAAAACAGATAACACCATATTTAATAACTAAAATTTAAGCAAGTTTTTTAAAATAATTATTAAATATTTGTAAAGTGTAATAATAGATATAACATATATGTTCAGTATTATTATATAAATATATACTTAACTTATAAAATACTAAATATTTACTTCCGTTATATTTAACTTATATCAATAAAAAAGAAATTATTACTATATATTTTTAATATAATGTTTATATAAATTTGGCACTTCTTTTTCAGACACATAACAAATGAATATAGTGATGTCGTCGTATTATCGCTAAGCATTCGCAATGACAGGGCTATCCGAAAGCCCGATCTCGGACCAAACGAACATCTACCCAGGCACGCGACCAATATTCTGATCATTTATGTTTTGCTGCAACTGAGATATCGTGCCCAGATACGGCACGTGCAAATCAATCACAAGGCTACACCGATTGGCAGACTTCATTGACATGACCTGCCCCAAAGGGCAAGGTCCCAGGATTGCTGCAGTTGGTTGTTAGTTCAAGCATAGACGTGTGAGCCATGCAGGGTTCCCACAATTCTACACAGGCTTGAAGGGCATTGCTCCTCCCAACCCTTTCGGTCTACTTTTCCAAGTTTGACTACCTAGTATAGTTGCCCGACACTCCATTACCTTGAACATAGTTTCCGCTTCTTTGAAATCCCGCTTAACTCGGTCATGTCTACATCATAATGGCCAATCGACCTCTCTGGTTCCTTGGCCTTGGAGCAGTAGTCTTTGGGCTACTTGCGGTTTGTTTGGAGCCCTTTTATGGGATTGCACTTAGGGCGGCTGGATGGAGCGTCAACCTACCCTTCGGGCTTAACTCCCCGCCTACCGTCGTTGACTCGAGCCGAGGCATCAAATATATTGGAAGCCGGTATTATGATGTCGAGCATTTCCAGAACATCTTCTATGCAGAGAACACCTCGGGCAAACACCGTTTTGCACCACCTATCCCGGTAAAGCCTTCAAAAGGGTCCGTCATTGATGCTACTCAACCGGGTGCCTGGTGCCCGCAGGGAATGGGAGATATCTTCCCATTCACAAGCCGCATTACTAATGTCAGTGAGAATTGCTTGAGTCTACGGATCGCTCGACCGCTCGGCACTAAGCCGGGTTCTAAGTTGCCAGTAATGGTGTGGGTGCACGGAGGTAAGCTGTCGCTGCTCATCATCTACGTAGGGCTGTCAGCCCTTGCCTCTCTTAGTGATATTGCTATCAAACGACGCTAATCCACGTTGCAATTCATAGGTGGCCATGCCCTCGGCTCTGCCTCGGAGATCCTTTATCAGCCCGATGGCCTCGTAAAGCAAGCTGCTGCAGATGGGCGGCCTTTAATCTATGTTGGCATTAATTACCGCCTAGGTTGTAAGTCGTCCACAGGATCCGTGGCCGGTATGTATGGGTTTGACTGGTCGGTACAGTTTTTGGCTTTGCTACGAGCAAAGCGTTGATCGAGGCCAAACATACAAATGCCGGACTACGTGACCAGCGAGCCGCGTTTGAATGTACGTAAATCCTATCCTCACCACGATGCTCTATATACTTACTAGCCTTACTTGTCAGGGGTCCGGGATAACATTGCTTTCTTCGGTGGGGATCCGCGGAAAGGTGAGCGTTCTTCGTGGCAGCAACCTCATCCGCCACATTTACTAACTCTAATGCTATGCAAGTGACCGCAATTGGCCAGAGTGTGGGAGCCAGCGACATCAGCTTGCACTTGACTTCGTTTGGGGGTAAGCGCGGTGTTCCATTTCAGCAAGCCATGTAAGAGAGGTATGCAATCCAGTGCTGTTTCTGCGCTGACTCGGTGTCATATTAGAATGATGTCAGGAGGTCCTGGCCTAAACTTCAATACCAAATCAGATCTGGTGGCGAACAATACTGCAGCTATTGCTCATGAAGTAGGATGTGCCACAACGTACGGTAGCCAATCGGCGGAGACTCTAGATTGCTTGCGGAATGCGTCGGTCGACATTCTGACCAACCTCTCAGTCTCTGCCTCTCGTGCCGCTCGTCCACCATTCGGAGAGGGTTTCTTCTATCCTACATATGATGCTGATTACATCCCTGACCTGCCTTCTCAACTCATGCGGGCGGGGAAGTTTACCAGAGGAATACCTATCATTGCCTCCTGGGTCTCGAATGACGGCGCATGGTATGCTCCACCCCAGACCTCGACCGACGAAGATGTACTGGCCAGTTTCGGACTCTGGCTCACTGGTATCTCCGAATCCACGCAGGCAGAGTTGCTTGAACTTTACCCAGTCAAAGATTTTGAAAGCCTGGTTAGACCGGACTACGACGGACCCATCTCACCGCAATACTACCGCGCAGCACAGATAAATCGAGACTTTTGGTTCACCTGCCCTGTGCTCGACTTCGCGTGGCAGTACGTTAGAAATGGCGGCGTAAAGGCGTCACAAATTCACTTGTATGAGCATAATTCGACGCGATATACGCCATCCTTTGAGCGGATGGGTGTGCCAATGTGGCGTGTGGCGCATTTGAGCGACATACCGTATGTACTGAATGTCCAGCACCTAGGAGGAGGAGCGGATAATTCAGCTGCACAGCTTGAACTAGCGCAATCGATCAGTCGAAGGATAGCCAAGTTCGTCACCTCTGGGTTTCCCGGATAGGCATTTAGGCAGTGACGAGACGTGGCCTGCGGCTTTCACCAACATGACTAAGGAGGAATTAAAAGCGGAATTCCCGAGAAAGCTATCCTTGAAACTGGTCGGAGGTCCTCATCACAATGTGCCTATTACTATTCACAGAGATGAAGGGGAGGCTGTTGCATCAGAAGCGGAACAGGCTGTGAGGTGGGAGAGATTGTTCGACAGATGCGAATTCATCAACAGCGAGAAGACCAGGGCGGAATCGGGTGTGTAGCAAGACTTAAGGAGGGATGAAGCTTGATGGCTGAAAAATCTAGACATTGGGATACAAAAATATCTCAAAAATTTAACAGCTATTTATCAAGCAATTAATGATATTAATAAGTCTTATATACAGATCTTTATTCACTGTTCTTATACCGCAGACCCGACCTGGATCCAGCTTTCTCCCGTCTGGATCTGTCAAGCCATTGTCGCGTCTTTTTTACCCATATTGATTTTCTCGTCGTAGCGGTAGCAATGCCCTCCAAGGGAGTAGAATAGCAGGGGCAACAAAGACGCCTTGATCACATCGCAGAGTCCCAGGCACTAGATATTTGCAGTTACCGTACGTATAAAACTTGATCTCAGCCATGGGAACTATGCAGTTCACGCTCTGGCCAAGGCCACGGAAGAAGCCACGCCCATTTCCCGAGCCGGCAAATGGAAGCAAGGATGCGGAATGTCTCCAGAAAGTGGAGGCCGATAAGTGGGCAGGCTGGCTTCGTCGTAGGAGTACGAATGGTTCAGGCTAGCAAATGAGCCATTTCCAATGGTTAACAAATTGCATATACGCTCCAGCGACCGAGTGGGCCGAAGACCTTGTTGTATCAGCCTGCGCCGGACGATAATGGGTAATGGGCTTCCTCGATAGATGATTATCTGGCAGGCGTTGCAGCGTTATGATAGGACTTCATTGCTGCTCTCCGGAGTATTTGTGTCAAGGGAGACGTGCATTTACTTCGAGTAAAGCAGAGTTCTTCATTTATGTTAATGATAATTATCAAGGAAAAATATTATATCTAACAAAGGGCCACGAGGCGTAACGCTAACAGTTTTTTCTAAAGGTAGGCAGCTCCTAATTTTTATTCGCCTATATTAACCAATTAACTTCGGCAGGAAAGGTTACCTTTAACCACACCTTATTTCGTGCTATAATACAATAACAACACTCGTCGTTATTACAAATTGCTACATCACATTCCGTATAACAAAACGTTATCCATCAAGTTCGCTGCGTATTTATAACATTATTACTTATAATTTAAAGAGTTATACTAACCGCATATTAGTTTTTTATATGGGAATCATACATTACTTTTTTTTATACCTGCCACCGGCCCGCCACCGTTTTAATCACCTCGTAACACTTTTTATGTATTTTTGAATAACTTTACCGTAGAACATTTTCCAAAATCGTTTTATAACGTATTACAATCCTTATTAATTACAGATTAATATTACGAAGCCTGTTTAATTTTGCGATTTTTATTTGTGAAAATATAGTTAAATACAGTAACCTACCGCACAAGCTCGCGGCAGCTTTTTTGGCACATTCCAATTACCTAACTTAAATTATATATTATTCAATACCAATAACATAGAACGCCTTACAAAAAAATCGAGGATAAACCTAGCAGTTTAGGCGAAAAAACGTACCTTAACACTTAAATTCGAAAGGCTTAGTTTAATATATAATATTGCCGAATTAACTTTAAAACCCCGATATTAAGATAAACGCGCCCGAAATAATATTATCTCTAATTTGCGAAAATTAACGCCAACTAAAAAAAAATTAATTACCGAACGTATTTTTAATTTAAATACGCGAACGTTTTTTATCCAGCATTAATATATTAAAAATAGAGTAAATTTACTACTCGCGTAACAGGCTATCGAACGCGTCGGAATTAATTAAATAGCTAATTTTATTAAACGGTAATATAAAGTTGAAACGCCTTTAAATCGAAAAAAAATTATTTAAAAATTATATGTAAAAATCTAAAAATATTTCATAAATAATTTAAATTTATTTAAGTTACAATCGTAAAATACGATATTAAAAAGAAAAATATTTACAATTTTAATAACGTTTTATACAAGCAAGTCGCTAACATAAACCAGTCGCTCGTTTTTTATGCCATTTTAATTACGTAACTTTAATCGCTAATTTTTTAATATTAACAACATAAAACCGCTTACAAAAAAAGCGAGGATAAATTTAACCATTTACGTTAAAAAACAAAACCCGAAATTTAATTATAAAAGCTTTAATATAATATATAACTTTTCCGAATTTACTATAAAACACCGATATAACGATATACGCCCCTAAATTAATATTATTCCTAATTCGCAAATATTAACGCCGATTAAAAAAATCGATTATCGAACGAATTTTTAACCTGAATATGCGAACGTTTTTTGTCCGGCATAAATATGTTAAAAATATAGCAAATTTACTACTTACGTAACGTAATATAAAACGCGTCGGGATTAATTAAGTATCTAATTTTATTAAACGATAACAAAAACTTAAAACGCGTTTAAATTGAAAAATAAATTATTAAAAAATTTTATATAAAAATTTAAAAATATTTCGTAAATAATTTAAGTTTATTTAAATTATAATTGTAAAATACGGTATTATAAATAATATTTATAACTTTAATGAAATAAAAATTTTAATAAGGTTTTTTATAACGACCAACATAATTATGATTAATATTAAAAAGCGTAAAAAATATAAATAAACTTAATAAAAAAATCGGAAATAATTTATAATAATATAAATTATTACCTTTTAAAATTAAACCTTTTTTTTATTTATTAATCTTACCAAAAAAAATATATTTTTCATTAATTCACCGATAACCTATTTTTACCCGATTATAAAATTACTATAAATAATAACGGTTAGACGATAACTAAATTAAATTTAAAATAAGTCTAATATTTCGATTAATATATTCGAACGCGTATGAAAAAATCGAAACATTTTTTTATTATCGACGGCTACAAAAACTACTATTCGATAAAATTTGAAAAATATTACGCTAATTACAATATTATTACATTTTATATATTTACGCATTTTTCCCATTTATTTTAACTTTTTAACGTATATTTTTTCTATTAAAACGCGTTTATTCGTTACATATCGAAAGTTTTATACGATATTACGTTACTTATATTATTAAGGAAAATTTTATTACCAATTTCTCTAACATATTTAAAATTACTATAACAACCAATAATATCAAATCGGGATTCGTAAAAACGGAACTTATTTTATTCGATCCTAATCGCGTTTTTTTTAAACTATAAATTCTAATTATACCTATATTAACTGTTATTTTATTTACTTTAATTAATTCTGTGATTTTCCTACTTGCGAAATTTTTTAAAACTATTACCGAAACGATTTAACGGGAACGTTATTTACAAAAAAATTTAAAAATTATTAAAACAACTTACCGACGAAAATAATTAAATCGGTTAATTTTTAACAAATATTAATTTAATGTTATTATACGAAAAAGCTTTTTTTTGAAAAAAATACGGTTTATTACGCGAAACGAACCATATCCTTAATAAATGCCGGAAAACTAAAAACAAACGTTTTTAAATAAAAGAAATACTTAGTAGAAAAAAAAATTATAATTATAAACAAAAGTGATACTAAATAATCGCAACTGGAAATAGTTAAAAATAATGTCGTAAAAAGGTTTAGGCAAAAAAACGGAAATATAGCGTTTACGGTAAGCCTAAACATAATACGCGTACTTATAAGGAGGATATAAAAGTATTTAACGACGAAAAATCCGATTAGTTCAAATTAATTTAATATATTATGGTTACTTAATTCGAGTTTATTATCGCTTATTATCGTAAAATGCTTAAAATTTAACAACTTACTTATGTTAGCAACTTGCTTATATGGGACGTTAAAACAAAAATTTTAATAAATTTTTTTATAATAACCGGTATAATTATTATAAATATTAACAAAGGCAAAAAACTTAAATAAATTTATTAAAAAAATCGAAAATAATTTATAATAATATAAATTATTAACTTTTAAAATTAAGCCTTACATTTATTTATTATTCTTATCGGACAAAATTACTTTTTTTGCTAATTTACTCATAACTTATTTTTACCTAATTAAAAAATTACTATAAACAATAACGGTTAAACGATAAATAAGTTAAATCTAAACAAAATTTAATATTTTAATTAATATATTTAAATACGTACGAAAAAATCCAAACGATTTTTTATTTTTAACGCTTACGAAAATTACTATTTAATAACATTTAAAAAATATTACGCTAATTATAATATTATTACATTTTATATACCCGCTAATTCCTTTTATTTATTTTAACCTTCCGACGTATCTTATTTTTTCTGTTATAACGTATTTATTTCTTATAAACCGAAAATTTTATACGATATTACGTTATATATATTATTAAAAAAGATTTTATCGCCGGTTTCCGCAATACGTTTAAAACTATTATAACGACTAATAATATTAAATCGGGATTCGCAAAAATAAAATTTACTTTATTTATCTTAATTGCGTTTTTTTCGAATTAAAATTTTTAATTATGCTTATACCGACCGTTTCTCTATTTACCTTTATTAACTCCGTTATTTCTTTACTTATAAAAACTTTTAAAAATATTATTAAAATAATTAGATAAAAACGTTATTTAAAAGAAATTAAAAATTGTTAAAGTAACTCGCCGACAAAAATAATTAAATCGGTTAATTTTTTAATAAAAAATAACCTAATATTATTACACGAAAACTTTTTTTTCCAGAAGGAATACGGCCTATTACGCGAAACGAACCATATTTTTAATAAACGCTAAAGAATTAAAAACAAACTTTTTTTTAAAAAATATTTAATAGAAAAAAATTACAAGTTTTCATAATTAATAAAAAAGATAATAATAAACAATCGTAACTGATAACGGCCGAAAGTAATTATTATAAAAAAATTTAAACGAAAAAAAAGGAAATATAACGTTTACAGTAAACCCGGACATAATGCGCGTACTTATAAAAAGGATATAAAGGCGTCTAACGATAAAAAGTCCGATTAATTTGAATTAATTTAATATGTTGTAATTGCTTAATTCGAATTGGTTATCGTAACGTGCTAAAAAAGCCGCCGCGAGCTTATGGGCGCCGCGAGCTTGTATGGTACGTTATAATATATTAGAAAAAGTTGCAACTGCAAAACGATAAAAGGGGTCGGCCTAGTTGTTTTAAAAGGTTCAGCCCGGATAGCGCGCCTACAGTGCACTTACAGCGACACCTAGAGAGGGCGCACGTACCAATGCACACCCCCCCATTTGCACACCTCGAATTTTAGAACCTTTATAATTCAAACTTTAATAACTTTATAACCACTATCATATATATCAAGTAACGGCTATTATATTATAAATCGGAAAGCGAATTTTAGCGTAAGGTTAAATACAGTTTTTAATAGGTTAAATATATCTTTTAAGGTTTATTAAAAGGTCTGATATTAATATAAATTTACTATAAAATGTAATAAAATATATAATAAAAAAGCAAATACGTAAAAGGATATATTAAACCATTATTGTTTAATTAAGAAGTAAAATTAATTAATAATATATGTTAACGTTAAGATAGAGTATTACAAAATTAATAACTAAAATAAATTAAAAGTTTAAAATTATAAAAAGGCCAAAATAAAGAAAGTTATATAAAATTTGAGATTATATAATAAACTATATTTATTGAATTATAAAACATGAAAATGATATCTCTATTATTCTATATACGGTTAAAGCTTTTTAAAATCTTTTAATTTTAAAATTTAATATTATAGTGCTAAAAATCTTTAAACATATAAAATATAATTATTATAATATAAAAGTTGAGACTTTGCTTCATTATAAGCATATCTACTTATTATTTTCATTATTTTTTTTAATTAATTTAATCTATTTATTTTTAAGTCGAAATATAAAATATTCCTTTTTAAAAAACTAACATATAATATATATTATAAACCTTTATATTTAAATATATAGAACTTATTTTACTTAATTTAATTTTTTAAAATTATTATATATGTTGTAGATTTTATTTGATTTAATAATTTTTTTATAATTTTGTTACTCTATAACTAAACGGGGTATACATAAGTACTTACACGACTATAGCATATTACAGAGTTATTATATTATTTCTGCTTCTGTAATAAGTACTTTAACACCTTATTTTAATATTAAACTTTTTTTTTAAAATATTATAAGTTTAAATTCTTTATTTTATTAGTATTTAAAATACTTAATATATATTTAAAAATTATTAAATATGGTTCAAAACCCTTTTACATTATATCTGTAACTTAAAATTTCTAAATTGTTTTATGAAACTATATCAGTTACTTTCTATTTACTATGGTAGTTATTAAGTTATTGGAGTTTAAATCATAAAGGTTCTAAAATTCGAGGTGTGCAAAGGGGGGGTGTGCATTGGTACGTGCGCCCCCTCTAAGTTAGAGCCTCGGCATCACGCTAGTTACGCGTGCCAAGCAGCAGGAAGCGGGGCGGGAGCAACCGCTCCAGGGGAAGGTTTAGGGCCTCTGCCTGAGCAGCTACTGTACAACATAAGCAAGTTTAAAGGACCCACTATAAATAATATGGCCCTGGTGGCTCTTCCCTTGAAGAACTCATTCCATTCCCCTATCAACACTCGCGTTCATGAGCTGGGCTTGGCTCAACTTCAAGGCCATTAAGTATATTACCGGGTCAAACGCATGTGATCTGCCTCAGGACTGCCTCGCGACAATACCACTTCGCCCTCTTCCCCGCCAGCAGCACCAACACAAGCCGAGGAGCAAAACGACCATGGCGGGCTCCCAGACATGGGATAGCGTTTCTAATAGACGTGCCTCGTGGTGCCCACTCTGCGGTGTCATGGTAGACCGCCTCCAAACCAGCCCGGGCGATCCTTCCACCCGCCTCAGCTGGCTTGGCGAGGTACGCGCAGGTGAGAATTTCTCCTGTCGCTGCTCTCTACCAGATGGAAGAAATCCGCATTTCATTCCCTAACTAACCATACTGACCCCAGTCCACTCTACGAACGCCGCGTCCGACGTCTCTGTCACGGGCGTCGGATACCTCGACTACGCCAACGAGGTGCGTGCCAATGTGGACGAGTCGCTGCGGTACGACTATCGACCACATGCTCCTCCTCCGCCAGAGGCACACGAAGATGGAGGTGGAGAAGCAGGAGGCGGGGGTGGCCAGAGCGAGGAAGCACCACCCCCAGTAACCCTTAACACCTTTCCCATCTTCAACGCTTCTAACCGCTACTAGTGCTTTCCCGTGCACGATGCCTGTTGGGAGCTGCTGCGTGACCGCGTGGGCGACTCGGTGCCGCCCTGCGTTGTGGCCCGCCACCTCTTTGCCGTGCTGCACAACACGCCCGTTAACGGCGAGGGCACCCTGGTGCCAGCCCCGGGGCCGGGGGACCAGGAGGAGCAAGGCGACGAGCCCAATGAGAAGGATCACTACGGCGGTGCGGCCGCCTTCCAGAAGCCCGACCGCCACCGCGACTACACTCTGGTCAACATGTCGAGGTTCTCCTCATACCTGACGGCAGACCCGCGCAAGCCCCTGCCAGAGCACGAGGACCGCCTCTGGGTGGCCGTGCAGGCCATGTCTAAGCCCTTCTTCCCCATCTCCACCAAGGATGGGAGGGTTCTGGTGGGCGACGGAGAGGCCCCGGAGAGGAAGTACTACGATCCTTCTTCTTCTCCATCCGGCGGAGTAAGGGAGGGGGACGGCGGAAGCAGAGATGACGAGGGGAAAGCACACTACAAACAAGACCCCTTCACTCGCCTCCCCAGCGAACTCGTCACCCTTATCCTATGCCACCTGCCGACCCGCGACCTGGGGTCCTTACGCCTAGCCAGCCGCTACGTCGCCGACGTCTCAGCGCCCCGGCACCTGACCCCGCTGTACTGGGAGAGCCGGTTCACGCCCGAGGGGGAGATGGGGTTCGTGTTTGCAGGGCCGTGGTCGAAGGAAGAGAAGAAAAAGCAGCGAGACTGGCGCCAGCTCTACCTCAAGGCCCGCGCCACGCTGAGCTGCGCGGGCCTGTCCCCTGGGTTCCGCAACCGCAGGCGCATATGGGCTGCGCTGTGGCACGTGGCCGAAGCCGTGAGGCTCAGATTGGTGAACGATGCGCCGTTCCGGTGTAGTGAGAGCGGTGCCGTTGAGCCGCTTGGAGAGACGCAAAAGGGCCGGTATTGCGAAGGAGAGAGCGGCGGCGACCCGACAACGCTCTACCGAAACCTAGAAATTAGTCTCCCGGCGGGGCTTCGGGCTGGGGATACGGTGGCTGCTGATGCCGAGCTGGATCCGGAACTAATCGGTCCTGCAGCGAGGGCCGAGTTGCGGTATAAGAGCTGTCGGCTGTTTGGGCTGGGAGAGATGACTCTCCCCGACGAGCAGGGAGAGACCGTTGCCGCTACCACGAGATTGGACGTATCACTCGTCTACTATAATGGCCGAACGCATGTATGTGGCTTCCGCGCGAGCCGTGCTGCGCCTGGTGACGATCGGTGGGCAGAGGTAAGCCGGGCCGGATACGTCAGCCCCTGGCGGCAGAGGAGTGTGGTCCTGGGTACAGGCGAGGCCTTGCGGGAGATTGAAGTCGCTATGTCGACTACTGGGGTCCAGGGCCTGCGTTTTCATATCCAGGGCAAAGAAACACAGGATGGCCGTCGTCACACCGAGACGGTGGGTAGCATAGGTACAGACGGCCCTGATATTGGTATAGGAAAGCTTGTGTTAAATGCACAGTGGGCGGGTTTCGTGGTCGGAGTTGATGTGAGTTATCATCTTTATTCGGTACTGTGAATATGCAGAACTGTTTTATGACGCTTCCCTTGACGAAACGATGCCAATGGATCTACTTCCCGTACGTGCGCATAGGCCTGCAGAGTCATCTTGCTGTCTCTCATCGAGAAACCGGACCAAGGCTACTGGCACGACGACGGTATGCTGTACCAGCCGCATCGGCAGCGCTTCGTAGAGTTATGGAATCCGTGCCCACTGCCGCAAGCGAAGAAAATCCTCGGCTGGCAGCACGAGCGCCACTCCTTAGGCAAGCAGCCATTTAACCTCTGCCTTGAGATGAACTTCGGCGCTAGCAGCGACGAGGAGCCGGGCCGACTCCTTCGCTCCTTCGTCAGCGTCACGGTCTACATGGGCGGATTTCCCAACGTGTTCTTGGGCATGGCTTTCTCGTACGCCGACGGTCGCAAGAGGCGCTTCGGCAGGCGTACCTACTATGTCGACAGCGCGACTGAGGTACCGGCCATAGAGCAGTCCTTCCCCCTGGATGGGCCCGGCGGAGAGTTCATCGTGGGGCTTGCGAGTACGCATTCCGGATACGTAGATGATGTGCTTGAGCGTATCAAGGTATGCTGCAGTTCTGTCTCTCAAACTCACAAAACACTTTCCCCTCTTGTTACCATGCCTTGTATAGCTTTTACACATTGGAGTCAAAACGCTATGATACTGATCGAATTCGTTTGCCAAGTTCTTCACGAATCGGGGGCGAATGGCCGAGTTCCGCCTCTACTACAAGAACGGTAAAGATCAGATCAGAGGGGAGAGGACTCGCGTCTACGTAGCCCCGGAGGACGGCAGGGTCCTTACGAGGTTCTTCGCGAAGGTCAAGGCAAGTCACCCACCGCCCACTAGAAAAGGAGAGACATGGGTCGCTAACTTACTCGTTTTGCTCTTACAGTTCCCGGGAGGCTACTTCCGGGATTTTGCCGCCGAGAGTTCCACCCTTGAGGGATCTTCCCCTCGAGAAGAGGGAACTGTCGCTTCTCACGAGGTGTTTGACGGTATACAGGACGATGGAAACAGCATCCCTATCACAGAGCCGCTACTCGTCTCTGCCCATGAGATGCTCGGCTATCCCCGAGGCTTCGCCTTTACGGCCGGGCGCCTCTCCGGCGTGCGCCGGATCCGTGTCTCCGGCGGGAAACCGGGGCACTCTCGCTCCGAGCACCACGTTTCAGGTGTACGGCTTGAGTATAACGATGACGGTAGTGATGCGATCATCTTGGGTCAGTGGATTCAAGAGTTCGATGGCGAGGGCGAAGGGGCACTAGAACTGGCACCCGGCGACCGCGTGGTCAAGATGACGACCTGGCATGACTTCACCAACACCCACAAGCGTATCAAGTTCGGCCCCATTACGCGGCTGTGGCTGCGCACCGCTCGCGGTAGCGAGAGAACATTTCCTCCCTCGGGGTGGGCTAAGAGGAATGGGCAGGTGTGTCTAGAGTACCGGGAGAACCCGTATGAGGAACTGGGGGGGATCCTCTGGGGATGCAATTACGAATGGGACCATGTCCGCGCTTTGTATCACCCAAAATCTTCTTCCTCCCCTCTTCCCTACCCGCTTGAACGTGCGCCGGCGCTGGTCTATACCCCCAAAGTCCGGCAGCGCAGCGATGTTTACGGGCCCATATCCAACGACTCGTGGTGGGTTGTTCGGGAGCAAGTGTTTATGTGGGAACAAATCGTTACAATCGCTACTACCGACGAGGCGGAAAACAAGCAGCAAGTAGACGACCCGGCCACTGCCATCGAGGTATCTTACAAGGAAGATGTGGGCGGCGACCCCACGGGTATCTCCCTCATATACGCCAGCGGCGCGATCGTCACCATCGGGAAGCGGAGCGAGAAGCGGGTGACGCGGCGCGAGCTGGATGGCCTCGGAGGGGAGGCGCTGCTGCGCATGGATATTGGGCTGAGGAGGGGAAATCGATTTGGTTTTATTAGGGTGAGCCTTTGCTTTTCATCGCTCCTTCTATCATCTCATCTCCATCTTCCCCCCAACCCCCCCCCCCTTTTCCTTTTTTGAGATACCTCCATCACACACAAGATCTTTTTGCTAATGATATAAACCAGTTCCACACCAACAGGAGCCGCATCCTCGACTTCCGCGATACCCTAGACCATCCGTGCGCCATCCACGCCCGCACCGTCTACATGCTCGCCCCTGACGCCCCTCCTTCCTCCATCTCCTCTCCGCACTCCTCGCCTCCCCTCCCAACGAGAAGAGAAGAACCGCCACCACAGAAACCGTCATCACCATCTTCTTCTTCTTTGTCAAAGTCGCCCCGCGGCCACCGAGCACAGCAGACAGGAGCGGATAGAAGTGGTACGGCGCCACGAGGAAAGGCAAGAAACTTCGCCGGCTTCCGCATCTCCTCCGTCCCTGCTTCTTTCCCCCGGCCCCACGAGGGGAAGATTGTCGTCAGGGAGGAGCCCTTCCCGGAGGATGCCGGGGAGTTTGTGGGGTTCTGGGCCGTGCCGCGGCGGCAAGATCGGAGCCTGAGGTATGGCATGTTTGGGCCAGTCTTTACGGGGAAGAAGAAAACTGCCCCATAGGAGACGGAAGCGAAGGGCGGGGAGAAAGGAGAAAACGGGGTGGAGGTTGGTAAGATGAAGAAAAAACGGTGGTGTTGATGCTTGGGGCAATGCACCGCGCGCCATCATACCAAAAGAAGCAAAAGAAAAGAGGGAATTTTGCTTGGAGAGGCCACATCCCTGTGAGAAAAAAAAACCTGCAGAAAGAAAGCTCAGGGGAACTTTTATAGCACTGGAGGTCAGATCCAACTACTAGGATACGAGATTACATGCAGAAGCATCATGTAAGATGATGCCCGTGGCGCAATTGCAGGGCGAATTTTCATTAGGGCAGACAGGGAGTAGACTAGGGATGGCAAACCTAAATAATATAAAGACGTGCATCAGATTTCATCCTTCCCACTGCAGCTCGAGCACTGCTCCTTGCCGCTACCCCGACAAATGCCAAAGACATACGGCTCGCTTGGTGAACTCCCAGCGCCTTTGTATCCACTACACCTCTCCTTTGCCTGAGTACTTGGTGCATGCGGCCAATTTGCGTTGGCATTGCCAGATATCTGACTGAAGGACTGAGGAGATAGGTATGACGGTGCTGTTTGACAATCACATACACCCAAGCAAGATTCTCCTATAGAGTGAAAGAGATGTTTAGGGATAGATTAAAGGGGGAAAGGAGATAAAAATATGAAAGAACGTTGTTGTGAAGAGTGATCCCCATTTTAGAGCCTGCCATGATATTTTGTTCTTAACCTGAGTGGTTAGCTGAGGCCGTGTCGGCTAATTGCAATACTACAGACCCAAGGCAGTTGGTATATGTAATAGCAAAAAGGACGACCTTAGAGGCTAACTCGATATGTTTCAAATATCCGTATTTGGCGTACAGAGGAACTAAGGCAAAAATGATTTCTGAAACGATATTATCCTTGTGTATAGGAAGTTGCGTGAATACGAAAATGCAGAGTGTCTTTTCAAGTTTACTAGTGATTAAAGGCAATCAAGGTTAATGCGAGTTATGCGGGCAAGCGACGCTTATTACACTAGACGTTGTTGGCCAGGAGCTGAACTCCCTCCTTACTACCCTGTCATTTAGATAGGTTTATATAGACCATCGCAACTCCACAACTAACTTAAGTCTCATATACCATGATGGCAGGCCGCTGCAGGTGACCCTGCTATTTTCGCGCCCTTTGACTGTATATCTGATGTTACCACTTGTCGCTATTTGGGTAAGTGTACCCTCGATGGCAATGAGTCGCCCACTTCCCAGAGCCGGTTACTTAGCTCCACTCTCCCAAAGCCCGTTGGTGCCCTTCGAGCTGCAGGACGCGTAGAGGAACCAACAACGGAAATGATTCGGCTTGGCGCAAGTCAATCAAACACACGGATGATGCACCAACGGCCAAGGCGTTGGCCGTATAGCATACGTCAGCCAGAGGGGCGCAGCGGGTAAACAGCATTAATAATAACTCCAGCGGATTTCCCTTGATACATAGGGTAGATATCAGGATGTTGCACATATTATAGTCAGGTGTGTCTAGTGCAGAGCGACGAAGTCGTCGTTTTCTTAGGCGCTTCCAACTTCGGTCCTGATAATTTGCCCCGTACAAAGCCAGATGGAAGAGGACTGGAGCGTTTGGCTATTCGAGCCATCGTTGGCCCTGGCAATCGTCGGGACGGCTGTGTATACGTTAGCCTTCGTCTGGATTACCTACTTGACCGTATTCAAGCACCGGGCCTGGTACTTCACATGCGTGCCCATCGGCGGCGCCCTCGAGGTTGTCGGCTATGCATTGAGGTCATACTCCACTCAGCATCACCAGGACATCGTAAGTTGACTATCGTGACCCCCTGTACGGGGGGCCCCCTCGGGACTCCTCCCCATCCATACGTCAATACACCGACATTCCATCCATCTTGAGTCAGAGGAGATGCTGATCGCCCATTTTTCCTCTCGTGCAGGGCACCTTCGCCACCAGCACTTCCCTCATCGTGCTCGCACCTCTCTTCGTCGCGGCCGGCAATTACCTCCTGATCGGGCGCCTGATCCGCGCTGTCCTGCCCGTTTCACGCCATAGGATCTTCAAGGTGCCCGTCCGATTGCTCACACGCACCTACGTCACCTTCGACATTATCTGCTTGATGGTGCAGTCCTCTGGGTCTTCCCTGGCCAGCGCCTACAGCTGGGTCGGGCCCACTGCCGATATCGCCATCACTATCCTCCTCGCGGGGCTGGCGCTACAGGTCGTGGCCTTCTCGACCTACCTGTGCATTTTGATGCGTTATCATTATTTGTCTCGGTCCCTGGCCGTGCCCACCGCACCGGAGGGATGGTTCAATGTTCTCAAGGCCGTTTATATTTCTAGCTTCTTGATTCTGGTACGTGCACCGCTAGCCCTCCCCGTTCCTCACCCAGGGACCTATCCACCCCGGGGTGCAGATGCGGTATATCAGTGGGGAAATTATGACTGGCTCAGGGGGCTAACACAGTGCTCATTGGATCTGTGACAGATCCGCTGCGTATACCGGATGGTCGAGTTTGCCGAGGGCACTGAGGGCTACACGATGACGCACGAGTGGATCTTCTGGGTGTTTGAAGGCATTACCATGCTTATCGCCATTACCGTCTTCTGCGTCTGGCATCCGAGCAAGTATCTCGGTCGTTCGAGCGCAAAGAAGAGCCAGGAGTCTAGTTTGGAAGAAATGGCCACGAACCGAGAGCCTCTTCAGACCGGCGAAAATAAAGAGACCGTAGAACATCCTGAAACGGCAGCAAATTATTGAGATAAGTGCGAGGGTGTCAGATAAGAAGGTGCAGCAACGTGAAAGGCGGGGAAAATTAGACTCGCAGGAAGGTAGCAGTATAGATTAGACCAGTAACGCCTGTCCCATCCAATGTATGAGAGGAAACCGGCCGTATATATGCACCTACAACTTCTGTATAGCATCTAACTAGAAGGTTTTGCTTTGACACGTGACAGAGGAAGTGATGGCTTTCATTTTATGACCTTCCTTCAACCAAGCACGGTAAATGTTGCAATGTCCAGCATGAGGGTAAATGGGGTAATGGGTATCAGGCTCAATGTTTGTTGCCTTACTTCGTTTCCCTCATGGAGCGATCCTCTTTAATGGACCTCATCTCATAAGCCGAGGACGACTTTGATGATTATATAGAAGTTGATAGGAGAAGAATGACGCCCCAATTTGACTCGACAGTTAGCAGGGACGAGTCAATACTACCACACATGCGGCTTGCTTGTCGCACCCATACCCCAAGCTAACGCTGGGACATAATATTTACTTCTCGGTGGTCAGTTCCTTCTCCCTTGTTGTCCTCGGGGCTATTCAGAACGCCTGGGCTTTTTGCTTTCTCTCCCACAAAGGGCGATCGATTGTCAAAAATTCCACGGCATTGTAATATCATCAGCCGCGTTTACCTTTTTCAGGGGCTAGGAGCAGGGGTCATCTGCCTGCTGTGGTATATGTTAATTCAGCGCCTTACTATGTCCATTTCGCAAATTCGCAAAACGTTTTGACGTTTGTGGTGATACGTTTTTAGGTCCGATCTCAAGAACATTACTTGGAGCTCCTTTGGATTGCTCTCCTCCCTTCTGAGTTGCGCCAGGCTAGGTTATCATCTATAGTAAGTCGTTATTAGTAAGCCCCGAGGATCGTGTCCGTTGTATAATTGAACGAGCGAGTAGCGCGTAAGGTACGATCCTGCGGCTCCTGCCAAAGGACATCCCGCCTTGGTGGAAGCCGGGATGTCCTCGGGCCGCAGAAGGGCCCCAGTTCTTTGGACGCGATATAGCACCGATGTCCTGGCCCGGAGATGGAAGACACTGACCCGGCTCGAAGTTCATCCCAATCTGTGCGGGTGCCACCAAATGCTCGGGCCGTGGATCACTCAAGTTGATTACCGCTCTGCGCGCACATACAATAAAGACCTTGCAGTAAGTACCGGAACATATAATTTTGACGTAACGGTTTCAGCCCGAGGAATAAGCGGATTCTGCTCCTTATTTATATCGAGTTCATGAAATTGTATTATGTGAGCAAGCTTACTGTTTGCCGATTATATAAGCTCTGGCTGGATAACCGTTCTGTTACAGCTGGCTTATTTACGTAATACAACTTCATGAACTTGAAATGGACACCGCGGATTATCCCGCTATGCGAATGCAATTATTTAGTTGCTTATTGTCACATATAGGCCTTTATAACAAGGATGAATATAGCAGCTCGTATTAGTTAGAGTGGCATAGCGCACCAGGGCTTGTCAGAGCACCTACGTATATATACGTACGAGGTATGGTGCTTAAATGGGCTTGGCAAAGCGGGCATATTCATGAATTTTTACATAGTTAGTATAGGAGACTCATTTTCTGACGGATTAAAGTAGTTTTAGGAATCGCTCTGGTGCTGTTTTCTGCATTGCTGCATGAGCCACCAGTTCGGCCGCAGGAGACTTCGTAGGCCTCATAGGGCTCATCGTTTCAGCCAGCGATAGGATGCACCAGAGTATAGGGGTTCGAGAGGTGCAAGGTTAGAGACTTTTTAATAAGCTCGACTTACGAAGCACCGGCTACTGTTTAGTTAGGTACTAGTCTACCCATCTACTCCATAGTAAGTGGAGCACGATGTCAAGTTTGAGGTCCCTGACTCGGAACTTATTTTTCGTTAATGCTATATTTATCCTCAGACTGAATGCTTTGAGCCCTGGATACACTTCTGAGGTGGCCGAGACTCGCAGAGAGACAGTGCTATATTTGAGAAAACACGGATAAATAGCCACCAACATCGCCTTATCCTAATAAGACGCTTTGCTAACAAGGGATATGTCTCGCAGTTGTAGGAGTTCGGAATAGCATGCATAGACCGGGAACTTGACGAATCACGACCATGTGATGTAACGGTATGGCGAAAACTCCTTGAACTAGGCCATAAACAGTAGTCACCCTGAGAATCGGTCATGTATCCGTAAGCTTTACAGTTAGGTTAAATCTATGAATAATTGGAGTAATGTGATGGTGGTAGAAACCAAGATATTGCGCCAGCTTAAACTTGCATCTTAACGCATCCCCTTAATCGGCGTTAATCGGTACTGTAACATAAAGAGTTCAGCGCCGTCATCAATAACATCATGCCGTCACAGAAAAATGGAGCTGATGCGGCTCGCCAAGCTGCATTAGCCGGGGCAACGCGGCTATACCCACTTCAGAACCCCTTACTCTATGCCCGTGTAACACCAACCAACCACGGTTTCCGGGTACCTTGAGCGGCTGAGACGTGCCGAAAGTCTCCACAGCTTTGGGATGGACAAGCTACCGTGACGCGGCAGTCCCACATTGCCTTGCACGAAACCCTGAAGTATCGCCTTGACCTATGAAGGAGCTGGTCCACTGATGTCAACTGATGTCGTTTGCTTGATGATGAAACTTGCAGGAGCTGCCCAAACGGGCTTTTAGTCCTACGGTGGCAACTGTGAATAGATTTTACATAAGTACGAGCAACTGATTCCGCTTTTCCCATCTTTTACCTTCGCACCATCACCCTAGTCTTACCAGCAAACCACCAACCACCAACAACAGCGTTTCCTTGGAAGCCGCGCACACTCAACTCGCGTCATCGCCTACTTCGGACGAAGCAAAAAAGGAGAATAAATCAACATGCAGTTCACGACGATTCTTCTCACCGCCGGCTTGGCCGTCGCCAACGCCGTCCACGAACCCAGAATCACGGCAGCTCCGGCCCTCAACGACGTGGCTAAGCGGCAGGATGTGGGCACCGCTATCGACTCGGTAGGCGACGAGGTCGGCTCCTTGGTCGAGGGCGCCTCTTCCGTCGCGAACTCCATCGGTGAGGGTGCCTCTTCCGTCGCGAACTCCATCGGTGTGGGCGCCTCGTCCGTCGCGAGCTCGTTGAGCGAGGAGGCCTCTTCCATCATCGACAGTGCGCGCACCTCCGCCTCCGCAGCCGCCTCGGATGCCCTGAGCTCCGCCAGCAACGTCATCTCTTCGGCGCAGAGCGTCGCCTCCACGGCATCGGGATCGGCCTCCGAGTCCGCGTCCTCTGTCATCGAGAGTGCCTCGTCCGTCGCCGCCTCGGCCTCCAGCCAGATCTCCTCGGGCGTCGACAGCGCCCTGAGCTCCGCCACCGAGGCCCTTGAGAGCGCCAAGAGCGTCGCCTCCACCGCAACCGGCTCGGCCGCCGCCTCCGCCTCCGAGGCCGTGAAGAGTCTCGAGTCCGTGGCCGCTTCCATCTCGGAGACCGCCGCCAACCCCGAGGAGACCGGCGACAACGCCGCTCCAGGCGGACGCACCGAGCTGATGTCCCCGCTGCTCAGCATGGGCGCCGCGGCTGTTGCCGTCCTCGCCGGCGCGGCCCTGCTGTAAAGCAATTCATGAGGAAAGGATCGAGGAATGAAGGGAATGAGAATACGAGCGTTGTAATTTAATTGGACCGCCAAGCGAGTGGGAAAATCACGGCTTGCACGGACTTGCACTAGACATGATACCAAGATAATAAGCGTACCATAATCAAGCAAAGCGCAACAGGCTTAATTGCCCTTTAATTTTCAGCGATGTCCGTGACTCCCATGACTTCCGTCAAATCCGACGCAAGGATCTTTGCTGTAAAGTTCTAGTACGATAGCTCTCAATAGGCTACCCAAGTCCTTATTAGGAGGACACGCAAATACCTATGGGGATCGGCTGGATACCGTGAGAGTTTGCCGTACAGTGCAGTAATGCTAGGAGCTGGCGTATCGTTGCAGTATTCGCCAATAGCGAGAGCTCCTTCCCGTGTTCTGATACCACCTACGGCAGATGCTGATCGTATCAGTATTGTTCCATCATTATGGCTTACTCTGGTATAACCACATCGAATTCTCGGGTCTGACGGTTAGCCTTAACAATTCGTGGTTTAATCGTGTAACTGACGCCCTTAACTTGCCAACCCTGGAATTTACGCCCAGGCGATACAATGATATCAGATGAACGCCGAGCGGCGGGAGACCGGACGGATCGTCCTGGTCCTATCTTCGAATGTCGCCAGGGGTCCGCCATGTAGGTATATCCGCCTCTCACGCTGAGTGGATCCATACAGATCGACCTAAAGCCAAAGTACAAAGTATAAAGCGCTTTTATGGCCGCTCCAGAGACGGCTCATCGGCTCTTCGACGGTGAGCGCCCCTTTCGTACTATTTATCATTAGCTTGGTGACACCGACTTCCCGACCGCATATTTGACGGAAAAGATGGAAATATGTTGGTGATGAGAGGATGGCACCATACACAACGTATCCATCTCTACCACAGTATGCATATGTAGGTCGTAGCAAGCATAGGTCTGGGAGTGCCGTATTTGCCAACCTTGCATGTCGTAGTCGGAAGTCGTGTTGCGGATCCCAACGCAATGGACTCGCTTCACACCCCGGGTGACGATCGGCGTTTCTAGAAGGCCCAGGAAGAGAAGGCGTATACACTTTCCGCGAGGGACAGCGACGCGCCTGCCTCGCGGCCGAGCTCGCCGCATCCGATTAGAAAGGGCGATTAAGGAACTGCCTGCCGGATGGGTGGACTACGATAGATATCCAGAGGCGACAGGATCCCGCCGGGATGACTCAAGGAAAGGCGTCGTAGCGTCTGTTTCGACTTCTCGTCCACGGCCGTAGAGTTCACAGGCTACCCAAAACGTGGTGATCCCGACGGACCGACGACCAGGATATCACCAATACTGGCAGCGGGTCCCACATATTGCCCATATATTTGTGGAGGCGGCCACTACTCATCCCTGGAGTCCACGGAAAATTTTGGACCCAGCCATATACCCAAAAGACGTCGATACGTTTACCTTTTATTTCTGAACACCGCGATCCATATAAAAACACTCACTTTGGAAATGAATGCAACTGCTTCTCATGAACAGTACTATGTAAATATCTAATATGTTTGTATCCTTGGTGTTGTGTAATGACAAGCATTTGTTACAGCACCTGGGTAGGTTCTGGGAAGGTTCGTGAGTCAGGTGAATTTCCCTCCGTGGACCCCCTGCCAACCCACCCCTTGTCATCAGAAACACCAGCAATACAAGCCACCTGAGTTTCTCCGTTGCGATACGGTACTCATCACCCACCAATGATGTATCGCATCGAGGGCTAATAGTGTCTGTTGGTTGGACCTTCTAGGAGGCCTGGAGTCAATCCGATTGGGTCCTGACGCAGCCTTGCGGCACAGCCCGTTGTCTTTGCTTATAACAGAGTGCTCGATTGCGCCGACACCGATGCCTAAGTCAGACCGCATCCCGCGGCCTCCAATGAAGAGTTAGCCGTCAGCTTCCACTAGAGCCAACACGCCCCCAGTTGTGGTGGTCAGAGCCCTTCGACTGTCCCGTTTGCGACAACGTATTTGGTTAAGGATGTTTCTCTTCCCACACGATGATCCCTATCCGTCTAGTGCCGGGCCCCTGCTCTTTCTGTGATCCATGCATGGGTTTATCTGGTGGCCAACGCAGCCAGGTCCGCGATAACTTCTTTTCAACATCAAGGCCTGCCGACGTGTGCCTCTCTACTGTTGATCAGCCTTCTCGAATCCGACCTCTTTCTACGTGGTAACGGATTTCCCATCTATATTCCCTAGTACTCATGGCACAACGCGCCCCGATCGAGTCTTACGTTGCCGTCAGTCCAGCTCCTGACCTGGGGGCGGATGTTTACACCAACGAAAGGTTCGTGCGAATAGCCACCTCATACGTGACGAGTCGGGCTTACCAATCCGCAGGCCGCTCTCTTCGCAGAAGGGGCGCGGGTCCGTATTTGGCGGCCTGTTGATGTCCCAGGCGATATCAGCGGCAAGTGCAACCGTGCCTCAGGACTTTTACGCCTACACGTCGTCGTCTTCCTTTCTACGCCCAGTTACGCAGGAAAGGGTCGTGTACCGCGTCGAGCGCCTCACTGACGGCCGCAACTATGCGACGCGCCAGGTCCGCGCGGCGCAGGGCGGCGCCGATGGCTCCGGTGATAACTTGGTTTACGTCGCCACCGTATCCTTTCAGAGTAAAAGAATACCGTCCGGCAAGGCCCTGGACTACGCTGCTCCCGCGCCCGTTATCGGCAACGTGGTGCCAGACGATATCCCGAAGCACGCCAATAGGCGGTTCTTCGAAAACTACCAGTCGGGGTCGCTCCAGGCGTTCAAGCCCGAGGACGAGCCGTTCGACTGGCGCCCCGCGAGGCACACGTTAACGAGAGACCCGACGGAGTATCGCGCGACGGGGTTCTCGCGTTCACAGCCCCTGTCGGACCACTCCACGGCGGTGAACCTGGCGGCCCTGGCGTACATGTCGGACGAGCTGCTGCTGGGGATAGCAATATTCGCGAACCCCGAGGTGGTGGGGCCGCAGAGCCGCAACGTGGCCATGGCCGCCAGCCTCAACCACCACATCTGGTTCCACGATCCGAACGTCCGGGTCGACGAGTGGATGGTCGGCGAGCGCTGGACGTCCTGCGGTGCGGACGGGAGGACGCTTATTCATCAGCGGATATGGGACTTGAAGAGCGGCCGCTTGGTCATGACGTGTACGCAGGAAGCCCTGATACGGCTAAAGAGTGCGTCTAAGCTTTAAGTATGATGAGAGTCCTGAAATTACATGTTATACTGAATGGGTACGGGCCGATGTGGGCTGGTGTTTACCCATCAGGCATATAGTTAGTCAACGATTGGGTTAGTGGTCTATGGGACGCTGCATGGCTAGAATCTGGAACACAGCACAAATGTTAATGCCTGTTAATATTAAGTGGTTTATGAAGCAAAGTCCCTCCATCACCGTTCCCCGACTATTCCCGGCAGCTGCGGCCCTAACACGGACACCTGCTGCAGATGGACCTCCTGTTCTGCAGGCAGAAGACGTTACGGCCCTCCTTCTTCACCCGGCGGCAGCGGCGCCGTCGCCTGCCTGGTACCGGCGCTCATTTACCACCTCACGCACCCCTAGTCTGTGTTGCCCATGATGCGCCGCCGTAGTGGCAGGTGGGGCGCCAGGAGCATGATGATAGTAGTGATGCACCACTAGCCCAGGGGCGTCTCACGCTTCGGCCCGCACCCCGCCCGTCCTCGGCTCGGACCGGAACGCCCACGCATCATTTTCTAACGGTCAACTTCGCCTCTGAACCACATAGTCTTGCAGTTAAGACCGAGGAAACGGTTTCTTGTTCGCGAATCCGTACGAAGGCGCTGTATAATCTCATGTTGTAGCAGGCCAAGCTAGGCGGCCTATCTCCAGAGAATACAAAGGTATAACTGACCGTTGCATGCTATGCAGTCATTGATATTAACCAATAGAGTGTCTTTTAGCCGCGTCCGAATTCTAGTGCTTATAGAAGTATGCTCCTCCTGACATAGTGCATGCCAACCGTGATTGATTCAAGACCCCTGGGGAAAGACTATGGCAGGCCAAGGTAAGGATGACATGGATTCTTACACTGGGTTACTCCAGGGTGAATCTCAACCATAAAGGCCTCGGAATACATTTCGCTCGGAGGCGTGCCATCATTTTCCATTGTGTTGAATTCCCAACTACTAGAACCTTTTGCACGAACTTGATATCAAAAATATCTCACATAGCTTTCCCGATTCGCTAGACGGCTCGTTATTGAAGACCGCCCCGATAGCGAGTCGTCAATGGCTGAGACGTCCAATTATCTCACGCATCTAATCGTAGATAACCGCCCCTAGTTCTTCATCTCTCTGGTCGTCGTCATCATCATTATCATCGCCGGCGCCGTCGTAAACATCGTCCTCATCCCGCCCACGGCTACGGCGCATGAAGTCCTTGAAGCCGCGGCTCATCTTGGCGACGTAGCGTAGGTGCTTGTCGGTGACTGTGACCTTGTCGATCTCGTCCTCGGCAGCATCGGCCTCGGCGAGGGCCACGACGGTCTGAAGCGCGTTGCGGATCTCGCGGCCGTTCCAGCTGAGGCCCAGCACGTCCTGGCTGTCATAGGCGTACTCGCGTGCCGAGACGCTGACGTGCACCTTGCCCGCGCTGTCGCGCTCGAGCCGCTCGAAGCTGTTGAGCCAGATCTTCTCCCGGTCGCCGTCCGTCAGGGGCTTGTAGTGCAGCGCCACATGGATGCGTGACGTGAAGGCGGAGTCGAACGTCTGCACCCTGTTGGTCGTGAGGAACAGGACCCCGCGATAGTACTCAAGGGCGCGGAGGAAGCTGAAAACGACATGGTTAGCGCTTCTGCGTGGGTAGAAAGAGACGAGTAGGGAACAACACCGAAAGTGGAAGAATCGACATACATTGACACAAGGCCGTTTCGTGTGATATCTCTAGACCGGCGGGTCTCGAGGTAGACATCGGCCTCATCAAGCAGAACCATAGCACCGAACCTCTCACCAAGAGTAAGGAAGTAATCAAGGTTTCTCTCCACCGTCCTCTCCTTGGTGGTCAGGTCCCCGCTTGTCAGCGAAAGAAGGGGTCGTTGTGCAAGCTCAGCCGTGGCTTCGGCCGTGCAAGTTTTGCCCACGCCGGGAGAACCGTGGAGGAGGAAGATTCTGCCCTGCCCCTTATTTCTAACGAAGTCGCTAGGCCAGGGGCTCACACGGCCATTCGCGCTCGCGAACCTGCCGATGAGTGCCTTGACCGTGAGCTTGATACCGTCATCCAGGACGAGATACTTGAAGGCTTCCCGGTCGAATTTGATCTCGTGGAGGCGCTCCACGCGAAAGTGGCCCCAGCGGCGTTCGCTGAGGATGAATCCGGATACGATCTTTGACAAAGCCAAGAAGTACACATCCGAGGCTGGCGGATCATTATAGGTTGGGTTCAAGTCCTCGAACCCTACGAAAGGACTCAGCTCCTCCATGGAACCATCTTTGCTGCATGCACTGCATCCACAGCGGGGAGCAAAGTACGGCAACTGATCCTTTTGGGGGGTTGGAGGTCTCATACAGGGGGGTGGTGGTGGTCGATTCGAGTTGTTGTATACTGGACATCGGTTGGCGTACTTGGTAAATCCTTCGCAGTCGACGATAACACGCGCGTTCATGTAACCAGTTGCTCCGGCCCAATAAGAGCCTTCGCCCTCGTTATCCTCCTTCTCCACTAAACCGCCGTCATATGACATGTACACCTTTGCACGTAGTGTTAGCGACGGCTCACACGCTAGGAGCAAGATAACATTGGAGTGAGGGGCGTTCATGTTGCGCGATTAGCTCATCCCAGAGAGACTTACTGGACCCTTTGCCAGCTCCCAGACAACTTTACCTAGCCTGATCTGTTCGGCAGCAACATCAGAGGGAGACAGATCGCCGTCCTCTCCCCTGAAAAACCGCTCGGGGATGACTTGTAGGCTGCTGATAGCTTGTTCTCCAGTGAACGGCTCGATCGCGAAGGCATCCGTGAAGCGGGTGAACCTATCCCCGCTATACGAGATATACCAGCAGTTAATTGTATAAGGGCGAGGGGCTTCCTCGCTACTTCGCGATGGAGTGACGACACTGGACACAACGAATGGGGTCCATATGTAGTCTTTCTCCGCATAGACCACGGAACCCGGTTTCAGGAGGAGCCAGAGGTTGTCGAACGTGACCTTGGGAGTGCTACTGTTGTGGCGCTCCTCTTCCTCCCGGATCTGCTTACCCAGAGTCTTGTCGAGGAACGAAAGCAGGACGTCAATGTGCTTCGCGGTGGTGCCGGCATATTCCTCGTCGTGCGTCTCCGGCTGACTGACCTTATACCTGGCAAGGGCAGCACGATGGTGGATCAAGACTTGATAAGGGGCATCGACTCTGACACTCTCGCCGATGAAACTCGTATCGGGATAGTAGCCCACCACGGCTTTGAGCGCATTGACTAGATGGATTGAGTTGATTACCATAGTGGTGTGCTCAACTTGGGCAATTTGCATATCCGAGTCATCATTCTGCGGGTAACCCTGGGCTGGGTAACCCCGGGCTGGGTAGGACCTGCCAAAGAGGCCGGGCATTGGAGGATGCACCACAGGGTTACGCCAGCCCCGATTCGACTTGTTGACAAGCTGGGTTGAAACTCTCGTCACGATCTCGAGGATAGGCTTGTGCTTTCCAGGAGCTACGCCTTCCTCATAGTTGTCATCCAGATGGATGTCCATCGGCTCAGCGCTACGGCGGACTAGACATTGGTCAATAAGTGCACCAATGGACTTGTTTGGTAGATTGCCAACGTGGAACTTACCATCAACGAGTTTCCCATTCCAACCCTTGTACTGCAGGACATAACATACGTCGGGGACTTCATTATCAGCGAGTTCTCTAGCCGTGCTGCCACTAGCAGCCGATCTGGCAATCAGCGCCTTCAAGCGCTCGATGTTCCTCTCTTCGCTCGACTTGAAGCCCCCAGGCGACGGTTTGCCGACTTCCTCGAAAGAAGTGACCGAACAATTGTCGTCCATGATGTCAACTGGCACCTTGCTTGTGATGGCGTGGATAGAAGTGGCGACAACAAAAGCAGTATCTGTGAATACCCCTGGCCAGAGAAATACGTTAGGAAGAAGCCAAGTGCAATTGGACTTGAAAAAGGAATAGGAGAAGAAAAAGTCCGCTGCCAGACAGTCCACTACGCCCGATTATATAGCATAGGCAGGCTCGGTTTTACTCGATGCAACATGGTGAGGCAGCACTGCCTGCCTTGCTGCCTAGATGCCTACCTATATGTGCATGATTGGACCAATTGAGCGGTTCATATGCAGGGCGTCAGCCATCGGCTCTATGTGCAGCTCACATGGACGGACATGCCTTGATAGGGCTGAGACTCGGTCCAATTAGATCAAGACCAGGAACAACGCCATGTAGGCAACCCGCTACTGCCTGGAAAGGGGTGAGGCAGAGTGAGGGGAAGCTTACCTGTGGCCGTCGATGCCGGCAGATCGCCCATTTATCCCCGTCATCAGCGCAATTCGAGCCTGAGCTCTTTACCGCCCGTTTTGCTGCAGAGCTAAGCGCGTCTCTAGGTCGATAATGCCAGTTGGCCTGGCCTTGGAAATCTTGCCGGCAGCTCTGAAGGGAGCACATTACTTCTTACTAGGTCACGGGCGGACCGTCGAAGTTACTCTGCGATGTGTACATCAACTCGAGAACCCGTGCTTCTTTTGTCTCGGTATATATTATTTTCCAACGAGCCATCACCCAAGCTCGACGACATGGAGGTTGGAATTCGATCATATCGATTGGTAAGACCCTGAGGAACGAGACAGAAGCTTAATTGCACGCGCACATCGTCATCTTGCGTGTATGTTAGCAACAAGTACGACGCCAATGATCATCCCATCATATCGCGAATGGATAACAGCGACGGCCTAGAAAAAATGCTCAGGGCATGGAGTTACAGTACGTACAACAGCGAGGTAGTTAACACATAGGTATATGAAACATTGCGAATAATGAATACCTCGTGTTGATTACCTCGTACTGCAATAAACTAGAGCCAGGCCATCCGAACACTTTCTCTTGGTTCTAACGCTAACTGAATCGTGATGGATGTGTCCGCGGCTCGATGTGCTAATTTATGAAGTCCATGTTTTTTCAATTTTTTGTCACATGACGCCCGTCGGTTGATTAGTCTAGTGGTCAGGACGTGGGATTCTGAAAATCGTGCACGCTTTGAGGCACTTTCGGAACTGTGTACCCCACATTCTAAGTTCCATTCTTAGAGAATTCCCGAAGCCCCGGTTCGATCCCGGGATCGACCTCACTTTTTTTTTTTCTTCTTCCCCTCTGTCTCTCTAGTTGGAGATATTTATTTGCTGGAGTAGAGCGAAAGTCTGGAGATAACGCCCTTTTCCTTCAAACTCGTTCTCCCATCTCGCCTTTTTTTTATAACGCAAATGCTTTATGTAATATTCTGTCAGATCCCTATTTCCCTTTCATCCCATTTCCCACAAGCGCCCCAAGCACCGATATCACATCATCGCCAACCGACCGACCAGCTGCCCTTCACCTACTACTGCCAGCATGAACACCGCGTCACAATCAATTAATCAAACTGGGCGTCAGTCAATTTTCAATCTCCAGTTGAATTCTCGTAACTACAATAATCAACGCCTTGCTTATACCAACCGCTGCTTGCTACCTATCGACAAGAGCACACCCACCCACCGCCGCGGTAGCGGTGGTGATGATGTAAAATGATAACCACTTACTCTGCAAGATGAAGCACGTGCGCTAAAAAAGGGGAGGCGCGCACGCCCTTAATCATGAACAACACCCAGGCAGGTTCAGTATTCAATCAACCAGCTTGCTTCGCAGGAGAGAAAAAGAATCAGAAGAGACGACACAAAATCCCTCCCAGTGCCCCCCCACCCCTCCAGGGTTGCCTAAAAAACACCCCTGCCGCGACTCGTTCGTTTCTGCGTGTATGCATCCGTCCATCCATCAATCAAAAACCATCCATCCGTCAGTCAGTCAGTCAGCCCATACGTCGCATTCCGTCCGTCCGTTCGTATGTTCATCCACCGGAAAAAAAATTCAAGTCGTACCGGTCAATCAGTCAGTCGTGTACTCGTCGTTCGTGCACTCGTTGTTCGTGCTAAACGTCCAGCATTCTTCTTCATCAGATTTCTTCGTACACCCATTTCCGCCGGTCCCCGCGCGCCAGCCAGGCGACTCGCTTCTCTTCTTCCCGTACCACCCTCCGTCAACCCCTGATCCATCAGTCATCCACTTCATTACCCCCTCCCTGAGACGCGTATCTAGTAAAGAAGCACCGCGCTCACTGGGTGCGGTAGAACTTCTTGTAGAGTAGGTGCAGTAGGAGGTTGACGTTGAGGCGTAGGTTGCCCTCGAATAGGTTGATGAACTGATGGGCCTCGAACTGGGCCTGGAGCAGGTCCTCGATGGGCATCAGGGCGCTGGCGCCGGGCATCTGGATGTGGCCGCGGCTGCCCTCGAGCTGGAAGACGCCGACCTGGTCGCACGAGATGGTGAGGTTGATGCTGCCCCAGTCGCGGTCTGGCACGCCCTGCCACGCCACGACGACCCCCTTCTCCGCCAGCGCCCGCGCGCTGTACTTATACGATCCGAACTTAGGCACGCGTCCGGACCGCTCCAACTCCCGCTGGTGGTTGTACTGCTTCGTGAAGGGCAGGAGGAAGCGCTTTTTGCTATTGTTGGTTAGTCTTGTTAGCTTTCCGTCGAGAAACCTGTCGAGTGGTTCAGGTGGGGCAGAGTGTCTACGTACCCTTTGTTCTTCTGCAGCGTCGCCATGGCTTGCTCGATGTAGTCATCGTAGCTCTTGCGTTGCTGCTCGAGGTACTTGGCCTTCTCGTGCAAGTTTGCTAATGTTAAGCGAACACCTTCCAGTTCTCGCTGGCGTTGGATCCTCCGACGGCTCTTGGTGCGAATGTCGAGGGCGATGGCGTTCAGAATATCTTGATAGAAATTTTGTTTCGAGATGCGGCCCAATTGTTCGAGGCGCATGACATTCTCAAGGGCGCAGCGTTTCATGTCATAGTACGACATCCGAGTGACATCGATCATATGGGCGTCTGAATAAGCCCCCTTGGTTCTGCTTTGGGATCCAAAATCTTCCGAGAGCAAGGCCTGCCACTTCTTCTCGTCTTCCAGTGTAGGCGGACGAACAAGGATTTCCAGAAGGTTAGTGCCAGTTTGTACACGAATAATATACAGGATACAACGCTTTGTTTCCATAAAGAGAGCCTTAACATCTGCCTCGGGGTCATTAACGTCGTGCAGCTTCGGCGTAAGGAACATCTGGATATCTGAGGAGCCGGTTGCGGTCATTTCATTCTCGTTGTTCTTTGCGCTTCCCAGATCTTGCATGATTTCTCGCAATAAGTCATCGCGGCCAGGGCATATAGCTGGGAGTTCTTGGGCAATCAGAGTGTGGATGGCAAAGATGTCGCCCATCTTGATGTAGAGCGTCGGCCTGTTCTTGGCGTAAAGGTCGTTGAACTCGTCGATGTCAAAGGTGCTTTCCGCATCGGGTACTGTAATGAGGTCGTTTGTAATCTGAAGCAGACGCTCAATCGAGTCCCCAACAAATGCGTTGAGGGGTTGCAAGTAGATATTCTCGCCTCCAAACGGCCGGCCTGAAGAGATTTGGCCCAACACTTTGGCCACCTCGCCCAGGTTCCGCTTCTGCAAAGGACTCAACGACTTTTCAATCACGCCGACCTGCTCGGGGTTGACCAAAGCCGGTTGCAGATAGAAACGCCAGACCCAGTTTGCGACGAGCTGTAGGATATGGTGTTGTGGCTCCCGCTGGAACCGCTGAGATAGCGCTTCGAATGTCTGTTGGCAGATGAATCTCAGGCCATAAGGCATCCGAGGAAGCAGCTCCTCCGAAGCGAGGAAGAACTGATCGCAGATCTCCCTCAGGTCACGTAAGTGGTCAATGAAGAGCTCACGCGTTTCCGGGTCCTTGATTGCGAGATCCCGGGGAATGTCCAGCGGCCTCTGACTGGGCCGGCCGGTGCGAAGCTCTTCATTGTTGATGGAGGATCGGTAAATCTGCATGGGGTCGCTCTCCAGGTCCAGAGCTGGGTCCTCGATGATATTGTCCCGAATCAACGGGCCGAGAAGCTCCCGCAGATATTTCCTGTCCCGCGGCGATCGGGTGTAGTTGCTAAGCAGCTTCGTCCAGAAGAAGTTGCCACGGAGATAATCTTGGAGCGTCTGGCAGGTCTGGACCTCTTCCCATATGGACCTGGTGATGAGCTTCAACAGGTAGTATTCTTCTCTTCGCTTTTGTGCGTAGCCGAAAAGGCCCATCATCAGGTGTTCAATGCGCTTGCATTCCTTTTCCGCAGTGCCTTGTTCTCGAATGCGTCTAAACAGCCGTGCTAGGTACGCTGGCTGTGTCTGAAGGTTGAAGAATAGTTGTTGGTATGACTCCAACTTCTTCCTTGAACTCTTGTTTAGGGCCTTCAGATCGAAATGGTTCGCAGAAGCCATTGACGAATTTGCGAGCAAGTTGCTGGCATGGCCGCCGAAGTTACTCTGGTGTCTGACAACCTCGTCAAGCGTGATTTTGTTCTTCACGAGCAAGGCGATCTTGATATCGAGTTGATCAATGTACTGCTCAAGCATCTCGTTTTGCCGGACCTGCTGGACGACGGTCTTCCGCATGCGCTCGAACTCGATCTCTTCGTTGAAGTCGAAGTCGCTATCGTTGAGCAGGTGGACGAAGTTCTTCACCGCGCCGACAGGAGGATTCTTGCCTGTTGTAAGACTCTTGTATGCCTCTCCTTGAAGTTTGGCGCGAACGAAGCTCTGAATCTTGACCACTTTCTGCATATTCTCATCGTAATGCCTCTTCTTCTCTGCAAACTGAGCTCGCACGATAAAGCCCCTAGCCCAGGATTGCAGTTCCGCGACAGCTTCTTCGTGTTCGTCTAGCTCGCTCAAGAGGTCACCGATATAGCTGCGCAGAAGCATAGCCCTGGAAAGGGCCTGTAAGGCGACCACCTCGTCTTCGTGAGACCGCAGTTCATCAAGCAGCGCAAGATGCTGCTCCCTAGCCACGTATCCACGGACCCTTGCCTGAAGATCCATGATTTGTTCCTCGTGGGATTCGAGGGTATCCAGGTCAGTCGCTATCCGTTGTCGCTCCAGCATTCCACGAGCGAATGATTGAAGGTCCAGAATAGAGCCCTCATAACTACTCAAAGCGTCTAACTTCCCGGCAATCTCACGGCGTACTGCGGCTGCACGGATATGGGCCTGCAGGACACCCAGTTCAGAGCCACGTTGTCGAAGTTCAGCCTTTGTCGCTTGGATTTCCTGTCGAAGCAACTTCCCACGAGCAATAGTCTGAAGAGCCTCCCAGGTCGGACCGAAGGAATGCAGAGCTTCTTGTTGTCGATGAATCTCGTTCCTCGTCAGCATCGCTCTCGCGGCGGCCTGCAAGCTAGTAATAGCTGGAGCCTCTTCTTGAAGGGAGACGATATCATTTTCCACCCTCAATCTTGTCAGCATCCCTCTCGCGGCAGCCTGCAAGCCGGTAATAGCTGGAGCCCCTTCTTGAAGGGAGACGACATCATTTTCCATCTTTATTCTCGTTAACATCGCTCTCGCGGCGGCTTGTAAGCGGGTAACAGCTGGAGCTTCTTCGTGAAGAGAGATAATATCGTTTTCCACTCTCACTCTTCCCAGCATTCCACGGATCGCAGACTGAAGCCCCATTATGTGGCCGGTCATACGACTCGTTTGCTTCTGTTGGTTGGCAACTTCCTTTCGCGCCAGGAATCCTCGGAACACCGCCTGAATGTCTCGTACGGGCCCGGCTGCTCGTGATAATTGAGATTTCGTCTGTCGCACCTCATTACGAGTTTTCACAGCTCGTATCATACTCTGTAGCATCGTGATGTCCTTCTCCCTGCTCCTCCAGAACTGCTCCCTATGCATCATCCCCTTTCTAACGAGGAATCCGCGTGCGGCACTTTGAAGATTAACCGCGAACTTCCGCATCTGTTGCCTATAATCAACTATTTGGCGCGCCCAATCTCCTCTTACGCGTGATTGGAAATCGATAATGAACTCTTCTACCCCCCAAAGATGCTGCATAACATCGGCTAGTCGCATTCGGAGCATGGCTCCACGTATCTGAGCTTGTAGATCGAGGATCACGGCTTCGTTCTCGGACAGTTCTCGATCGATACGCTCCTCTTCGGTCTCTTCTGGTTCAGGAGTCGGAGCTTCTACACCGAAGTCGGCGCCCATGTTTCCAAAGCTGGGCATACTGACGCCAAGTTTATCCAGGCCCTTCTGCATGGCCTCGAGCTCATGGTGTTCGAATTCGAGCTGGCCGACTAAGTTGCCAATTCTGAAATCCACTATGCCCTTCCGGAACAGTAGCCAACTTAGAGCGTGTATGCAGTAGATGACCTTAGGTATGTTTTTCTTCTCGTAGAGATCGATCAGCTCGAATCGGAACAGATCAGGAAGCTCGACCTCGTCCAAGTATCGGAAGAAAATGGCCACATTGTCCCAATGCCTGGCTTGTAAGCGAGGCTGTCGGAAGATTCGGTATCTTCGAGTAGGATTCAGTGCTTCGACAACCTCGGCCAGCGTAACACCGTCTCTCAGCGCCTCCTCTAGCTCGACGATGGGTGGGATCTGCCGGTGGATGATGTCTTCAATCCATTCTTTTGCTTCGCCTATGTGGCAAAGATACTCATAAGCCTGAAGAAATTGCCGTTGCTTGTCCATCCAGTTCCGTCCCTCGAAGCCATAACGGTCGGTCTTCTTTGCTCCATTCGCATTAGCGGCTCTCTGCAATCTTCGCCGCCCACGGAGACCAGCCACCTCCTGGGCCGGAGACGTGATGGTGAAATCATCAGCCTCTCCACTCTGAGCCAGTGTAGAAAGAGTGCGCAGCTGGTTTGTAGAAGATCGCCCTAACTGCTGCAAGTCAGGGGCGATGAAAGAGGTATGTGCTACGGCGCCAGGTGAGGTTACGCCATGACTGCTCGTCGGCCGTATCGTGTCAGATCGGGTAAGAACCATAGAGGCGGGGCGTGCATTAGTCGATCGTGTCAGTGGAGTAGGTGAAGGTCGCTGCGGTGGATCGGACAGTCCCACGAAATCGACGCTTTTGCCTCGCTCATGTTTAGGACGTGGAGGCGACGAAGCTGATAGCTGAATATCTGAAGGAGCTGCCGGCAGGGGTCGGCCTTTAGAGGTAGGTGATGTGGTGCCATCATATAGCGAAAGTCTACCGATGTCGATGGTTTGTCCACGTTCGTGGCGAGGAGATGCCCGCGGTGGTGTCCGTTGCGACGGTGGCGACGGTGAACCGGATGCCGGCGCTTGTGGCAATGGCCTCAATGACTGTCTGGCCAAGCTATACATGCTCTCTGGGTTTGCCTTAGGCTCATCGTGTTTGCTGGATCGAGGCGTTGAGTGTCGCAGTGCCGTCTCGCTCAATCCACGTTTGTGTCCAAAGCTCGGGGCGCCAGATCCATGAGAAGCCACGGACGAGGCAGTACTATCCCCTGCGTCAGAGCTGTAGGAATATCCTGAAGACGCCGACGAGGAGGTAGTGGACGATTGCCGATTTACGGTGCTGACAGGAGCGTAGTCAACAGTATATGACTGACGCAGAGGGTGTGGGCGGTATGACATATCGACGTCCAGAGGCTCTTTGCAACGCTCGCCCCTTAAGCTTCCCGTTATTCTCAACTACTCAATTGAGGAGCGCATCACAGTGCTGGAGCCGGGATAAATGTCAGCCGCTGTTGTAGGTAGAATTAAACAACGGGGCCGACAAGAGGGTCGGGAATTCGCATCAATACTTGTCTGAGGTCCGGCGTCGGCTTGCAAAAAGTAACCAACTTTTAGGTGGCCTTCGACTTTGGCTCCTGGAGTGTGAGTGCTTTAAAGGGAAATGTGGTATCAGGGCGCGGTCAACGCATACATGCGACAACAAAATAAAATAAAAAACAACTATTATAGTATCGTATTGGTGACGAATGGGAAAACCGCCCAATTCCAAACATGAAAATAGGGACTCAAGAGTAGCGAGACTCCAGCCAAGCCACAAAGATCACCTTGGCCTCTTGTGGGAACGCCGATATTGAAACGTCTGCTGGCGGATAGCGATAACAGCCCGTTTAAGGAAGTTTGTTTATTTACTGACTGATCTGTCAAGAGAGCCTGAGGGAGCAACCGTCTTTTCCAAGTGGAGAAGCTCTCTATGCCCCGCACTGCCAGGGCCTGCCCGCCGCTTGAAGCCAAGACTAAGCTCTAGCCACGGCCGCCCGTTCGGGCATGGTCACTCAGCCACATATGACTAAGCCACATATCACGCTGATAAGGCACACAGATAACAGATAAGCTTTATCATCTCCACTTCCGCTACCACCCGAGGCTCTAATTGAAGCTTTCAAGGTCGTATGTAACTCAAGCGCGACAGAGAAATTTCTGAACGATAGTGTGCCACTTCTGTACCTCTTCACGCACGAGCATCCCGCGAAAAAGGCAGGTCACGCACTAACAAAGATGCCCCGCACTGTCCATTCGATCTTTCAGGGTCCAACAAAATTTTAGATAAAAAATCCTGGTGCAGGCCGCCGCCATCTTCTGATCTTCTTTCCTTTCTCTTGGGAAGGAGATCAATGTCCAATCCGTCGTCGACTACTCGTCAAGCACAACTGTTCGACGGCCTCATCTTCGACCTCATTTGATTAGCTAGGTTCTATTCTCCCCTTAGCTTTTCATCTACATTAAAGATCCAAGATGCCGACTATCAACGGAACCGGCGCCGTCAATGGCAACACCAAGTTCCTTGATCACCAGTCTGCTCTTGACGTCTTGAAGGAGTACGAGTCTCGGGATGGCCTGAGCATTGAGCAGCTCATGGACACCCAGATTCGTGGAGGCCTTACGTACAATGACTTCCTAATCTTGCCTGGCTACATCGGTTTCCCGGCCTCGGATGTCGTTCTTGATTCACCCATTACCAAGAGAATCTCTATAAAAACCCCCTTTGTCTCTTCCCCCATGGACACCGTCACGGAGCACGAGATGGCCATTGCCATGGCTCTACAAGGTGGTCTGGGTGTCATTCACCACAACTGCTCCCCGGATGCTCAAGCCGACATGGTCCGGAAGGTCAAGAGATACGAGAACGGTTTCATCAATGACCCCGTCGTTATTAGCCCCAAGACCACCGTTGAGGAGGCGAAGGCTCTGAAGGAGAAGTGGGGTTTTGGTGGTTTCCCCGTCACCGGTAAGTTGCTTTCTGCTATTTCGTTTAATCTATTATTTAGGCGCCGGAGCCGCGGACACTGCATCGAATGATTACAAACATAATTCTTTAACTTTCGTTCCACCGTATAGACAGCAATGTCATGGGGACTCAATTATGCTCTTTATGAAGATGTTCTTTGCTACAGACTTTTCAATTTCTTCAGCCATATTGGCGAGTTGTATACTAATAGAATGGCTTCAGAATCCGGCGAAATGGGCTCCAAGCTTCTTGGTATTGTGACCAACCGTGATCTCCAGTTCGAGGAAGATCTGGGTCAGACCGTCGAGAAGGTCATGGTAACGGACCTTGTCACTGCCCCGCATGGTGTCACCTTAGTCGAAGCGAATAAGATCCTGGCCAAATCCAGGAAGGGCAAACTCCCCATCGTTGACAAGGACTTCAACCTCGTTTCTATGATCTCCCGCTCAGACTTGACTAAAAACATTCACTTCCCCCTCGCTTCGAAGCTTCCCGACTCCAAGCAGCTGCTTTGCTCCGCCGCGATTGGAACTCGGCCCGAGGATAAGACTCGTCTGCAGAAGCTTGTTGACGCCGGTCTTGACATTGTCATCCTGGACAGCAGCCAGGGTAACAGCATGTACCAGGTCGAAATGGTTAAGTGGATAAAGCAAGAGTTCCCCGGCTTAGACGTTATCGGCGGCAACGTTGTAACTAGGGAGCAAGCTGCAAACCTGATTGCCGCCGGCGTTGATGGCCTTCGAATCGGCATGGGAAGCGGCAGTGCCTGCATCACCCAGGAAGTCATGGCCGTCGGCCGTCCCCAAGCTGCGGCCGTACACGCTGTTTCTGCTTTCGCCGCTCGGTTTGGTGTGCCTTGCATTGCCGACGGCGGTGTCCAGAATGTCGGCCATATTGTCAAGGGTCTGGCTCTCGGTGCTTCTACGGTCATGATGGGTGGTCTCCTGGCCGGTACCACCGAATCCCCTGGTACTTCGTTCGTCTCCCGAGAAGGAAAGCTCGTTAAGGCGTACCGAGGCATGGGAAGTATCGACGCCATGCAAGACAAGAAAGCCGGTTCAGGCAGCAAGGACGCCCAGGCGAGCAATGCCGGTACGGCACGTTACTTCAGCGAAGGCGACAGAGTCCTGGTCGCTCAGGGTGTCTCTGGCGCCGTGGCACACCGAGGATCGGTCAACAAATTCGTGCCTTATTTGGCTGCGGGCCTCAAGCACTCGTTGCAAGACGCCGGCATGAAGAGCTTGAAGGAACTGCACCAGGGTGTGAAGGAAGGCGTTGTGCGATTTGAAGTTCGTACCGCTAGCGCTCAACTTGAGGGTGGCGTAAACATGGAGAGCTATGAGAAGAAGCTTTACGCGTAAACCGCATGCTCGTTAGGGAAATGAAGCAAACTATCTAAGTTACTTGATTCGGTGGGCAAGCATAGCGACTGGGTTGGGCAGGTGGTTTATATAGTCGAGAAACTACCAACCAACAGTGATACCATAGGAAACATTTGCTCCGGGTGATGAATACTGGAGCCTTGTCAATTTAGGAGTTCAGGAGGGCGGGGAGGTCATGTCGGACTACTGCAGGCGGGTTCTCTGGTTGGGGTTGCGGGTCGGCTGATACCACACGGTGCCTTGCGTTCTCAAACGCGCATGTTGATACATAATGATTACGAGCACGGTGACACAAGAAGCATTTCGATATGAACGGTGTCATGTTCTCCGTATTCGTAATGTCCACTCTCATGCATGCGAACAATCGTAATTTGTCTAAATCAAGAACACCTAATATCTAACCTCCTAAGAATACCCACGTATACAGGCGCTACGGGAAGAGCAATGCCCTTAAGCCAAACATCCTTTTCATGTCTAAAACGCCGCCCATGAATTTCCCCACATTCATCCATATCAAGTCATCGCTCATGCATCTATCCAAGTGGCCTGTTAACGTGTTCTCCACCGTAACCGTTGTGCTCAGTTCATTCCGTATATCATGCCATTACGACATTACCGCCGAGACTCAACTACCACGGACCCGTACCCCTGAAACCCAGAAGAACTCTTCAAGGTCCCCGAGAGCGGGAGACCGTCCCGCGCCGCCGGGTCCGGTACGATCCCGTCTTCCTGGACGTCGACGGCATCCAAGGCATCGCCCGCAATGATGGCCGTCCGGCTCGCACCACCGAGTAACTGGCCATCATCCCCGTCGGCGTCCTCCTCGCTCTCGTCATTGCCATCACTATCGTCGTCGTCGTCGTCGTCGTCGTCATCCCCGTCGCGCCGGTGGCTCGGGCCCTCTCCCTCCTCGATCAGCCAGACGGGCACGGCGCCCAGCACGGCGGCGCCCGCGAGCAGCCACCAGGGGAGGCCGATGAGGCCGCGGCGGACGCCCCAGGAGAAGGCGGCTCCGGCGAGGGCGGGGCCGAGTGCCCTCCCGAACGCACTGAAGGTCGTCGCGAAGCCGTTGAGCGTGCCGAGCACGTTGAGGCTCGCCGCGCTGTTGGTCAGCAGGATCGTGGTGCAGGGGAAGCCGACGATGACGGCGATGGCCTTGGCGCACATGACGGCGACGAGGGCGGCGCAGCGCCATGCGGGATTGCTCACGAGCACCGTGTAGGGCGTCACCGCGTACACGAGCGGGAACGCCACGGCGCACCCCCGGAAGCACCGCAGCACGCCGAACCGGGCGCACAGCGGCGGGAACACCAGGAACTGGATCACGCCGCACACCACGCCGTACAGCGTGAAGATGGTGCCGATGCGCCCCGAGTCCATGCCGAACCCGCCGCTGAACACGAACGGCAGCCGGGTGTCGCTCGCCCAGTCGCGGGGGCCCTCGTGCTCCGGGTAGTTCAGGAACACCGGCAGCACCTGGTCGTAGGCCACCGAGTGCAGGGCTAAGAATGTGTACGAGATCAGGTTGATGACCGACTGCCGCGTGAACACGGCCCGCATCGTCGGTGGTTCTACCTTCTCGAGCCTCGGGTCTATCGACGCTATGGGGCTGCTGGCCGCGGAGGACGTCTGCCGTTTTGATGAGGGGCGCATGTCGGCGGCCAATAGAGGGGCCGCCGCCTCATCGTCCTGGAGAGAGTAGCGTCGGTGCCGGTAGCCGTGGTGGTGGTGACGGCGTCCTCTGAGAGCCTCGCTGATGCGCACGCCGACGGCGAGGCCCCAGTCACGCGAGTGGCGTTTCGTCGCGAGCGTCTCCCTGAGGAACAGCAGCGCCGTCATCAGGGAGACCATGAAGATGATGGACCCCATGATGTTGGGGAGCGCGAAGGGGTACGCGCTCAGGAACTTGCTGCCGCCGAACAGGCCGGGGAAGCGGTCTGCGGGTCTCGCGAAGAAGCCGCCGAACGCCGGGCCGAAGATCGAACCTATCGACCACACGAGCGGCATGATCGAGAAGGCTCTCGGTTGGAGTTCCTTCTCCGGTACCATCTCTGCCACCATCGTTCTGATAATCCCCACTGTCGTTGACCGTATCAGTAACATGCGTTAAGCTACGAAAAAAGCCTCGGTATAGCGGACATACCGTTTCCATTACTCGCGCCCTGAATTGCACGGATGACGATAGCCATGGGCAAGCTCGTCGAAACACCCCATATCAGAAAGCACGTCATGGTGCAGAAGAGCCCGACTATGATGGTGGGTTTCCGCCCAAACCGGTCCGAGGCCCTGCCCCACGGCACGGCGGTGACGCTCTGCGCGAGCGAGAAGACGGCGCTCGTGGCGCCGGCCCACTTCGCGATGTCCTTCTTCTCGACGCCGAAGCTCGCGATCATCTCCGGCAGGTACGGAAACACCGACGTAAACGCCAGCGGCTCGGCGAACCGCGCGACGGCTGAATAGCAGTTCGTTAGCTTACAACCTCAAGAAAGGGGGCGGGTACCTGGTTGATTTCTGCCGATGTCTCGTCGTGCTGTCTCCCGTCACGGCGCGCCTGTTCGACTTCCACTCGGTGCCCTGTTTTGAAAAGTTTCTGGTGAGACAATGTCGACCACCGGTTGGCAATTAGGTGCGCAACAAGCCCGATCACAAGCACGGAGTTTCCGTTGATCAAACATGGGGAATGACCAGACGAAAAAAATCGTGTATTGAACTTCCAACAGTGAAGACCTGCAAATATACCGAATCCACGATCCTCACTCAAGTCCTACCAGCCGGAGGCGACCCACGAACGTCCCCGCCGTTTGACATCCTAGTGTCCTCAATGCGATATGTATATGGCATGGGCGATGACGATGCTAGGAAAACGGTTCGCGACTTACCCAATATGGCCAGTTGCTGGACTGGTAACTTCGGCTTGTGAGCCTTCATGGTAGTCGACTTTGAGTCCACCCCCAATAGCAAGTGCTGCGGAATCACCACACGGTAGCAAGGAACCAGGCAACGGGAGGTAAAAAAGAACTCTATATGCCGGGAAATCTCTAAGCTCCTCTAAATACAGGACAGAAGCAAGATTTAGAAGTCTAAACTAGACTCTGCTCTGATGTATGGTAAGTAGAGAAATATTGAAAGACCCAAAAGTGCCTGACAAATGTGGCAAGGATAAACTCATAGCAAACTGACGGGAAATTCTTTATTAATAAAGGCGAGAAGCAAAAAAAAAAATTCCGGTAACTTCGCCGCCAGCCGACCGAAACTCAGAAGCCGACTTGACTATCTAATACTAGTTAAGCGCTACAGATATGTTACATAACACGGCTGCATGTGGCGGACTGACGAAGTGTAAAAGCTTGTGTAAGACCATTAGAGGAGGGGCGATCGCGGAGCCCCACAGGCGACCAGCCATATGTGACCCCCCTAAGCCGCAACCGGGCATGGTTTTCGGCAGGTTAAGGCAGACCGACGAACCGCCCGCCAATGGCCGGCGTTCTTCCTGCGTCGAGGCCCCCCCAATTCAGACTACACATCAGGTGTGGGTCGGAAATGGAGCTGGCCGCATAAAAAATGCTGGGGTTACAGTTATTGAGTCAGAAAGGTCGTTTTTGAAGGTGAAAGGACGGATTATAAGGTAACCCTATACGAGTCTTGGGACCAAATCTCGGACAGGTTGCCGTAGGATGTTGTGGAATACCTTACCGCCATCTCTCCAGTCTGAATCACGAGGCACAGAAAAGCGAACTTTGGCGATATTGTCTCACAAGCTCCGTTTTCGGGGCCGGGCACCCGCACAGGTTCCGGGATCGCAAGCCGGGGCTCGGATTTGGTAAGCCGAGCGGAGCCGGAATTCTATTCACAGCAGCTCAATGGTGAGGCGAGGGCAGAGGCTGCTGCAGGGTAACAGCGCACGAAGTCACGCGGCTGACCACCCTGCCTTGCAGTGGAGCCTCCACGGTTGGCTTGAATCAATAGCGCCCGATTGGTGGCTGCTAAGGCACTCGCCAACCCCACAAACTTCAAAGGGTGTTCGATGCAACACTGAAGCTGGCCAATCGAGACTGTCCTTCTCTGAAGGCCTAGAGCTCGGCTTGTCAACTTACGCAATACGGCTGCGGCCGCACATACATCTGGTACCGGAACCGAGCTTTTCAGATCGGTATCTCGTGATTCCTCTTTTCAGTGCGCATGTCGAGTCATCCATCAGTTGACATACGGTAATAACGAGGTGACAACCCCTTCCGCATAGGAGTGTAACGCCCGGAGCCGTCATCGGGATATTTTGTGATCTTGCATGCTTCTCAACCTCGCCCAGACGAGTTACTCCCACAGCAAGATAACTCAGCCAGATAATGGGCATAGATGTGATATTGGCATATTAGTGGGGACTTTCTCACCTAACATCACTCTCTAGGGTAGAGTCATCCGCGATAATAGAACAACCATGATCTGCGTCCAACAATACGGTTAGTCGGTTGTGGACGCCTTTCTCATCGATTAACTCGCCAGAGCTGTTGCTATATCTTTCTGTGTATGTTGCGAGGCACTCTTCGCTAACGAGAAACGGCGGCGAACTTAGTTCTCCATCTTGTACCCTATTTGAGCCAATATGTTCAGCGTGGAAAGCCGGTTGCAACTTGTCCGCGTGAACTCTACGGGACCGTGCATGAGATCTTGCCTGTCCATTGGGGAGCAACTCTCGTGTTGGCGGCACATGTGTCTTGTCGATGCCATGGGTTTCAGTAGTCAGCACCAATATCCGATATAGTCCCAGCCTGAGTCGGGGGTTTTCGTTCGGATTCTCCTTTCTTGCTTCAATTTGACGACTACCATAGTATGGGTACTTTCCCCCAGTCCTTAATATTTATAACGCCTAAGCAGAGCCATGAGGCTTTCATATTCGGAGCATTAAAACACAGCTAGATGTCTTCGCCCGTGGATAGTTAGGGGATATAGAATACAGCTGCGTCTTACCATGAGCATTCCTAACTCCCAGATCATCTGTTATCTCGCTTAAGGGATCAGAACATCGCGAGTATGAGAGATTATGCGAAGTAGCACATAGTTCTAGCTGGTTCAAATCCAGCGCTTAAGTGCTGATCCGCCTTGGCAAAGTGGGTCCTAAGCCCCCATCGTGGAATTCGCTCATGATTTGAGGAATCCACACTACGCCGTGTAGCCTTATGTCAGGTCCAAATGAGCCAAATTCACTGATGCCAAACGTATTCCTCAATCTAAAGCATATTCTTCAAACAGGAACCCGTTCTATTAAGCCCCTTTTGGTGCGATACTACACTACATTGCTTGAATCTAAGCATCGATCGGATTTACGCATAAAGCCCACCCGGTAAAGGAAGATCCGACGATAAGCTCATCAGCACGGCCTATTGCGTGTGCCTAGTCTAGTAAGAGCCCACAGGCTTTAAGTGATACCGATAAGGACATCGCGAGACTGCCTTGGCATGTAGGTAGGTTGGTTTAGCTGCATATTTCCTCATCTATCGACTCATCCACGAGCAGCTGCTGAAGATGGCCAAGGCCGAGAAGATGGCGGACGAGTCGACGCCATTGATCACCACAGTCAGGGTTGGCACGGTGCCGAGGCGGTATCCTCACCAGACGCTGCGGAGGTTCTGCACCGTGGCAGCCAGTTCATCCCTCATAGCTCTCTTAGTCACGTTCCTGGCAACGATCGTCTTCGACCCCATGGTCCCTCATCATAAGCATCGCCATCATCATTCTAACCACGGGGCCTGGGCTGAGGGAAATGGCAAGCACATCGCTTTTGAAAAGCTTCGAGCAATATTGTTGGAAACTCCTAGCGGCGAAAAGGCCGAAAAATGGAGCAAGTATTATACGTCCGGTCCTCATTTGGCCGGGAAGAACCTTTCTCAAGTATGGAACCTTCCTCGTCGCGTTTAGAGCCCTTGGTTGATTAATCGTAATGTAGGCCGAATGGACGCGCGACCGGTGGGAGGAGTGGGGCGTCAAATCACTTATCGTGGCTTACGACACTTATATTAACTACCCAGTAGACCATCGCCTTGCCCTGCTGGAGAAGAGCGAATCCGAATCGGAAAGCTCTGACGGTTGGAAAGTGGCTTTCGAGGCGACCCTGGAGGAGGACGTTTTGGAAGGGGACCCGACGAGTGCTCTCGAAGATCGCATTCCTACGTTCCATGGGTACTCAGCGAGCGGTAACGTCACTGGGTCGTTCGTCTATGTTAACTACGGAACCTACTGGGATTTCGAGGACCTCCTCAAGGCCAACGTTACTCTCGAGGGGCGCATTGCTGTCGCGAGGTACGGAGGCATCTTCCGGGGATTGAAGGTCAAGCGCGCTCAGGAGCTTGGCATGGTCGGTGTCGTCATCTTTACCGACCCCGGCGATGATGGCGAGGTAACAGAGGAGAACGGCTACGACACGTATCCTAATGGGCCTGCCCGAAACCCTAGTAGTGTTCAGCGCGGCAGTGTCCAGTTTCTCAGCGTTGCGCCTGGTGACCCGACGACACCAGGCTACCCCTCGAAGCCCGGTGCCCCTCGGCAGCCAGTCGGTGGTGCCATTCCTTCCATTCCTTCTATCCCTATTTCATACGTCGAAGCGATCCCGATCTTGAAGGCATTGAATGGTCATGGGCCATCTGCCAAGGATCTTAACGAATATTGGACAAGGAAAACTGGTCTTGGCTATAAGGGCGTGGAGTACAACATCGGTCCTTCTCCTGATAATGTCGTGCTTAATCTTCGTAACAAACAGGACTACGTGATTACTCCAATATGGAATGTCATCGGTATCATCAACGGAACAATTCCTGACGAGGTAGTTGTCATCGGGAATCACCGTGATGCCTGGATCGCTGGTGGAGCAGGTGACCCCAACAGCGGCTCGTCTGTTCTCAATGAAGTCATCCGCAGCTTCGGCGTAGCCCTCGCAAGCGGGTGGAAGCCCCTCCGAACTATTGTCTTCGCGAGCTGGGATGGAGAAGAATATGGTCTCGTCGGTAGTACTGAATGGGTAGAGGAGTATTTGCCATGGCTTTCGGCAGTCAACGTGGCCTATATCAATGTCGACGTTGGTGTCCGCAGCCCCGTCTTTAGCGCTTCAGCCGCCCCGTTATTACACAAAGTCCTTTACGACGTGACCGCGATGGTGCAATCACCGAACCAGACAGTCGAAGGCCAGACAGTGCGCGACGTTTGGGACGGCCATATCAGGACGATGGGCAGCGGCAGCGACTTTACCGCTTTCCAAGACCACGCGGGCGTGCCGAGTCTGGATTTTGGCTTCGGAGGACAGAGCAAGAATTCGCCTGTCTACCAGTACCACAGCAACTACGACAGCTTCCACTGGATGAGCGAGTTCGGCGCCCCAGGCTTCGCCTACCACAAGACAATGGCGCAGATCCTCGGCCTCACCATTGCCAAGGTCTCCGAGACTCCTCTGCTGGCGCTGAACGCCACGGACTACGCCGTGGCACTGAGCGGCTACGTCGACAAGATCGAGGACAAGCTCTCGTCCGCAGAGAAGGCGCCCTCCACCGAGGAAGAGATCTTCGAGTTCCGGACCCGCACCGCCCCCGCCCCCGCCAATAAGGCGGCCGGTGGAGGCGCCGCCGCGGCCGACACCGAAGCCTTCAAGGCGTCCCTTGCCCAGCTGCGTAGGTCCCTCAAGAAGCTGAAGTCGGCGGCCGTGGAGCTGGATGCCAAGGCCGAGAATCTGGCCGTGGAGGTCGGCGAGCACATCCCCTGGTGGAGGCTGATCAAGAAGCTGAAGCTCCTGCACGACATCTGCGCCACCAACGCAAGGTACATGAGGATCGAGCGCGCATTCCTGTACCCCGGCGGCCTCGATGGCCGCCCTTGGTTTAAACACGTCGTCTTCGCACCGGGCCTCTGGACCGGCTACGCCGGAGGTAAGCTTAAAATTTTCGTTTCCCTCTGTTTTTCCCCTCCCCGTTAGCATTTTTCATTAATGGAGTAGTGCTGATGTAACCCATCATATCCCTAACTAACCACTTCGCTTTCGCCGTTTGCTGGTACTACGTAGTGCTGATGCTGATACTGTGTGTAACAGCTGTTTTCCCCGGCTTGGTTGAGAGTATCGATAACGAGAACTACCTGAACGCGAAGAAGTGGGTCGATATCATCGATACCTGCATCAAGGCTGCCACGAAAGCTATTTCGTGATCTGGAACACCTGGGGATCTTTTCCAATTGCTCCGAAGACCCGGTCTGGTAACGTGGCAATATACTGGGACAAGATCGCCACGGATAATTAGATTAGATACTCTTACGAACCTTTATATTTTTCGTATTCCGCTTTATTTCATCTTTAGATATCTCTTATATGGACTTCGTTGACATTAATTACGCCTTACCCTAAAAATATATGGCACGACTCTTACAATGGTCGAACTATGAGAAGATTAGGGTGGATGTCCATTAGATTCTAATCATAGCGGCTAGGCTCAGCCTTGGGGGACTCCACAACTATCGATCCACAACAGGTATGAGTGTGCGTGTGGGGTGGGGTGTGTGTCTATTTGGTGGGAGCTGACTCTTAGTCTAACATGAACAGAGAAGCAGATTCAAAACAAGTCGACGCGGTATCCCTCGCTCTGCCCATCTACGACCCATTTGCGTTACAATGAGGGCACATGCTGCTCTTTCCAGTGCGCCTGCCGGAATTCGCTTTTCCTTGCAGTAGTCAACCCAGTGTCGATGAGCTTGGCGTCCCCGAGGATCTCGTAGACCGCCAGATCCGCACGCATTTCTTTCGCCAGCCAGTTGCGCACTTCTAATGCAAGGAGAGAGTCCACCCCGAAGGAGTCCATTCTGTCATTGATGGTTTTGTCCTTGGGATTGATGCCCAGAATGTTGCACAGCTTGTTCTTTAACGCCTCTGCAACAGCCGCTCCAGCGGCTGCGAGCGTGGGGGATCCCGCAAACATAGCAGAAAAATCGTGGGAGTTCGTCGTCCCTGCAGTAGGGCCCTCAGCAGAAGGTATGATCTGGTGCATGGCACGGAATAAAGTCCTATACAAGGATTCTGGGATCTCGCGCCCGGATTGGCGTATGAGAGCGGGCAGCTCGATACCCGTGATAATCTGGCTCGCCGCCACAGACGCAAAATGGGTGCTGGGATTAGAGTAGTAGTCGAGCATGGCGAAGAGCTCCTGCTGCGAAAGCGGGAGCAAAAGGTCGAGACGCATCAATCGGTCCTGAATATCCTTCCTCTCAGCGACGAAGCCTTCGCCGAGGACCATTCCGAGGTCAATAGCAACGGCCTTTTGGCCATGCGCGGTCCGGTATCGAGCTAGAGCATCCTGGAAGGTGTTGCCGGCGGCATAGTTGCTCTGCCCGGCGTTGCCGAAGATGCCGACAGCAGAAGAGAGCATCACAAAGAAATCCATATCCGACGGCAGCGCAGCGTGTAGATTCCAAGATCCCTGGACCTTAGGCAGAACGCTGTGGTACCACTCCTGGTGGCTCATTGTTGAAAACGGTCTGTCCTATAATCACACGGTTAGGACGATACTTTGAAATTGCAAGGGGTGGAAGTACTTTGATGACCATCGCTGCCTGAAAGCACCCCTTAATGGGAGGCATTGTCCTCCCCGCGACCCGTAGAACCTCTTGAAGAGCCTCCATATCGGCAATATCACAAATTCCACACTGGACGTTGACCCCCTGAGATTCAAGATCCGAGATTATCCTCGACTTTTCCGGATTTCCGTTCGGCCCGGACCGCGCAAGCAACAGGATGTTGGTCGCTCCGCGCCGTACCAACCATCGAGTTATCTGGCGTCCAATGCCACCCAACCCACCAGCAACGACATACGTTGCATGCTTGGAGAATCGGTAATCGGAGTCGGCGCTTTCCCTGACAAGAACCAACGCGTTATCATCAATTTCAAGCACGATCTTTCCCTTACTCTTTCCGCTCTGGAGCAGCCGGAAAGCTTGTGTCGCTTGGTCAATAGGATAAGACTGGACGGGGTACGACGGGCGGAGAACGCCGGCTCCCATCAAGTCAAATACCTGCTGCAGGACGTATCGGTTGCTTTCACCTGCGCCGTCCACAATGGCGGCTAGGTCCACTCCGGCGAACATGGCGTTCTTGATGAACGGGAACATAGGCAGGTATCCTCGCGTGTCGATATCCTTTCTGCCAATTTCAACGAAACGGCCGAATTCAGCGATGATCTCCCAAGAAGCGACGAGCAACTTCCCCGATAGTGAGTTCAAGACGACATCGACCCCCCGGCCATTTGTCATCCGCTTGACGCCGCTCGCGAACGAAGCGTCACGACTATAGAAAATATGGTCGTCCCGAATACCGTATTGTTCTATCAGCAGTTTCCTCTTGTCCGCCGAGCCAACTGTCGCGAAGATCTCAGCGCCGATGTATTGCGCGATCTGGACGGCGGCCTGCCCGGTTCCGCCTGCTGCAGCGTGGATCAGGATGCTTTCGCCCTTCTGCAGCCGTGCAACGTTGTACAGGCTGTGGTATGCCGTGCAGAAGGCCGTGGGGACCGCAGCTGCGTCTGAAAAAGACATGGAATCGGGGATCTTTACAACTTGGAACTCCCGCGCTCGTACCAGCGTCTTGTACGTCTCTAGCGACCCCAGCGCGACGCGATCGCCGATTCGCAAGCGTTTGATGCCGCTGCCCACTCGACTGACGTACCCGGAGCACTCGCTTCCGAGCGTGTCCGAGTTCACGCGACCTAGAAGAGTCAAGCATTCTTTGAAGTTCACACCGATCGCCTTAACTCGCACCTCTACCTGATCTGGCTCAAGAGCAGCGTAAGCCGCCTTATCCTCAACCCATTCAATGGTGTCCAGCAAGCCGGGGGTTTTGATCTCGAGGGTGAGCGGAGGCCCGGAACCGAACTCTCGCTGCCGTACCACGTTATGCGTCCTAGCAAAGATATGCCGATCTAAATATTTGGCCTGGCTCAAGCGGTTTATGCAGAGATAGCCCGAGTATTCCGAGTACTCTGGTTCGTAGAAATCCAACTTGTCTCTCGAGTGCATTGTTTCGAAAACTTTCGCGACTTGCTTGGCTGTCCTCTCTGCAGACAGACTGGTAGCGGATTCCAGCATTAGGGTGACAATCTTAACCGCGGGGTTTTCACTGCGACACACCCGGCAAAGTCCTTCGATCATCCCCCAATATGGTGGGGAGTCGGAGCGAACGTCATGCGTCTGTACCCACAGGATGGACCTCGATTCAGTAAGAATTCTCTGGTAAGATTGAAAGGTGACTGTGCCGGCATTGTGCAAGTGTCTGCAATCCAGACCGACGAAGAGAATGCAATTTCTGGCTCCGAGATCATCTCTGGTGAGAACTTGATCAAATGTCACCACTTCTGTGATGAACTCGGAGCATTGCCACTTGCGTTGAAGACTTTTGGCTGCTTGACTCTGCAACTTGGAGTTCGCATCGACGACCAGGGTCACATTTGGCACGAGGATCTTAGGAGGAAATCCCGGTTGCTGTCCACCTTCAGCCTGTATAGCCGAGGACACCATGATACTCCAACCATGACACACTTCCGAGTCCCAGTCGCGGAAAACCTGCTCCGTACCGGAAAACCCGGCTTGCCTGAGAAGAGAGTCCCAGCGATCTTCGTCAAAGACCGCGCTCTGCTGGCGAAACGCTTCGGAGCCGAGCCACCATCCCGGCAACGACCCGAAGACGAAACCCGTCTCGATGTTGTCGGGTGTGGTCATTTCGACGAGGATGAGTTTGCCGTTGGGCTTGAGTAGCCGCTGAACATTGGAGAGTGTAACACCGAGATCTTTGGTGGCGTGTAGGACGTTGGCGGCCACGATAACGTCGTAGGCCCCCTGTGAAAACCCTTGAATATCGGTGTCTTCTTCAATGTCCAAGATACGATACTGGATTTGGCCATACCCCTTGAACCTCCACTGAGCCGTCGAAAAGAAGGATCCGCTAATGTCAGTAAACACGTATTCCGAGCATCGGGGACCTCGCTCGGGATTCGCGATGGTGCCAAGAATCCTGCTCGTCGTTGCGCCCGTGCCCGCGCCTATCTCTAGGAATTTGGAACTAGGATCCTTGTGAACCAAGGCATCTAAGTAGGCTTCGAGCATGTCGAATGCTTTCGCGGTCGTATTGACCTCCTCGTAGAAGTCTGCCAGGAACTGAGGGTCGGTGAAGAGGAGTTGCAGAGGATCGGTCTCGCCTGTGAGGATCTGTCGAAGCTGAGACCCAACGAGAGCGTTCACCGCGCCTCTCGCGCCGCTGGAGGCAAGACGTGCAGTCAGCTTCTGCATCTTTGCAGACCCAAATGGTGAGATATGGAGCTGGTCTTCTGGTAGTGAGGCCAGATACGCGTCGACCCTGGCCTGCAGCCACTCTGCGTATTTCTCCATGGATGGAATCGGTGTCTGTTCGGATGCGCGCAGGCTCTCTAGCGCCCGTTTCGCAAACCCCAGGAGCATGAGTCGGAGGTCCTCATACCATTGCTCTGGCTCAGGGGCAACACTCCGGCGTCGTGAACAATAGTCCTGCACCTCCGCGGCGTCGAGCAGGGTCGGGTCGACTTTCCAATCCATCTCGTGGCAGATCGCCCTCGCTACTTGCTCGGAGTCCGCCGTGCTTTGATCTCTGGCGACTTCGGTGACCTCCAATTCCTCGACTTGTACTTTTAATTTCATGTCAGCCTCTGAAAAGACCGTGGCGGAAGCCACGGCACTACGCCTGCTCAGAAACGTTGCGTCGCAGTTCAATACTTCGGGCCCGTGTGAAGACGTGCCTGCGCCCCCATGAGATATCCATAGCCGTGTTAAGCGCGCCGGGACGAGTGTCGGTACCGCTGCCGTGAGACCCTTACTCAGGGCTGGGATCGCCAGCTGGAAGATACCATCCAAGGTCGCCGGATGGATGGTAAATGGCCTGGATGCTTCCACGACTGCGTCCTGGAGAGGGATCAGCCTCCCATGCGCCTGCCCCTTGGCATTGTAATGGATGTGCGTGAGAGGTTGGAACGCGGGCCCATATAGCAATCCCGTGCTTTCGCTGACTTTGCGATACATCTCGCTGGCGTGAACAAAGCTCCGGCACGCCTCCACCGCATTGCCGTAGGCCATCTGCGCCGACTGTCGTCTGCGCTCCTCTTCCTTCTGAGAAACGGTGTCCAGGGTCTTCCAGGTCTTCTGCGGCGAAATCATTCCGTCGCAGACTTCTTCCCAGGCGTTCATCCTGCGGATATATATTCTAAACTTATATTCTGCGTCCATTCCCCTCGTTCCCGACGCGGGGGTCATGCTGATCTGCGTTTCGGTGCCCTCCGGCGCGTCGCTTACGACAATAGGGCCCGTGAATGACACGTTTTGCAGCTCGAAGTCGAACTCACTATCAGGCAGGAGCTGCTTGAGAGCCTCCACCGCCATAACCACCATGCCGGCAGCGGGGTACCACATGTCTCCGTGAAGCCGGTGATCAGAAACCCATGGGATCTCGTCCCTCTTGATGAAGAAACGCCACGTCGCATTCAGCGGATTCCAGTCCATAGCTTGCGAGCCGAGAAGGGGGTGACATCCGTGGGCTCTCGATCTGAACGCTTTCGATCGGCTTGATTCTTCCCAGTATATGGTAGAATGGTTGAACGGATATCGAGGCAAGTCCACAATGATGCGTGGCTCGCGAGGTTCGAGGGAACCGAGTCGAGTTGCACTGGTCAAGTTAACTTCGAAGTTATGACAAAATAACTGACCGACAGCTTCGACAACGGTGAGATTTGCGGGCTTGCCCCTGACTAGGAGCGAGGCGTAAAGAAGGTTGCTCCTCTTATGCGCGTTGAAGATCTCACGTAGAGGCCCCTTGAGGGCGGCATGCGGTCCGACCTCAAGCCAACCGTGCGTGACTATCTCTCGTGAGTGGCTTCTGTCGAGTCGCTTTATCACATCTCCATCGTCCCCATTCACGCAGCAAATATCCATGGCATCGACGAATCTGACCGGGGATACCATATTTTCGACCCAGTACGCAGCCGAGCAGACTATGTCTGCGCTCGCTAAACCGGGTCTTACTGAGGAGACCATTTTGACCTGACTGGCACGCTCACCCGGCCTTAGATATGATAGGTGCCCTATATATTCAGTTGCAACTGACTTCATCTGCGGGGAGTGGTAGCCGACGTCGACCTTGAGTTTCCTAGCAAAAACGTTCTTGGAAGACAAATGAACAAGGAGAAGGTCGAGGCAAGTGACGGGGCCCGACACCGTCACATTGGAGGGGCTATTTATACAACTTATTGTGATCCGAGTCGAATCAAACGCTTGTAGATTCTTTTCCTCAAGCTCTTCAAGCTCGTGGGTAAACTGGCTTACCGAGAGGCCAACGCTTGCCATTCCCCAGCTTGATTGCGAATCCCGCGCGAGCCTCGAAGCCAGAACGCCTCTAAAATAAGATGCTCTCATGGCAGATTCGTGACACAAGAATCCCGCGCAATAGGCGGCTGCGATCTCTCCCGAGGAGTGGCCGACAACGACGGACGTTTTGATGCCGAGGGAATCCATCAAGTCCACAAGAGCAATCTGTACTGCCGTGGATATCGCCTGGCTGAACTCTGGAATATGCACAGAGCTGTCTTTGGCGTGTGCCGTGATCTCATCTGCTCGAATTGGTCAGCATATGGCGCTAAGAAAGCATGGCTTAGGGGGCTTGCCAATGAGATGCCATTTGGAACCCATGGAGTAGAGGAATTTCTGCGATCGCATCAGGCTCCTCTTGAAAACTGGCGATTCCAGTAATTCGCAGCCCATTCTCGGCCATTGCGCTCCCTGTCCGGTGAAGACCAAGCCGAGCTTCGGGGTGGTTGCGGTAGATCGCCTAACCGGCTTCGAAATCGATTGTCCCACTTCTGCGAGCTGGGAAAGCGTTCCGAGAGTGCAGTACGATTTCCACTCCAGCATCGTGCGGCGTGTGTTCAGGGTGAATACCACGTCTTCGAGCATCCGCTTGTCGTCATTCTGAAACACCGTGGATAGTGCCGAGAGCCCTTGAGCTTGCCGAGCGATGCCATCCTCGTCAGATGCCGAAAGTATGAGAAGTTTGTAACTCGGCGCCCCCTGTTGTGCGTGCTGTAATGTGCCGTTAGGCAATCCGTTGACGGAACCATTCGGACGACGGTCGTGGCCTTGGGCGTTGCCGCTAATACCATGGAAGTGGTTCGAGTGTGTGGAATCGCTACCCTCTGCAGCTATATTGAATGCAGATAGGGCTGAGGAAGGCTTCTGGAGTCCCATGCTGCGAAGGTACCCGTCGGCTGCCTCGAGGATCACCTGCGCTTCGTGTCAGTCTCAGCCCTTTCGATATATGCAAATGCACCTTGGCACAGTAGATTATACGTGAGCGTTGGATCCCCCAAACCCGAACGAATTGACCGACGCGCGTCGGATACTGGCTTGAGGGCCAGGCCACGGCACACATTTCTCTGGGAACTACGCAACCGTTAGAGAGAGCTAGTTTGGCGCGGCTAGGAAGTCCTACCTTCAGATTGAAGAAATCGGCATCTATCTGTGGATTGAGCGCTTCGAAGTTTGTATTAGGAGGGATTACGCCCCGTTCCAAGGCCAGAATTGTCTTCACAACACCGGCGAGTCCACTGGTACCTTCCAGGTGCCCTAAATTCGACTTTACGGCTCCGCTGAGTCGCTGTCAGTCAGTTTCATCGACGTCAAAGAGTGTTTTGAGATGTGGTGGACGGCGATCATGGCATACACATATATAGGATCTTCTTTGGATCGATATTGGTAGAACGCTTCTCCGATTGCCCTAGCCTCGATAGGATCACCAACCGCAGTCCCAGTGCCGTGGGCCTCGAAGAAGCGCGTGTGCATCATATCCAAGCCCGCTTTGCGGTATGTTTCGCGGATCAGCTGGACCTGCATGTCTTTGCTTGGCTGCGTGATGCCGCCACTGGTATGACCATCTTGGTTCATTCCGATAGAACGAATCAAGGCCCTGATTGGATTCCTATCGGCAACTGCCTTAGACACCGGTTTGAGGATCAGGGATGCGAAACCCTCCCCACGGCCGTATCCGTCTCCGTTGGCGTCGAAGCTGTGGCATCGACCAGTTGGCGAGAGGAAGTTCATGTTGCTCAGAGAGACGTTGAACTCCGGGCCGAAGATGATATTGGAAGCGCCCACGACAGCTAAATCGGATTCCCCGGAAGCCAGGCCTTGACACGCTAGAGCCATCGCAACCAGGCCGCTGGAGCATGCGGTGTCGACGTACATGCTCTCTCCCCGGAGGTCATAGAACCAGCTGATCCGGTTCGCTAGTATCGAGCCGGCCGACCCGAGGGCATTATACTTCGCGATGTTTTGCACGTCCCTGAACTGCATGGTGGCGAAGTCGCTAGTGAAGCAGCCGACGTGGACGGATGTCCGGGATCCCGAAACATCTTCCAGGCGCAGGCCGGCATTTTCGAACGCGTGGTAAGTCGTCTCCATGAGACCACGGTGCTGCGGATCCATCGCCGCAACCTCGTGCGGTGCCATGGAGAAGAAGCCCGCATCGAAGTTCCTGATGTCGCCCGCGAGGAAATGGCCCTCTCGCGTATTGATCTTTTGCACAGGGGTCAGTTAGCGCCGACTCGGGGTTTTTCTCGAAAGTTTCTGCCCCACCGTATTCTGCCTTCTGTGATCAGGGTGCCAGAAGGCATCGATGTTGAAACGATCACGTGGGAACTCGGTTGCGGCGCACCGCCTTTCTACGAGGAGCTTCCAGAGGTCATCGGAGGTTTCCGCACCCTGGGGAAACCTGAAAGACATGCCGATAACGGCAATGGGCTCCCGGTAACTACCCGAAGCCATGATGGTGACTCGAGTCCCCTGGCGGAGAAATCCAAATGTACGGTTAGAGAGCCTGTTACGCTGTCGTTAACATATACTCTGGCGGGCATTTACCGAGCGTTATTTGTACTAAGTTCCATTTTAGCATAAGACAGGCGAGTTATTTATATTCCATTCCTAAATGTGAACGACGATGTACATGTAGCCATGGTCTTGTTGTATAAATGCAACCTCAGAACAGACTGCCGTTAGACTACATCCTTTTGAGACGGAATATGGATGAAACATGACCGCGTGATAGCAATTACTAGTTCGATGATACCAAGGATGGCGATTACCATCCGGAAGTACCTATTTCCTTAACTCTCTGTCTCCACTGGATTCAGTGGACCGGCACGGGTTATGTTAGCTTCCTATGGAGCATCTAGACCAAGGCTCTACAGCACCTAGTTGCGGGATCCAAGAAAACCACTATAGCCTATAAAGTAGTTCCGTCAACGACCTCGTAACATTTGGCGTATCATCTCATATGGCTCGCCCTCTCATTGCCTACGTAAGTGGCATAACACAGGATAACACAGCATAGCACAGCACAGTACTTAGATTTCGGGGACTGTAAGCGTCAATATGTGCATAATAAGCCAGGCCGAGGTCGCATCGTCTGTGTCGTATTGCAGGTGCCTCGCATAATCGCATTGGCATTCTTACGGGCCTCCGATGGGTGTGAGGTTATTATGTGGGTATATACAACACGTAGCAGGGTCACTGGGGTGCCCCTGTAGCTGCCCTACCCCCGTAGTTAGTACGCCGCGCCAAACATTCTGACCACCCCACTGTACAATATCCTGGATCTCAATCCGCGATGCTGTAAAGGCACCTATGGTTTCAAGGTTTCAAGTTCCGACGGCAGAACCAATCTCTCCTATCTTCCTTGGCGCCAGCCAACATCCGGGATAAACAATGCATCTTACTCTGGAGTAACCAGACTGTCTTTTCAGATTCTGGCCGGCGCAACTACTAACTACCCACTAAATCTCTCCACATTCCCTTCCTTCTCCAATCTCATAGGTAACGCATTCATCGCTCATAAATATAGTGTTCAACGGACGTAAGATCATATCTTGTCCAATAGTTGAATCGAATCATCTCCCCGACACTAGTCCACCCCAGGAGCAACTCTTCAGCGTTCCACTCCGCCACGTCGCAATGTTGGGGTTAGCTTTCCAGCCCACGAGCCTTGCCGAATGGCTCGCTGTGTCCTTTCTGCTCGGGCTTCTTACGGTTTGTACTGACTGACGCACCAGCCCTCACGCTCTAGCTAACTGAAGAAAAGTTGCTCGCGACCGCAGTTTACAACCTGTTCTTCCACCCCCTAGCCAAGGTCCCCGGGCCGCTCCTGGCCCGAGCGAGCGGTATACCCTCCTGGTACCATGCCTATCGCGGTGACCGCCATATCTGGTTGTGGCAGCAGTTCCAGATCTATGGTAACAAGATCCGCCCGGAGCCCAACACGGTCCTGTTCTGCGATCCGGAGGCGTACGCCGATATCTACGGCATGAAGTCGAATGTGCGGAGGAGCAAGTTTTATACGGCGTGGAGGCGGAACGACCGCGACAAGACAACGCTCAACACCGTCGATGTTGCCGAACATGCGCGGAAGCGCAGATTACTAAACCTTTGTTTTACGGACAAATCCGTACGAGCAGCGTCTAACTTCATTATTAAACATGTAGACCGCTGGAATCATCTTCTAGTCGAGAAAAACGGCGGGGATTGGTCCGACCCAGTAGATTTTTCAAAAAAGGTGGATGCTTTGGCTTTCGACATCATGGGAGACCTGTGCTTTGGCAAGTCCTTCGATGTCAAGGAGCCTGGAGAGAACCCCTTAAAGGCCGTCCCGCATAACATCATCCAATATATGCGGTTTTATTACCCTGTAAGCTTGCTTCCGCCTCGAGGGCTTGTCGTACCGGAGATGGACGCTTACGATTAAATATAGATTTGCCGCTCTCCCCTCCTCAGCGTCGTCGTCTGGCTCAAGCCACGGGGCCTCGGTAGGCTTTTCGAGCTTATGACCCCACCGGCTGTCCAGCAGTACTATCAGTTCGTCGATAACAGCGTTACGGAGCGGATCGCCTTACAGCAACAACAGGCCGAAAAGCCAGAAAGCGAGAAACGCCAAGACATTTTCTACTTCCTATGCGAAGCTCGACATCCGGATACGGGTCTCCCGGCTTACGACGAAACTGATCTCCGAGCGGAAGCTAACCTGCTCATCATCGCGGGTTCTGACACTACTGCCATCGCCCTGTCGGGCATATTCTTTTACCTTACCGGCAACCCTTACCAGTACCAAAAGCTGGTTAAGGAGATCCGGACCACGTTTGATACGGCGGATGACATCGTTTACGGGCCGAAGCTTTCGTCCTGTGTGTACTTAAAGGCCTGCATTGACGAAGGTATGCGTCTTTCACCATCGGGACCCAGCGAGCTATCGCGCGAGGTGCTTCCCGGAGGCGCCACTATCCAGGGGGAGCACTTCCCGGCGGGGACCATCGTAGGTACGTCTCCGTGGGTTAACTCGCGTAACGAGGAGATATACGGCGACCCCAACCTGTTTCGGCCGGAGCGCTGGATCGAGGACGAAGCCGGCGCTGGGGTGACCCGGGAGCAGGTGGCCCGGATGCGCTCCAACTTTCACCCGTTCGCCGCCGGGCCGGGAAACTGCGTCGGCAAGAACCTGGCCATGACGGAGCTTATGATCACGGTGGCCCGGACGCTGCACCGGCTCGACGTCCGGAGGGCTCCCGGATCGACGGTCGGGGGCGGCGCGCCGGAGCTCGGGTGGGGCGCCCGCGACAGGAAGCAGTACCAGCTGATCGACGCGTATATCTCGCTTCGTCGCGGCCCGGAGGTGCAGTTTAGGAAAAGGGCAGATTGAGATAACCAAGGTCATTTGGATGTATTGATATGATAGCACGTGCACCTATGTACGCTTTGCCAAGTAGAATCTTATAAGGCATACCTTCCTAAGGGGCATGCAAGCAGTGGATTTTGCTGAGTATCAGGCCGAAGAATAACATCCCAATCAGGTGCCCCTTGGGCCGTACCAACACTAATTTCCGTATTAATTGGCTGCAGGCTTCCCATTAACTTTGCGGATACATAATGCCGCCTTATTGCCCATATATAGCGTTAGCGTTACCGTCTGACTGCTTTCGCCGTTTGGCTCCTTCCGAAAGACCCTGTTACCATTATTTTCGAATGACGGGTGGCATAAAAAAACTAGAAGACTAGTAATATCTTATTAGCTTTATTAAAATTGTGTGAGAAACGCTAGGTGCTGAACAGATTAAATAAGTGGGAAGTACATGACTAACTTAGTTGTTAAACTTACACATACGACGTACTAGTGGACCGGGGAAAAGGGAGCATGGGGGAGCAAGGGAGTAAAGACTAGGGGGATGAGTCCCACATCGTTCCCGCTAGCCTCTGGTTGGGGCGTTACTAGGAACCGTTGGGGGAGCGGGAAAGCAAGACACTAGGTGAGCCGAGGCCCACTCCCTCGCCCCACAAAAGCTTGGGAACCCAGGGGGAACCGAGGGCGCCAAGGGGTTGCGGGGCTAAGGGACTGAGGGGCAATCGTCACTTACAGGTGGATGACTTCGCATCGGCACGGATTTGGCTTACTGCATCAGGTATACATGTTATGTAGCACACGTATTCCTCTATCCCTTACATACCTACATGCCTACGTGCATATTACCTACCTAGCATATATGAGGTCCAATCTCTGAATCTCTACTATCTTTTCATATCTATAGCTAGCTACGTACTTAGAGGTAGTCTAGTCCCGTTTGACCATCACCATGGCAAGCAGCAGCATTCTCAAAGACCAGATCAACCTCAAGCGATCCTCCTCCCACATTTACACCGTATCCTACCATGCAGACTGGACTGCCGGGCCCGTCTTGCACGGCGGGTGCGTAGCTGCCGCCATCCACCACGCCGCCACGACCCACCTCGTTACCGAGCCGACGCTGGCAGCCCTGGACCAGCCAGACATCCTGGCGCTCCACCTCGAGTTTCTCCGGGCGTGCGAGGCACGTGGAAGCACCATCACCATCACCGATCTCAAGGTCGGGGCGAGGACCAGCACGCTCCAGCTGGAACTGTCGCAAGGCGGGCAGACCAAGGTCATCGCGCTGGCGACGTCGATCAACCTGGACAGCCCCGGGCCCACCGCAGCGACGGCGTGGCGCCTGCACCCGCCGCCCCGGCCGGCCCCCGACTTCGAGGCCGTCCTGGCCCACCGGCCCGACGCGCACTGGCTTCCCGCCCACCTCGTCGGCGAGATCCTCCCGTTCACGCGCCGCCAGCTGGTCCTAAACCCGCGCGGCGGCTTCCCCGTCGACGGCATCTGTGACGCGTGGAATACGTTCCTAGATGATCGCATGGATGCCACATACCTGGCCATGATGACCGACTGCATCCCGTCCATGTCCGATACGCTTTTGCGTAACGGCGGTTTGTACGACGCTCGTAGGAGCTTCACGCAGATCGAGCAATGGGCCAAGGAAAACCCGGGGATTCCGGCCGAATTAACTAATTCGCTTAAGGAAGCCATGCAGACGCCAATATTCAATAATACGGTCACGTTAGATATCGAGTTCAAGCGGAAGCTTCCGAAAAATGGGGTGCAGTGGACTTTTACGAGGGCCGAGAGCCGCATGTTGGAAGGTGGGAGGATGGATCTCGACGTGACGATATGCGATCAGAACATGGACCTGCTCTGCATAGCGCGCCAGGCTGTTCTTGTGCTTGATGCAAGGAGGAAATTCAGAGATAGAAAGGCGAAGAGTGTCCTATAGTGCTGCAGAACACCTAGACAGGCAATGCGCTGCCACCTTAGACCTGCCCCCTAGATAGCCACCTTTCGCACTTCACTGTTGGTAGTTGCTTTTGATCCTAATATATTACCGCCTTCTTCGCATCTGTGCCTACAACATATAGCCTAATACTTCGCGTTGCTTGCGGTGTTATTGCCTCCACTCAGACTTGGTCCGGGGGGGTTGTTGGCGGGAACGAATAAGCATGAATACTCGCTATCGGGATTCTAGTTGGCCCTTTATCACCGGTTGCGGTCGCTTGTAGAGTCACGTGCTTTTATCATTTGGTCTCTGCCGTTCAGAGTTGAAGCAATGCACTAAATCCACCCGGCGGACACGCGAACCGGGATTTTTCATGTGGACGTCAATCCACTCTGGTTATTTTTAATATCCATAATGTACATAATTAGAAGGTCCCTTAATGCACGCATACAACTCATACCTTAATAGCCACACTACTGTCCAGAATACTACTGGTTACAATATGGGCCGGATGAAATTCGGTACGGGGGCTAACAGTGGGCCGATACGACCAAAGTCGTATAGATCTGATGTATTCTTGGACATCTATAATATCACCCTGGGTTCATCCATTGGGCGGTCAGTGGAGTGGATTACAGTGTTTCCAACTCTGCTCCCGTTGCTACAGCTATTGTTATCAAACTCCGTCTCTGGGTAGTCCGAACACGGCAATTTCATGGCTTGATTGAACAAGAATAGCATTATATAGGGATTTACAGAAAGCAGGCCCGCCCTCATCCTGCATCAACGTGTAGGGAAGAAATACCGACTTAGGTCCGCCAGGAAACAAGCCGTCAACCAGGGCTTATATTACAATACTTCCTTCGCTCTTAACGAAGCCCCGGGCCCCGCCTCAGAATTACTCCTCGAGGCGTTGTCCACGTGCACCTCCTCCTCCAGGCGGATCAAGCCGATCCTGTCATCGTCCTTGCTGAAGTTCGGCCGCTTCGACGCCGAGACCGACGTCTTGTAGCTGCCGCCCGGGTTGCCCAGGGGGATGTCGAGGTCGTTGCTGGCCGAAGCCCTACTCTTGGAAGGACGGCTAGAGGCACTGGTAAGTCCTGACTTCTTGTAGAGTACGCGTAGGAGAGGCTTTATGCCCGGCAGGCAGGAACAGATGAAGTAGGCCCCGGGCTCGATGATGGAATATGCCATGGTGTCAATGCTTAGGTACGTGGGGTCCGATAGTAGATCCACCGTGTAAAACCCGACAAAGCGGATGACAGCAGTGATTATTCCTCTGGGAAAGCGTGGTCAGCCGTGAACCTGAATTGAACTGGTGGCTCTGAACTTACAGACTGCCGGTCATGAAGGTCACGAATATGCCGATCTTCCACGTCTTGCTTATCTGCAAGTGCCACAGAGGGTAGAACGGCAGGAAGAGGATGGCCAGGTCAGTGACGAGATTGGGGATGCTGATCAGCCGGTAGGCCGCCATGAGGTTCGCGCACCTGCCGCCCGGGATAGTCTTGTTCCACTTGTACGCGAAGGGCCGGCAGATGGTGAAGCCCACGATTACCCCCGAGGTGAAGAAGTTCGTGACGACCACACCTATGACGATCCAGGTGATGATGCGGATCTTGCGCTGCGGGAATATCCGCAGGTAAAGCAGCAGGATTGTGACCTTGGGGACGGTCACGCCGGCCATGTACACGAACTCCGTCGCTGTCTGCAGCTTTAGGTACATGGTGATAGTTGACGGGTCGTTGAGCAGGAAGTACGCCATGTGCCGGCCTGCGCCTCCAATCTGGACCAGTACTAACAGTTTTAAGCATCAGGGAATGGGCTCTCACGAGTGAGGACTCTCGCGTGCGCTGAGCGCTACTACTCACAGATGCCAATGACACAGGCTCCCATGGTCAGGAGATAGGAGAGGGGGTACAGCACCCAGGTCTCCCAGCCGTTCCGGTCCGCGTAGAGCGTCCGGGAGAGGAGAAACAGCGCGTAGATGATGCTGGGTATCACGATGAAAGAGACGCTGATGTCCATGAGCTTCTGGCTGTTGTTGTTCTCGGCAAGATACTCGGGCGGCAGGGCCAGGAGCTCGTCGGGGGTAAGAGTGGCCATGATGGTATCGGACGGAAGCCCGTCAGCTTCTGATATTCACGTCTTGGGATGATAGCCGCTTGTTGTAATGATCGAGAGGTTGCTTGGAGATTTCACTTCCTTGGCGTGAACGCGCGAGCCCTGACTTGTAGTGCTAGATGCGCCAAAACCATATATCCGCAGCTGGCTAGAGAGTTGACATCCACACTTCACAACTCACACCCACGTCAATCCCCTAAAATGTCTCAGCCCGCGGACGAAACGCAGAGTCACACGGAATATCTACAGATCGTATTCCACCATTAATGCGTAGTACAGTGCGAGAACCGAACGCATACTAGGGAAGGTAGTACCGTATGTAAGCAGTGAAAAGGAGGGCGCTGTGGGGATTTCGCAGAGTTACAACCAGAAGTCCGATCAGGGCTATATGCTTCGCATACCCCTGGTGTGTCGTAACCCAGAGCTGAGGATTACTACATCTCGGCCTCGCCCAAGCGTCTAGACTGATCCTTCCTTTCAAATTCCTTGCGTGAGGTCCAGGGCTGTCCGATATGGAGCAAAGGTAAACGAGATATTTCCATCTAGTTAACAGATAATTTCATGCGGTAAGAGCAACAGCTTGTCATTTATTCCCGTACACCGAATTGGCTAAACTACGTCTCTCGGAATGGAGGGCATTCCCAGTCCATACCTGTGGTGTACCCCCTCAGACCCTTTTATATATAGACCTGAGTCTCATCGATCCACCCTAGATCGGCTAAATGATATATATGTTCATGACTAGTCTAGTTGCGGTCGCATGACCATGTGCAACATCTGGGCACGACGCCGCGGGGTAAACTCTACTTCAAGTAATGATTACTAAATTGTAATCTCGGATGCAGGTAGCGATGCGGTCCAATCAGAAAACAGAAGTCAATGAAAGCCTATCCTGCGTTAACGGTTACTGCCATGCCAGCGCTTGGTACCCCTAAGACACATTCAGCCCAGGGTACTTGCAAGCCAGCCGGTCCCCTGCGGAGGAAGAGAACGGTTAATACATTGCAGTCCGGAAGGTTACTTGGCATTACTACAAGTCAAAAATTCAATTCGAAACGGGGAGAGATTAGCATTGCAATGCTCTCTTAATTATAGAGTGGTATAATTCAATCATTATTGCAGGAAAGGCAAGCATATAAGGGTATCACGTCAGCCCTTTATCTGAACGGCCTTCCCAGCTAATTCTTTATTGGTCGTATCAGGAGTTGTAACACAAAGATTCCTGCTCGATAAATCTTTTCATCAATCGCTTTTAATCTAACGATATCCCTACACATCCCACACGCATGCAGATTCGAGAATCCATGCAGCTAGGACTTGCCGGAAACTGCGGGTGAGCCTTCCGGTAGCTGCAACGGTTTAGCCCAAGGAGCCAATCGGTGGTACCGACCTTGTAAAGTGGGGGTCGCCTTGTCATGTTAGGTTCGATTCCAACTGCGCTAGATGTACTGCCTGTCGGTCGCTTCCATCTCTTGTAAGAATCACATGCAGAGCCCGGCCCGTCGCATAGCGCGACCTGTTCTAGAAAGCTAACTAAATGCCTGTCTATTCCGTACACACAGCAACGTTCGACTGAATGTTCATCGCCAGCCATGGTCAGGGTCCATAATGATTAAGCTGGTTAGAGGGCCACTGCAACCCTTCAATCTCTAATCGACAACAAGTCTGCCAGGCAACAATGCTGGTTATTGGTTGGTTGGCGTATTTCGCGCCGAGCGGGTCGGGACATATGCAGCCCCACGCGGAACCTTCCGAGAGATGTACATCGTGTGAAGCTGCCTAGAGTAACGTACATCGTATATAAGAATAGACATTCCACTCAGCGGATACGCGATGCAGGATTCCGACGTGCAGGGACCCAGCGTGTTCTGGGAGGTCCAATGTCACCCCCTTGGTCGGAGTACGAATACAGGACGAGGTATAGCTGGAACTTATTAAGCGCCTAGAACTTCCTCCGAACTGGTAACTGCTATGCCAATTGGCGGAGCTCCCAATCTTGAGTGCTACGAGATACCGTGTTAAACCATCAAGACTGCAACAGTGCCAGACTCCGGACCATTCAGCTCTGGACATGTGCCCGGCTTGAGTACATTCCGCGGAACATCAAAGGGAAAGAGTTCAGTCATAGTTACTCATAATGGAGCCCGCGGGTCAAGTCGCCCCAGCGAGCATGGAAGTAATCAACGACCGGGTTGTTCTTCGGCCTCCAAGGCCCGTCCCCGCCGTATTTCGGGTGGGTCCCGGCCGCCTCTTTCACGTACGTCGACGAGAAAGGCCTTATAGCGAGCTTCGGCATCACATTATCAGCTGGCAGCTCTGGCGCTAGGTACCTGATCTGCCTGCTCCGCGAGAACTTGAAGAGGCGGACCAGGATGTGCGCCGCGTTGTCCACTGCCAGCGTCCACGGTCCCACGCCGTAACTCAGCATAAACACCGCGTTCGGCACCCCCGAGAGCATGGCGCCGTGCCAGAGGAGCCTGTCGGGGACCGTGCCCAAGATTGAAACGCCGTCGAGCTTGATGTCGACGCGGCCGCCGAAGCGCATCCGCAAACCCGTTGCCGGGACGATCACGTCGGTTGGGATCGTCTCGCCGTGGATGTGGATCGCACGGGCCGAGACTCTTTCGATTGTGGCCGTTTTAATCTGCACGTTTGGTTGGTGTAGAGCCCTGTAGAAGTCGCCATCCGGCGCAATGCACAGGCGCTGGTCCCAAGGAGAGTACTCGGGCTTGAAGTGGAGATCCTCTCGGACCCAGGGTGGCAGTTGGCGCCTTGCAGCGTTGCGAAGGAGCTTGCTGGAGTATAAGGGTAGACATCGGCTGAACAAGAAGAAACAGTAGCCGACGAGGATATGGTACCATCGGATCCAGGTATAGATCAGGGACAAAGGTAGCGCCTTACTGACGAACCAAGGGATACGGAAAGGTCTGTTAGATGTCGATAGTACGTACGAGGGGCTTCTTTGGAGCATGGTGACAGTGGCCGCCTCTTTCTGCAATGCTGGAAGAAGCGTGACGGCTGTCGCGCCGCTGCCGATGATCGTGACATTTTTTCCGGCATAATCGCACTTGGCTGGCCAGAATTGAGGATGGATGATTTCCCCCTCAAAGGACTCTAGGCCACGTATGTGGCTCGACAACGGATCTTGGTAATCGTAGTATCCAGTTGCGAAGGCGAGGAACTTGGCCGTATATGCTCTACGGCGGCTTTCATTTTCGTCGTGGACCATGAGATTCCATCTGTTGGTTTGCGACGTCCAATTGGCCTCTAACAAGCGGTGCCGAAGCAAAATGTGCTCGTCGATGCGAAATCGCGACACGCACTCCTTCAGATACGCCAGGATCGACGCGCCGTCTGCAAAGGGCTGATGAGACGACGGCCACGGCGCCCATTCGAATCCAAGTGCAAAGATAGGGGTGTCCGACCGAACGCCGGGGAACCTGAAAAGGTCCCAGGTGCCTCCAATCTCATCGCGGCACTCGAGGACTTTGAACGTGGCTTCTGGCAGTTGAGTTTGCAGCCGGTATGCAGCGTTTATACCGGAGATGCCGGCGCCGATGACCACGATGTCCAGATCCGTGGCAGCGAGCCGTGTCTGCTCCGGCGCACTCATCCTGTGGGCCTGTCCTGATCGAGCAGTGGACTTTCTTAGAAAACAACCACTCGTTTGAGGTACCCGTCAGGATACGCCGTGCAGCTTCCGTTGAGAATCTAAAATTATGGGTATAAGAGGCATTGAGTAAGGCATTACACTACATGAGACCTATAGACGGGAAGTTCCTCCACTGATTAATCAAGTAGCTTATTGTCTCGTTCCAAGAGGTGAGTGTACAACCAATGGAGGGCGGGCACATCACATACTACGCTACAATCAAACATGCATTTCGGGGGGCGACGTGACTATAGCCGTAATGGGAGCTACTCGTCGAAGTGATATTGGGACTGGGTGTCTCTTGAACAATAAAGTTTGGGGTGAAACTAAGGCGACCCCGGGGTTCTCCGTATACGGTACTGGGTTCGGAGTCTTTCCAAATTTGGTCCTCTTGGCGCGTTACACTGTGGTTGGGTGGCAACCTAAGAAAAGCGAGTGGCGTGGGGTCTGTTGAAGAATCCCATGCGGAAGGCAAGTGGCCCCCTATTTGTGCCGTAAGCCCGCAGAAAGGCGTTCGTAAGCGCACTTAGATCTCGGCATATGTGAATGTTGTAGATGAAGGTGTGGAGGTAAGCGGCGGAATACAAGTCTGGTGAGCTAGGCGTTGTGGGTGGTTGAGCGTAGGCTTCTTATTGAAGATCCCATATCGGCAGCCTAGCACTCTACATCCATTACGTCGTCAATGTCACCTTTGGATCGCCAGCTGGTCTACTAACTCGAAAGGAGTCGTCCGAAGAACATATCGTCTTGTAGCGTCGGTGCCTCATATCTGTACCACAAGGACAGCCAGAATGAAGTTTCTGTGTCTACATGGCATGGGCACGAATAACCAGGTATAGATTTCATTTCGTCTTGCTCCCATCGCATTGAAACCAGCACGCCGTTCAGCTGTTATCCTTAGCTGACCTCAATCTAGATCTTTAAAATGCAAACAGGTAAGACATGTGCACCGGCCCAAGTGATTATTTGGACTGGGAACTCGGCTCGTCATTTGGCTTACGTTGTTTTTCCTTTACCTAATTCTATGCTCTGCAGCCGCTTTCCGGTATGGTCTTGCTGACCAGCATACGTACGAGTTCGTCCAGGGTGTCGTCCCCTGGGAACTACCGCAAGGTATATATTTTATTTGTCGGGCAGTGGCATACTTCTTAAGCCGCTAACCCTCGTAGAGCTCGCACATCTGTCAGATCCCTCTAATCAGCACTACGCGTATTACGACATCACGTCGCCCGCCAGTTTTATCACCGCATTGGACAACCTAGAGGCTTATGTCGAGGCGGAGGGGCCTTTTGACGGCGTGATTGCCTACTCACAGGGTGCCGGGCTTGTAGCCATGTTGCTCGTGCGCAGGCAATATCTACAGCCTCAAGCCGAGCCCCTCTTTCGATGTGCCATCCTGTTCTCTCCCGTGCAAGTCTATGATCCCGTGGCGTACCTGGAAAGGGGCGAGGTCCGCGTCTTAGACCGGCTTGTGCCTGGCATGGTTCGTTTTTCCATCCCCGTCGTCATTATATCCGGCGAGGCGGATGACAGGAAGGCTGAGTGCCAAGGGTTGCAAGCCATCTGCGACCCCGCCCTCTTGAACGTCTTCGTGCACGAGGGCGGGCACGAAGTTCCTGGTATTGGAGTGCAAAATGGAATCGCGGGAACCATCAAAGCAGCTCGCCGAGGCATTACTCTCGCAGAAATTGCGGCTGTTCATTCAGAAAGTATTGCTTTAAAGACCAGCGGTTGTTGAAATGCAGTATCAGCGTCTATTCGCCTTAGACTCTCATTCTTCCTTCTCGCAGCGGTGATGTGTGTACAAACCCTTCTCTAGCAGTCTAGACTACCCTTTCACCACGATCGCTTTCCTCTGCCACTGTAGAAGTGTCAATAGGAATTGCGCTGATGCAATCCCAATCGTGATCGTCATCTGCGTGTTATACATGTCTCCAAACATTGGGCGGATAAGAGCTTGGGTCTCAGGTGGTAATATGAGGATACTCTCGGTGCGGTCTAAGATAAGATCCGCTTGCATCGGGCTTACGACCCGTAGCAGATTTGCCCGTAAAGATGGGCCGGTTGCACATGTTACGATCGACAGACCGAGAGATCCACCCAGAATCCTAGCTTGGGTTATAGCTCCATTTGCAACAGCTGATAGCCTGTTAGTCGGTATTAAGAAGCTGCACAATGAGATATCTTGCCTAGGTCCTTTCTGTCTACCACGTAGGGTATTAACAAAATCAAAATAATGTTGTAGATACCAACCCCTGCGCCAGCGAGGATTTGGAAACCGTACTGCGGCGATTCGATGGTGGGTTGTGTCGACGTCCGGGAGAGTCCCGCAACACCCGCAACCTCGATGCAGGCGCCAAAAATCAGCACGTTGATGGCGGGTATCTTGAATTTGCTCGCGATGATCGCAGTTAGAACGGACGTGGAAGCCACCACAGCTGCAAACGGAAGAAGGCGAACACCGGCATCTATAGCGGAAAGAGAGTTTACGAGCATGAACCGCTGGGGTATTTGCACAATGGTGACCACAAGGACCAGCCCAGAGAGCCAGGCGTTTCTGCGCCAGTCAGTAGCGAACCAGAAACAGTCGCTGCAGTGAACTTACCCCAGCATAGCCACAAATACTCTGTTTGTTATAAGATTCCAGCCGAAAAGGGGGTCCGTTTTTCGCGAGTCCGCCGTGATGAACCGCTGCCAGATCAGGAAACTTAATAGGAAGACAGGAGCCAAAATTAATAAAGTCAACACCTTAGGAGAGGCAAACGAGATTCCCTCTGCAGCTTGCTGCAACGCGGTCATGAGAAGCACCGAAGCGCCCGCAAGAGTGAAGACTCCGATGAAGTCCAGCCGGCGTAGACTTGCAAGCCTCTCGGGAAACGAACCCGACTCCGCTAAATGGGCGGCTGGCTCGAGTCGAAGCTTGTTCGGCATGGTAAACAACAAAATAACAATCGTGGTTACCCCAATCGGGACGCTGAAGGCTTCGGTTAGCGGCAAATCCATGGAGAAGTACGGATTCGCCTACTTCATCAGAAAGCACCATCTCCACTGCCCGGCGTCGGTGAAAGCCGCCCCAATAACCGGGGCAATCGCTAGTGATACCGCTACTGCCATTGTGATAAAGGCTGAGTAGCCTGGCCATTTCTCAGGCGGCCTGAGCTCAAATCCATACAGTATACCGATGGCGACGACACCGCCTGCACCGACTCCTTTGATCCATCGAAACATAATACTAGTACCAATCAGTCCGCTCGTCGTGACGCGTTCTCACTTTTTATACTCACAGTTGGGGGAGTGTTTGCGAGGCACCGCAAGCGCCTGAGAAGATGACAAATAACACGAGGCATCCTAGCATAACCTGCTTGCGTCCGAGTATATCGGAGAGCTTGGAGAAAAATATAGGAAAGCCTAATGAAGGGTGAGATCATGGGGCGCATTGTGACATTGTGCGGCACCTACTACTGTATGTTGCCAGATAGGCGGTGAATACCCATGGGCTCCGGTCGAAATCTCCCAGTGTGTTGGTGATGGCCGTAATTGCCGTGCTTGTGATCGAGGACTCGGTTTGTATCATAAAGAGAGAGAGAGACGTCCTGAGCCGAATTAGTCCAATCAATAGCAGTCGTGACAGGAGACCGCGACTAACCCCAGGGCGATTGCTATAAGTCTCCAGCCTGTGATCCAGGACGGGGACTGTGTTGCGGATTCCTCAGTGCTTTTAACCTCCATCATGTTTGCGGGAGCTCTGTTGTTTGCCATGTCACAAGCTCAAGGTTGGGAGACATATTCCGGGTTATAGATATAAAGACAGTATACGGTTAATTGTAACTTGAGATATTGCATAACCAAGGTTAACCTTTCCACTAAATGCCTACAGGAATGTTAAAGTTACCAAGGTGATAAAGGCAAAGAAAGACGTTCTACCCAGTTTGATTTAACATGATTAGCACTGTCCAGTTCACCTACATGCGCATATACCCATAAATGGAAGGTGGATAACTGGGAGATAGATTAGGTTCTTATGCAAGCGGTATTACCTAGGGTCTACTAGCTAAACAGGGGTTAATCAACAGATCGACCGCAAAGGGATAGGGATCGGGCCGCTGTCAAATGGCCTGGGGGCTAAGATGATACCAATAAGGCAAAGTTACCCTTTCTCATCGGAATATATATATATATATATATGTTCCGCGGTTTTGCCGGATAAAAGCAGTACACGTGCCAAGAGCATGCGCAATTAGCTTAATACAGCCACACAACTGACGTCCCTTATATCGGACAGCATGTTCGTTTCGAGGCCACTGGTTAAGATCTCTTGGGCAAGGACAATCTCGCCTTAGCTGGTATCACAATCGCTAACTTGGTTATTACCATTTGCCTCGTTCTTTTCTGCGCGACGCTCGTTATACTGGGTTATCTTAAAACCGGAAGCCCAGTGTACAGGAGTTAAAGCTTTGAGTTGGAAACATTAGATCTACTATGGCATTAGATAAAAGTTTTAAAATTGTGTTATATAGCTGTAGGCCGCGCTAATTATCACGCAAGACAAAATTAGGTATAGCTTATATAAAAATTACTTAATAATAAAGAAAAATGTTGATTAAAAATTATAAGACTTAAAGTAATTTCTCTTTATTATTTAACGTTTATTTATTATAACTCAAAAAGCGACGGTTTGAAAAAGGGTTATAATAAGTAGAATAGGACTTATTTAAATTAAATTATATAACATAAGATTCCGTAAATTAAGATACTTATCTTAGTGATAAAGATACATACTAACTTAAATTAAAATAAACATATTAATTAATTATAAACTTTATTTGATTATTAGCTTATAACCTAAATATTATTAACTTATAATATAATACCGTCATGAAAATTATTTTAATTATTATAAAACGTAATTAATTCTTTATTACTTAAGATTTATAATATTTTTATTAATATAACACGTACTACTAAGGTTGAATAGTTATATAAACGCCCTAGCTATTATATTATTAATAAATATATAATATTATAATATTACGAGTTGTTTAGTACGCCAAGAGCTGGAAGCCCTTAGCAGACCTTAGCAGGTCTATGCATAGCCTTGGCTGACCCATATATAGCTAGCTAGCTCGCCGATTTCCGTACTTTTTCTCTCTCTTAAATCGACATCTCCACCATTACTATATTATACGATTTAACGCATAATCTATAATGTAGGAAACTTATCTTATAATAAAACGCTGAGGTCTTTTTACTAAAAAAGAACTGGACCGTAGCTTAAAAATAAAATAACCGGTTTAAAAAATATAAAAAATAGTTATAAATGGTTCGAATATTTTAAGTTACTAATATGACATATATCGTAATTATGTTAATAAGTTTCATATTTGTTAATACAAAAAATAAAAATATTATATAAGATTAATGTCAGTTTACGTTTTATTTTAAATTTCCTAAAACTATATTATAATATAAAATAACTGAGATATTTATATTAATATACTATATAAGTAAGTCGGTTATATAGGTAACTCGATTACTTTTTAAATAATTTTAATCACTTATCTTAGTTACTTATTTTTGAATAATAATATAATAAAGCGTCTTATAAAAAAACCTAGAATAAATTTAGTTATCTAAGTAAGAAAAAAAACTGAACCTTAGTTTAAAACAGCTTGGTTATATATACGAAATAGCTTTATCTACCTTAAAAACTCCGGTTTAATAATAAACCTTCCCGAATTAATACTCGTTCCCTTTGTGAAAATTAACGCCCACGGAAAAAAAATTTGATTATCGAAAAAATTCTAAATTTAAATACGTATAGATTTTCTGACTAGCGTTAAGATATTAAAAATATTTTAATTTATTATTTACGTAGCATATTATAAAACGCTTTAAAATTCACTAAATGCTTAACTTTATTAAACAGCAAAAAAAAAAAAATTTTTAATTCGAAATACATTTACATCGACAGATTAATTACTGGAAAGTTTTATGCGAAAATTTAAGAAAATTTTACAAATTACGGTATTATATAAAAGATTATTTATAACTTTAACGAAATTAAATTTTTAGTAATATTTTTATAATAACGAGTATAATAATTATTAATGTCGAAAATAATAAAGTATTTAAAAAAGGTTAATAAAGAAATAAGTTATAATTAGTTAAGTTATTAATTTCTAAAGGTATATTATATAACTATTTATTATTATAACAGGGGAAAATAGTTAATGGTTATACTTTCGTTATAATTTAGTAGTAGTAAGTAAATGGAAAATAGTAATAACTAATAGTAATTAAATAATATGACGGCTAAATTAGTTAATCAACTATTAAACCTAAACGTACGGGTTTATATTAGCAGAAATACTGTGAGAATCTAAGTAATAAATGAATAAGATAATTTAGTTACGTCTCGTAATATTAAGGGTATTCTGGGTAAGGAAGTTATGTTGTAAGCTATCGTTATCTAACTATGGAATAATAATCGTATATATTTTTTACGGCTTACTGGATTACTTTTAATAAGTTAGTGATTTATTACGTAACCTGCCTTACTTAATATTCCTTATTTTCCGTTTACGACCGTTTTTGGAAGCCGTAGCGTTGTTAAGTTATAATACGATTTTTTCCCCTATAAATCTTACCTTTAAAAAGATTTTTTTTAGTAAATTATCTATACGTATTTTTAATTTTTACGTATATTTAAACCTCGATTTCCTAAAACTGTTTAGCGTATTACTTTAATTAACTTAATTAACGTGAAAGGTTTTGATATACTATTTTATTCATTTTATTTATTTTATTCCACGCGGTATTTTCCGTATAAAATAATAGAAGAAAATTCGCGTTATCGAAAATACGTTTGCTGGGGCCGTTTTTATAATGGTACCGGTATTCCTGTTACGATAATTAACTGTTACGCGGCGAAAATTCGACGCTTGAAAGAAAAGAAAAATTAGCTGCTAAAATACCTTAGCCGAATCCTTAATACGTTTTTCCCGCATACGCCGATAATAATAATATTACTAGTCCGAAAATGCGAAATTGGTTAACCGCGTCTTTCGATTTTTGAACGAACAAAACGATAAGATTTTCTCCGTTATAACCGTTTAAGCCTTAAATAACTTAAATATAATTAACTAAAGCACTGTATATTAAGGGTTATTATCAAACATAAATTAAAACTTTATCGTTTCTAATAGTTCAACCGCTATTAATAAATTTTTCTTAATAACTACTAAACGTTTATAGGATTTTTTACGGATTTTTAAATATTTTTAAAATTTAAATAATTTTTCTATTTAATTAAATACTAGGTAAATCTATCGATGTTTTTAATGTCAAGGATTTTTTTTTTTACTTTATATCCCTACTTATCCTCCACTTTTTTATCGTTTTATTTAATATATACCTTGATAATACCTATTGCTAACTTAAATAAAGATATATAAAAAATTGAATAAAGTGTAAGTTTGGGTAACAATTTTAATTAGTAATTATTTTTTAAGATTTTTTTTAGTAATTTTATAAAAGCTAATATATTTAAAGTCGAATTTCTAACTTAAGCGTTTGGTTTGGATGTTTTTAGTAACTAAATAAATTATTTTTCTTTTCGAAAAGGTTAATTTTTTCAACCGTTTTTGATTATGATATTTTCTTATTTAGTTACGTACGAACTCGAATTTTATTTTTATTTTCTAGTATAATTACTTAAATTATTATAACTTAAGAATAACTTTAATATTAAAAAAACTTTTGTCTCGTTTTTTTTTATAAATTTTTGAGACAAAACTAAATTAATTATAAACGGGGTTATTTTAATATTTTCGTAATAACTAATATTATAAGTTATTTAAACTACTAATAATTTTTCCACTTAATTATTTTATTTATAATTAATATAATATTATAAGTACGTTTTTAATATTTGGTTTAGTCGTTTTATTATCCGTTTATTCAAGGTCGAAATATATTAAATAATTTATAATTTAAGCCGATTAATATTATTAGGCCCTACTAAAACTTAAAGGTAAATATTATTCCTTTATTTAAAATAATTTCGTATAGTAATTTATATATATTAAAAATATTTCTAAAAATAATATACACTAGTTATTCGGCGTTCGTATTTTCGTTATAAGGTAAAAAATAAGAAAATTTAGTAAGTTAATTAACGATTATAAAAATACTATCGTCATATACGCCCGTAACTAAGTTTTTAAATTAAAAAAATTAATAATAAAAATTATTATAATAAAATCCTACGGTTATTTTGCGATTAAAAATAATTCTAATTCTCTGTATAGCTTATATCATCATATTTTTACCCTAACGCAAATATCGTATTAACGTAAAACTTTTTGCACCGTATTTTCCATTTTAGAAAAGTAATATATACGTTAAAAACGTTTTAAGATTTTATAGATCTCTAAGTATCCGTATAATTAATATTTACATACGTTTCGTATTAAGTTTTTCTAATATTCTATTAAAACTTATATTTTATTAATTCCTTCCTTATTAAAAAATTAATCGTTATATATTTTAATTTTTTAATATATATCTGGGGGTGTTAATTATATTGTCGCAACTTATAGTAAGCGTAACTATCCTTTTACGGTAATATTAAAAATTACGTAATTAATTTTAATTATTTTTTTCTTTAAAGTTTAGTTATTTACTAAAGGTATCGGTTTTACCGTTTTTCGAACCCTTTTAGTAAATAATAACAAATTCATACTCTATTAATTTTTCCGTATAACGAAATTATCGTACTATAAGTTCTTTAATTATAATAAACCAAGTAAAATTTTTGTAATCCGTATAAATTCTAACCTAATATTAATTACTTTTAAGAAAATATTTAAATTCGCGAAACGTTTTAATAATAACTATAAACTTTTATTAAAAATAACGTAACGTAATTTAAATTTTTGTAATATGTAAAGAAAAAAAAAAAGATAAAATATATTTCGATCATTTCATTATCTAATTACTACGCCCAAAACATAATCTAATATATCGGTTTCTAACTTTATTAAGCACCCTAAATCGTATGTAATTAATACTAATTAACTTATAATAACTTCCTTAACTTATTAAAAACTTTTTTCGTTTTCGACATTTATTAAAACGTTTCCCCTTTCCTAATAAATTTATTTAAGAATATTATTATCCAGCTAAAATTTCTAATAAACTTTTGATAATAATTAGCGAGTTTAAGGAAAGTTTATACTCTTTTAACTATAATAAGCGTAGCCTATTTTCGTATTACTACGATTGTTTTAAGATCTATTTTGATATATTTAGAAATAATATTATAACTTAAGTATTCGACTTTTTATATATAAACTTAGCTTTTTTCTACATTAACTAGTAAGTTAGCGTTTTAAAATAACTATAATATTTAATAAACGTACTCCTCGTATTATTTCTTAATTTCGGAAAAAATAAAAATATTATTAAAATAATATATTACAAAAACGTCGAAATATTTCTTAAGAACATAATTAACCATACTCTAAAAAATTGCTAGCGCGTTGGTAAATTCTATAAGAGTAATAAGGTATTTATAAAATCCGTACTTGGTCCGAAATGTTATTTTTTATTTATAGCCTTTTTGATTCGAATTAAATTATATTTATTTCTAAAATCGAAAACGGTAAATTATTAAGTTTTATTAAAACGCTTTTTTTATTTCGCTCAGTTAAAATAATAACATTCGATTTTTAATAATAATATTATTAAGTTATTAGTAATTTATAACTAACTATAATTTTTCATTTTTCTTAAGTACGAAAAATATAAAATATCCGGCTAATAACTTAAATAATCGATTTTATCTCTTTTGTAATTAATCTTTTAAATATTCTTTAATTACGTATAACTTTATTTTGTTAAAGTTATAAATAAGGTAAAACTTAATTAATACTTTCTTTTTTAGTATAATTTTATAATCCTATTCGTTATACTTTGGTAATTTGGTTTTGAACTTTTTTTCTAAATAATCGTTTATATTTATGGTATTTTAATAATATAATAATTAATTTTTTTAACTTTTTAAGCTGTTATTACAAATCGTTATTTAATTATTATAATTTTACCTTAATGGTAATAATAATACGTCGTATTTTTCAGTAATACCCGTTCTTCTTTTTATATTATATTCTTATAGGTAATAAATTTTTATCGTATCTTGTAACGGCTAGGTTAATTAACTAACTATTAAACCTGAGTCGACGGGTTTATGTTAGCAGAGTGCTGTAAAAAACTGAGCAATGAATAACTTAGTTACGTCTCGTGATACTAAGGGCATTTTGAGTAACGAAGTTATATTGCAAGTTGCTGCTATTTAATGAGTAATATATACGTATATATATATATATATTAACAGCTTTAGATAGATTTATTAAATCTCCATAAATCTATAATCGTAACTTTAAATAAATTTATTAAATCCTTATAAATTTATATTCGTATTTTTAGATAGATTTATTAAATCCTTATGAATTTATTTTACGTAATTTGATTTATTTGGGTTTTATTTTACGGTTCCATTAAAAGACCGTTTTCTGAGGTCCGATTAGTTATGTTATAATACGATTTTTCTTTTTAAATTTTCGCCCCGAAGATTTTTTAGTAAGTTTTCTTTTTTATTATATCGGGTTATATCGTTAATCGTAAACTTCGTAATCGTCCTAACCAAAAGGAAAGCGTTATTTCCCTTATTTTTTATATTATTAAGTTTGGTTTTAAAGTTCTGCCGTATACTTTTTGTTTTGAAAAAGGATTTAAATACGTGATGATCGAGGATTTTAGACGTTGCGAGTAGTACGTCCTTTATTATAACCGTCTTTGCGACGGGTTGGTAATATTTTTTTTTTAATTTTTTGAAAAGTATTAGTTGTATTAAAGATTGTTTAAACCGTGAAAGAGAGGTTATGTAAAAACGCTTTTTGTAATTGCGTAACGATATTCGAAATAAAATAATCGAAATTTCTAAATAAATTTTTCATTTAATTCGTAATAAAAAATAATAATTTTTTTTCGTAAGAAAGGTGTTAAATTGATTCGTTAAAAAATGGACAATTTAGACGAATTGGAGGACCGAGAAAGGGAGGAAAAAAAGAATCGCCTGGCCGCCGAATTTGAGGTTGTTATTATTTAACGTTTTTTTGATTTTAATTATAAGTGGTGTTTTTCGGTTAATAGCCTGGATTGGAATGTTATTTTAGGCGCCGCCGCTGTTGATGGAAACCTTTTAGCAATTATTAGGTATTTGTGAAGTTTTTCACGAGCTTTTAAGTGTTTTCAGAGTTTAGGTAATTTTTTTATTTAATCAGGTATTCGGTAAGTTTATTTACTTTTCGCATATTGATTTTTTTTTTTTTTTATATGTTGGTTTTTTTTTGTTTTTATTTCGTTTTGTTAGGTATGTACCTTAGTAATGTTTGTTATTAATTTAGGTAGAGATATATAAAAAATTGGATAAAGTTTGATTTTGGGTGGTAATTTTAGTTAATAGTTATTTTTTGAAATTTTCTTCGTAATTTTGTATAATTCGATATATTTAAAATCGAATTTCCGATTTAGGTGTTTTGTTTGTATGTTTTCGATAGTTAAATAAATTATGTTTTTTTCTAAGAAGGTTGGTTTTTTTAACCCTTTTTTGTTGTAATATTTTTTTATTTGGTTACGTACGAATTTAAGTTTTATTTTTATTTTTTGGTATAATTATTTAAATTGTTTTAACGTAAGAATTATTTTAATATTAAGCGGTTTTTATTTTATATTTTTTTTAAATTTTTGGAGTAAATCCAAAATTAGTTATAATTGGGATGGTTTTAATATTTTTGTAAAAATTAGTGTTGTAAGTTATTTGTATTATTAGTAATTTTTTAACCTAGTTATTTGGTTTTATCATTTTGTTTATCCGTTTGTTTATGGTTTAAACGTATGAAATAATTTATAGTTTTGCCCGATTTGTGTTATTAAATTTTGTTAAAATTTAAAGGTAAATATAGTTTTTTTATCTGAAATAATTCCATATGATAATTTATATATATTAAAAATATTTTTGAAGAAGATATACGTTATTTGTTTGGCGTTTATGTTTTTGTTATATGGTAAAAAATAAGAAAATTTAATAAATCGGTCGACGATTACAAAAGTGTTATCGTAATATATATTTGTAGTTAGATTTTTTAATAAAGGAAGTTTAGTAATAAAGTTTATTATGATGGAATTTGACGGTCGTTTTATAATTAGTAAAGGTTGGAATTTTCTATAAGGTTTATGTTATCATGTTTTTGTTTTAGCATAAATATCGTATTAATACCTAATTTTTTGTATTACGTTTTTTATTTTGAGGAAATTATATATATGCTGAAAACGTTTAAAGGTTTTATAAATCCCTAGATATTCGTATAATAAGTGTTTATGTATTTTTCGTATTAGGCTTTTCTGATATTTTTCTAAGATTTGTAATTTATTTATTCTTTTGAGTAGATTGTTGTCATATATTTTAATTTTCTGATATATATTTTAAGGTATTATTCGTATCGTTGCAATTTGTCGCGGTCGTAAGTATTTTTTGGTAGTAATATTGAAAATTATTTGATTAACTTTAATCGTATTTTTTTAGATCTGGTTATTAATTAAGGGCGTTTATTTTGTTATTTTTTAAGCTTTTTTTATATATAATAATGAAATTATATTTTGTTAGTTTTTCCGTATAACGAAATTATCGTATTATACGCTTTTTAATTGTAGTAAATTAGGTAAGATTTTTATAATTTGTATAAATTTTAATTTAATATTAGTTATTTTTAAGAAAATATTTAAATTCGTGGAATATTTTGATAATAGTTAAAAACTTTTTGTTAGAAATAATATAACGTAATTTTAGTTTTTGTAATCTGTAAAAGAAAAAAGCGATAAGGTGTAATATACTTTAATTATTTCGTTATCCGATTATTACATTTAACGCGTAATTTATTACGTTGGTTTTTAACTTAATTAAGTGATTAGGATTATATATGATTAATATTAGTTAATTCGTAATCGTTTTTTTAATCCGTTAAAAGTTTTTTCCGTTTTTGGCGTTTATTAGAATTTTTTTTCTGGTAAGTTTATTTAAGGGTATTATTATTTGGTTAAAGCTTTTGATAAATTTTCGATAGTAATTAGCAAATTTAAAGAAGGCTTATATTTCTTTTTAATTATATTAGGTATTATTTAGTTTCGTATTATTGCGATTTTCTTAAGGTTTATTTTAATATATCTGGAAGCAATAGCGTAATTGAGGTATTCCATTTCTTATATGTAAAATTAACTTTTTCTTACGTTAATTAGTAAATTAGCATTTTGTAATAATTGTAATATTTTGTAGATGTATTTTTGGTACTGTTTTTTAGTTTTCGAAAAAATAAGGATATCGTTAAGATAATAAATTTTAAAAACGTTAAAATATTCTTTAAGAACGTAATTAATTATTCGTTAAAAAGTAACGGAAGTATTAATAAATTTTATAAAAGTAATAAGGTATTCGTAAAAACTGTATTTAATCCAAAACGTTATTTTTTACTTATAACTTTTTTTAATCCAAATTAAGTTATATTTATTTTTAAGGTTAAAAGTAATAAATTATTAAGCTCTATAAAATCGATTTTTTATTTCGTTAATTAACGGTAATAGTATTTAATTTTTAATAGTAACATTATTAAGTTGTTAATAGTTTATTATTAATCGTAATTTTCTATTTTTTTAGTATAAAGAATATAAAATATCTAGTTAGTAATTTGGATAATCGAATTTATTTTTTTTAAATTAATTTTTTAGGTATTTTTTAAGTACGTGTAATTTTATTTTATTAAGATTATAAATGGGGTAAAATTTGGTAAATTTTTTTTAAAATAATTTTATAATTTTATTTGTTATGTTTTGATAATTTTATTTCGAACTTTTTCCGAAATAAGCGTTTATATTTATGATATTATAATAATACGTTAATTAGTTTATTTAATTGTTATAATTTCGTTTTAATAATAATAATAATATATCGTATTTATTTATAGTACTTTTTTTATATATATATATCGTATTTTCGTAAGTAGTAAGGTTTTTGTCATATTTTTATACCGGCATTCGTCGTTATTTTCGATTAAGTATGAAAATTTTTATCGTCGTTTTTTTTATACTTATCGCTAGGTTATGAAAAAAAAATTTTTACTTAGTTAATTTTTTAATCGATTAAAGGGTTATATTAACGTAATTATGTTTTTTTAAAATTATATGGTAATTTTTTAGCGGTATGATATTAAAGTTAATTGTTATACGCTTTCTTAAAGCAGAAATATCGAAGTAATTAATTTCGCATATAATATTTTTATTATTATACAAAAAAGTTAACCTTCGGCGGTATTTGTAATGTAAAGGTTTTTTTTATATTTTTATAATAATTTAAATCGGTTAATTATTTCGAGTATAATATAGTAACTTTTTAAAGTTTCGTTATTTATTATAACGGTATACCAATATGTTTTAATATGTAATTTTAGGGTAATGGGGTTATCGTTATCCTTTATTACTACTAAAGCTTTTTCCGAAAGTTTTTGTAGTTTTTTTTAGGTTTTACCGTCCTACGGCTTTTTTATAAATAGTCTTTACCTTTTAGATCTTTTTGTAATTATAATTAATTATGCAGCCGGTCGATTTTAGTTTATAATTATTAGATATATTATTATTATAGTTTTATATTTTTCTGTAATTGTTTACTTTGTTATCCAAGTTGTTATATAATTATATTATCGCCACGTTTGGACTCTCAAATCCTTAAAATAATTATTTTATATTTTAAATAATTTTCTGTTCACGTATTTTGTTATAATATTTTTTTAAATTAAAATATGATTTAATATCGTTTATAAATACTTATCGTTAATTAAGATTAGTAATATATATAATTTGTATTTAAAGTTTAATAACGGTTTATTAGTAGTATTTGGTAACCGTCTTTTTGCTTAGTTTTTTTTCTATTTAATAGTTATATTATTCAAAATAGCAAAAAGGGTTTTTTCGCAGCTATTATTTTTTTAAAAGTTAGCTATATAAGGTTGTATTTTAATTAATATTTTCTTAGGAATTAATAGTTCGTAAACGTTGATATTATTATTCATTTTATTTATTTTTAACTATTTAATTAAGGAAATTATTTTTTTTTTAGTTATTTATATAATGCGTTTATAAATAAAACGTTTTTAAATTTCGTAGTTTGGGTATTATTGTTATTAGTAATAGAAAACGTATTTTCGTTTATGCCGGTTTAGGATATTAGGATAAGTAATTTCCGTTTATTCTTAATGTTTTTTTAATTATTTTTTATTATCTAAGATAGTTATTATTAGTTTTTTTGTATTATATTCGTAAAATTAATTATACGGGTTTTAGTTATTATAGTTGTTTGAAATATTATCGTATTTTTACTTATGAAAGTTTTTTAACTTTTTTTCGTTTTTATTATATTTCTTAATTAAAAGATTTTACAAAGTTTTTACTTTTTCATATTATAACGAAAGTTTTTCCCCTATTATTATTAAACGGTTATTTAATAAGTATTAAGGTTTATAGTTTATTTTGGCGAAATTTTTTAGGTAATTTATATTAAAGTATTTTATAGCTAATTTTGCCGTAATTCTAGGATTCGATCTGCCAGTTATTTCGTGGTTGTACGGCTTTAATTTTTATAAATTCTGGTTTTGTCCCGAATAAGGTATTACTTTTTCTGGGGGCATTAATATTGGCTAAATATCGTATTTTTTTGCCGTATTACGTATCTGTTCCCGGGGTAACGCGTTTTCGTCGTTTTTATTATTATTTAAACTGTCGATTGTCGATTTTGATAACTTTTTTGATATACTTGTTAAAAGTAAGTATGTGTTTTATTCGAATTATTTCGTCCTTAACGTCATCTTTAAATCCTTTATTAAAGATGTTGATTAAAACATTTTCCTTTTTATTTTCTTATTTAGCTTTGGCGATTAAGATTTTAAAATTAACGGCGTATTAGGACGTTAATTTTTTTTTATTTAAGTTTTAAAATTTTTTACGTTAAAGATTTTTTTTCGACCGAGTTACCGAAATTGAAAAGAAGTTTATTTTTAAAGTTAATATATAAAAAGAAAATTTCGTGAATAAAACTTTTTCGTTTATTTTCCATATTTCTCAAATAATTTCGTATAATAAATTTAAACTAATTAATTACGTTTTCCGTAAGATATATTTTTATTATAAGAATTAATTTAGGAATATCGTTAAAATTTAAAAAGCGGAGATAAATACAAGCTTAAGTAAGAAACGTTTATAGATTTTCTTTATTATTATAGGGTTTTGGCTTTTTAGGTTTTATTTGAGTAATTATAACCGGGGCTATCGAAGTTACCTCGGCTTATTTATTAAGTTGTTAAATTTTTTTTAAGTTTTTTTAATACGAACTTGGAATTGCTAAAAAGTAACTTCTAAATTATTAATCGATATTTTAATAGTATTAAATATTGCTTAAAGTTTAACAATATTGTTAAATAAAAGTTTATAACGTATAACGGCTAGGTTAATTAATTAATTATTAAACTTGAGTTAACGGGTATATATTAGTAAAATATTATAAGAAATTAAGTAATAAATAATTTAATTACGTTTCATAATATTAAAGGTGTTTTAGGTAACGAAATTATATTATAAGTTGTTATTATTTAACGAGTAATATATACGTATATATACATATATTAATAGCTTTAGATAAATTTATTAAATCCTTATAAATCTATAATCATAACTTTAAATAGATTTATTAAATTCTTATAAATTTATAATCGTAACTTTAGATGGATTTATTGAATCCCCATGAATTTATAGTCGTAACTTTAGATAAATTTATTGAATCCCCATGAATCCATCTTATGTGACTTGACCCACTTGGGTCCTGTTTTACCGTCTCGCCAAGAGACCGTCTTCCGAGGTCCGACCAGTTGTGTCATAACATATCTTTATGCCGGTATTCGTCGCCATTTTCGATCGAATGTTAAATTTTTTATTATTTTTTTATATTCATCGCTAAATTATAAATCATACTTTACTTAGCCAATTTCCTAATTAATTAAAAGGTTATATTAACGCAACTATGCTTTTCCTAAAATTCTATCGTAATTCCTTAACAGAGCGATATCGAAAATAATTATTATATTTCTTCCTGGAATAAAAATATCGAAATAATTAATTTCACGTATATTTTTTCCGTTATCGTAAAAAAAAGGTGAACTTTTAGCGGTATTCGTAATATAACGGTTTTTTTATCTTTATAGTAATTTTAATCGATTAATTATTTTCAATATATCATAATTACTTTTCAAAACTCCGTTATCCACTATTACAATTTATTAATATATCCTAATTTATATTTTTAAAATAATAAAATTATTATTTTTCTTTATTACTATTAAAACCCTTCTTAAAAACTGTGTTTATTTCTTTTAAGTCTTGTTATCTTACGACTTTCTTATATATAACTCTTGTTTTTTAAGTTTTACTATTATATTTATAGGTATAACTAATTGATTTCGTTTTATAATTACTTAATATATCGCTTTTATTTTCTTATTTCGTTTTTAATTTATTAATTTATTATTTAAATTATTAATTAATTACTTATAATTATTATATATATCGGTATTATCGTCGTACTTAAACTTTCAAACTTTTAAAGTAATTATGTTATACTTTAAATAACTTTCTATCAACGCATTTTATGATAATATTTCTAAATTGATATATTACTACATATCGTTTTTAATTATTTATTATTTATTTAACTTTATAATACATGTTAGCCGTATTTATAATTCTGTAATAACTTATTAACACTATTTAGTAATCATTATTTAAATTAATTCGTTTTCTATTCAATAATCGCATTATTCGAAATAATAATAAAAGTTCTTTTACAGGTACTATCTTCCTTTAGGCTAATTCTATACGGCTATTTTTTAATTAATATCTTTTTAAAAGTAAATAATCTGAAAATATCGAGATTATTATTCGTTATTCTTATTTTTTTCTCGTCTTATTAAGTATATCGAATTCTTTTTTAGTTATACATATAATACGTTAGTAAATAAATTATTTCTATATTTTATAACTTGGGTATTGTTATCGTTAGCAATAAAAAATATATATTCGTTTATATTAATTCGAAATTTTAGCATAAATAATTTTAATCCATCCTTAATATTCTTATAATTACTTTTAAATTATTTAAGTTATTTGTCGTTAATTTTTCTTTTATTACTTTCGTAAAAATAATTTCGTAACTTTTTTTGAAAAACTTTTATTATTTTTCGAAATATCCTTATATTTCGATCTTAAATAACGCTTTGGTTTCTTTTTAAGTTCGTTATATTTTCATATATAAAAATTCTAAAAGGCCCCTTTTTTATCGTATTATAGCAAAAATCTTTCCTTTTTTATTATTCTAGGATTATGCCGTAAATACCGGGATTTTTAATTTATCTTATCGAGATTATTAAGCTCCTTATATTACGGTACCTTATAGTCTATCTTACTATAATTCTAATATTAAATACGGAGCGTATTTTATTATTATATAGCGCCGATCTCTATAAATTCTAATTTCGTCCCATAAAATATATTATTCCCCTTAAATGTATTAATATTTGCTGAATATCTAAATTTATTATTCCGAATACCTATTCCGGAAATATACTACTTTTGTCGTTATTATTGTTATTTATATTATTAATTATCAACTTTAATAATTTTCGCAATATGTTAGTTTAAAGAAATAAATCTTTCGATTTTAACTATTTCGTTTTTAACGTCGTCCTTAAATCCTTTGCAAAATATGTCGATTAAATTTTTTTTTACCTCCTTATCTAGATTTAGTAATTAAAGTTTTAAAAATGATAACGTACTTAAACGCGAATCCTTTTTACTTTAAGTTAAAAATTTTCTAAATTACGGATCGCTTTTTATTTAAATTATCAAAATTAAAACGAAATTTATTTTCGAAATTAATATATAATGAAAAAATTTTATTAATTGATTTTTCTCGGTTTACTTTAACTTTTTCAAAATAATTTCGCATAATAAGTTTAAACCACTCCGCGGCGTTTTTAATAAGGTATACTTTTACCGCAAAAATCTAATTTAAGATACTGTTAATATTTAAAAACCGTAAGTGAACGCGTATTTAAGTAAGGAAAATTTATAAGTTTTTTTTCCCCGTTATAAAATTCCAGGTTTTTAGGCTTTATCTTAATAATAATAATTATTACAAGTAAATAACTTTTTACCTTATTAACAAATCGTTAAAGTTCCGTTTTAAGTTATTAAATACGGGCTTAAAGCTACTAAATAAAGGTTTTTTAAAAACTAATTAATATTTTAATAATATTAAATACTGCTTAAAGTTTAACGGCATTATTAAATAAAATTTTACAACGTATAATAACTAAATTAATTAACTAATTATTAAATATAAACGTACGGATTTATGCTAATAAAAATATTGTAGGATTTTAAGCAATAAATAAATAACTTAATTACGTCTCGTAATACTAAAAATATTTTAGGTAACGAAATTATATTACAAGCTATCGTTATCTAGCTATGGAATAACGAACGTATATATTTTCTACGGCCTACTAAATCATTTCCAATAAGTTGGTAATCCGGCTTACTGGATTACTTCTAGTAAGTTAGTAATCCGGCTTACTAGATCACTTCCAGTAAGTTGGTGATCCATTACGTGACCTGCCCCACTTAGTGTTCTTGGTTTTCCACCTACGACCGTTTTTGGAGGCCGTAACATTATTAGGTTATAATAAATAACTAACAAACTAAAATTAAAATAGGTTTAAAATTTCGATTAATATATTCGAATACATGCGAAAAAATCGAAACGTTCTTTTATTCTTTAACGGTTACGAAAGTCATTATTCGATAAAATTCGAAAAATACTACGCTAATTATGAAATTTTTACTTTTTATATGCCCGCGTTTATTTCGTATAAGCTTTAACTTTTTAACGTATTTTATTAATATGCGTTTATTCGTTATATCGAAAACTTAAGATAACGCTATTATACTTATATCGTTAAAAAAGATTTAAGTACCAGTTCTTATAACGCATTTACAATTATTATTATATTTAATAATATTAATCCGGATTTATGAAAATTAATTTCGTTTTATTCGATTTTATTACCATTTTTTCCGAGCTCGAAATTTCTCTAATTATATTTACGGTAATCGTTTCCCTGTTAGCCTTTGCCGGTTTTATTTTCTCGCCCGTAAAAATCTTTAAAAATATCTATAAAATATTAAAATAAAAACATTACTTATAGGAAAGAATTAAAAATCATTATGATAACTCGCGAATAAAAATACTTAAGTCGGTTAATTTATAATAAAGCTTATATATTACTTTTATATATAATCGAATTTTTTTTAAAAACAAAGCGTTTAATTATACGAAAAAAATTATATTTAAATAAACGTTGAAGAATTAGCAATTTAGGTTTTTAGGAAAAGAAGACATTTATTATATATAAAAACAGCTTTTCTGGCCGAAAAGAAAAAAAGTAATAGAAAAATACACCTAATAGAAGCTGAAGATAATTATCGCAAAAGGGTTAAAACGAAGGAACGAAAGTGTGGCATTTATAGCAAGCCTGATGTAATGCGCGAATTTGTACAAAGTTATAAATACGTTTAACGAAAATAAATCCGGTTAATTTGAATTAAATTAACGTATTATGGTTGATTACTTTGGATTTATTACCGTGAAATATTAAAAAGTGACCGACTTACTTATGTAATCGACTTACTTGTATAATATGTTAGCTGATTTTCTAAAATATTTATTCTTAATAAAAACGATATTGAATTAGAGTTGGTGCTAGGTTACAAGGTGCTAGCTAGCTGCAAGGTGCTCGACGACACGTGTCGTCGAAGGTTCTAGCATCTCTAAGTGGGTCGGCGATGGTCTATAAAATACTGACCTGACAACCTTTATATGTAGCTTTCCATACCACATGGCAACGCCCGACATTCTTCTCCCCCTCTAAGCTACTGATCAAGATGTTCTGTATATCATACACCTAAAAAGTGAACCCCGTCCCAATTCAATATAATAAACTTAATACGATTAATTATATTACATTTTAATTAAACTTTGAATTAAATAGTAAATTTATCATAAATTAATTTAATATAATTTTCAGCTTTTAACTATATTAATATAAAATTTATTAATATATTAATACTTAAGATACTAGCGAGAGTACGACGCTAGTTATAATACTGAAAGATTAGTAATTGTAAACTCTAATTAAAGTTTGAACACCCTAATTCACCGTATAAGAACTAGCTGTACATATTATCACTTAATGATATATTCTAAAAGACACGCTTTTTAAATAAATTTTTAAAAAACTTAAAAGAATTTTATTGTTATAAACACTTTAAGATATATAATATAATAATAACTGTTCCCATTTAATTAAACTAGTTAATGTCATTACTTATTCGATTTAAAAAACTGCTTAAGTAAACGAATAAAGAAAAATAAAAAACTTTGTATATATTATTTAAACTAATAAACTTAAATTAATATATATTATTTCTTCATTTCACATCGTATATATTATCGATATTTGTATATTTATTTAATATTAACCGCTATTAAGGTTAACTTTACATTTAACGATTTTTTAAACGAATGGTAATAGTATTTATTTTTTTATAAAGTAAATTTTTTAATAATTAGAAGTATGTAAAAGTAAATATATATGTTTATTATAAATATAATATATTCGAAATAATAATAAACAAGTATCTAAAAAAGTTAAGAAAAAGTCAAAAGTGTAATTATTAACTAAGATATAGATAATAATTTTAATAAAAGATAAAGATCTAGTATATATTATAGAGCCAGCTATGAAACATGATCGCTTTTTAAATATTTAAAGTAAATAGAAATAGCCGGAGGAATTTCGTATTTTTAGATTTACTAGTATTAAAAATATGTATTGTTTTAAATATAAAACTCAAGAGTTTTCAACATATTATACTCTTAATAAGATAATTCTATAAAATTTAATATAGTACTTGTTCGCTTAGCATATATACCTATCTGGAATGTTTGCTTTATACTACTAGGTACAATTAAAAATTTAGGTGTACGTGTATTAATTCGTGTTGAAAATTATTAAAAGGAGAGAGTAAGCTGTGTCGGACCTCGTACGCTACTGAGTTTTCGCAAAGGCTGATGGTGTTCAATTAGCGTATATCTCGCATATTACCTGAACGTTTTTTCCTCCTAATGACAACGGACTGGCGTGTGGTGTACTACAATTAAGTGTGTCTTGACACTACTATGATTGCTTGACCTGTCCGCGGTATTCTGGACAGTCGCTGGCAAAGGCTCCGCCGGTAATGTGGGTCCTGTCCACACCCGGCGTCCGCATGGCCGGCTGTGTTGGCTCTAGTCAATCAATGCCTATCCGATTTCATCTTGAGCTTGTCGATAATTATAGACGTTACAGATAGTAGGAAAGCAATAAACAGCCGAGGCTCTGGGTAACCACTTCGAGGCGGCGGAATCCGGTCGATTCTCCCACAGAAGAAGAAAAGAACTGGGGGGAAAGAGCATGATGCTTACGATGTCAGAAAACACTTTGTCGTACCGCATCGAAATCTCAGGTTGAAGTGCTACAGACCATGTGGTAGATGGATGTTACGAGGGAGGTTCATATTCGTGTGTGGTAGAGCTACGAGACTCACTTGTTCAAGCGCCCTAAATCCCCTGTAACTTCCCAGTTCCATGTGTACGCAAGTATGAAGGTCAGAAGAGTGTAATTTCGGTAGCAAAACGAATCTTCCAAACAAGAATACGCAATCGAGGTTACCTGGAGTGGCAATTACGAACACGCATGGGTAACGGGGCTTCCTATCATATTTGTAATTCCTAAAATCCAACCCGGGGTATGATTCGGTGGGTAATCCGGTGCTCTCGGCGGTTGAGTTCGGAGGGTCCAGGATCCACCGCCGAACCTCGCGCTTTCCTCTACATAAAAGATGCGCCATCGACGGACCAGTGGCGAGACCTTTTACTGCACTTATGTAGTATAAAGTTGCCATTGACCTTCGTTGTTTGGATTCTTCAATTCAGCTTAGACGAATAAGCTACGCCAAATATGACAGACATACCGCTGACCATGCGCTCCCTCGTAGCGCCTAAGTACTGCCTACCAGCCGAGTACGAAGTGCAGGATGTCCCCACGCCTACGATCAAGGGTCCCAAAGACATTTTGGTCAAGGTCCATGCAGCGGCCATCGCTACGGGCGATACGCAGCTCGCTTCCGGCCAGTTGACGATGCTCGTGGGCAAAAGCGAGTACGTCGGCCTTATTCCCACGCCCCATCCCCCCAGTATACATACGCGAAGCGCTCCCCGACTAGCCAGTTACTCATAACTCTCCCACCTTTCCCCCTCTCTACTGATCTCCAACTGACGCGACCCTCACCGACCGACAGACTTCCGATAAAGCTCGGCATCATAGCGGCAGGCGTCGTAGTGGCGACGGCGTCCGAGGCGACGACGCTGAAGGTCGGGGACGAGGTGTACGGAATGGCGTTCGGGCGGCCGATGGACTACTCGGTGGCGCCGGGGTTTTGCTCGGAGTATTGCGTGGGGAAAGAGGACCTCTTCGTGCGCAAGCCGCCGCACGTGAGCTTCGAGGACGCCGCGGCGCTGCTCGGCGCCGTGCTCACGGCTGTGCAGTCCATCAAGCGGGGGCTGCGGCTCATGCAGGAGAACGGCGTGTCTGGAGGACTGGAGGTGAGTACCATTATGTGGAGCCTTCCCATCTCCTCTCGGAGCCTGTTTCGGTATCTTCCGGTTTCGTCTTATCGGTCTCAAACGTCTCTTGATGGGCGCGGAAAGCTCCCATGGCCTCTCGAGACCTTTCGAGAATCCGGCCTTTTGCTGATGTCAGGTTGTGATCGATATAGGGCAAGACGGTATTCGTACCGGGCGCTCTGAGCGCCACTGGCTCCGTCGGCGCGCAGCTGCTGAAGGCCGTGTACGGCGCGGGCCGCGTCGTCAGCACCGTGTCGACGGCCAAGGTGCCGCTCGTGGCGCGGTGCCTGCCGGCGGGGACCGTCGACGAGGTCATCGACTACACCGCTACGCGGCGGCTGACGGACGCCGTCCCCCCCGGGTCCGTAGACTTCGCGTACAACACGCAATGGGGCCTGGGCGGGGTGATCCCGCTGCTGAGGCGCGACACGGGTGTCGTGGTTTCAATCGCCAGTGTGCCGCCTTCGTCGCTGCTGCGGCAGATGATGGTGGCTGGTAGCGTGCCGTTCTACGTGTGCTGGGCGGCGGATCTCATACAGTGCTGGTACGCCTTCCTGATGCGCCGCACCAATATCAGGTACGAATTCGTCTCTGGCAACCCGGGCGCCCGGGAGGACCTCGAGAGGGCGGCGGAGTTGATCGCGCTGGGCAAAGTCAGGGCCCTGCCGAATGTCGTCGAGCTGGAGGACATCGCGGCTGTGAGGAAGGCGTGCGAGCAGGTCTACACTGGCAAGGGAGGGCTGGGACAGCTTGTGATCAAGATTAAGTGAGAAGAGGGAGCGCTAATAAGCTAACTAAGATGATGTATATTTTTCTGTCTTCTTTCGAAGTTTTCAGCTACGTACGAAGCTCATAGAAACCGCTGAGTGTAATAAATAGTAATACTGTATGCTAACTAGAACAGACGAAGAGGCGCCGAGTCGCATTCTGAATAGAATGGCTTCCCAGTCCACTCCAGGGAAAAGTAGCTGAAGCGAACGGGCGATGACCCAAACCACCCAAAAAATCAAAGTTTGGGGGGGAGGGATATTAAATGGCTATTTCCGGCTCGAGACGTGGATCCCATATTTCCGTGCCCCCGCCTATCCTCCAATCCGGCAAGTATCGAGCCGCAGTCCGTTCAGATGATCGTCTCTGGGATCAATGAGTTGTACTCGCCGCCGGCTTCGCCTGCATGCTGGACCAATAGCTGAAGTCGTTCAGTTCCTCCACAGGGTCCTCATGCAGGGGGCGCGGTCGGTACTTGGCGGCGGTTCCATCGTAGAAGACCCAGACTACGCGGCCGCTCTGGTCCTGACCCTCGGGCAGGGGATAAACGAAGGGCTTCCCGTACATGCTGCTGTCCCAGACGCCCAAGGCCACGGGCGTGGAGTTCGCGCGCTGGTTATAGTAGTAAAGGGCGCCGGCCATCTGGTCGCCGAACGGGGGGCCGGCGTAGCTGTGGTCCTCGACGCCGTTGTGCTTGCGCACCTCAAACCAGTTGGTATACGCCGTAGACATCTCGTTGAAGTGGGCCAGGAGCTGATCACGAGAGGGTCTCTGTAGGTCAGGCTGTTGAGCCCTCATGCTGTCGATGATTGCCTGGATGCCCCTATCAAGGCCCTTCAGGTTGCCAGAGGGAGCCTTGACCAGGTGTCCGGACGGGAAGGACTGGTTCAGCCTTTTGGTGTTCGCGACGGCGACCGTGATGTCGTGTGGAATACTAGGGTTTGCAGTAGCTGGTCTGCGGAACACCCTATAGTCGGGGTCAAACTTCTTCCCACTGTCTGGCCGACCGTCCGGGACCTGAGGAGGCCGCGGGCGCTTGGCCGGCCCCTTTGTCACGAACTCTACGGGTAACTTCCGCTTCATCGGGTTGCTTAGAACCTTGTGACGCGTGGAATTAGGTAGAAGGGGAATTTTAGGGGGAGGCTTATAAGCAATTTGGGAGGCTTTCTCGGCGAGCCACTCAGCCCAAGGGACCTGATCAGGCGGGTAGATTGCTATGGTCGCAAGTTAGCGCGCTGCACGGATATCGGGAGGGATGTTAATAGACTGTTCTGACTTACCATTCTCAAGCTGTTGGCTGATAACCAACTGTTGTAGGAGTGTATCACCCATGGGATAGACGGCAGGGCCCGGGATCCACTCATGGGACGGTCGAGTTATGGGCACCAGCTGTTGCTCTCGCTTGATTTTAGAACCGGTTTTGCTTGTTGTAGTCGCCGAGTTGGACTTCGTCGCCCCAGTTGCTCTTCTCGTTAGCCTTCCATACCCAGGCGGAATTCCACGGGGTTTCCTTAAAGCTTCTTTCTCGCGAGGAGGGATCAAGTCGCCGTGCTTCCTCAACAGCTCCTCCACTTCTTCGTCGTCTGGCAGCATACTACGGCCAACGTACCCGGTCTCATGAGGTCCTTGTTCGCCGCCCATCTTAATGGCCTTTGGGGGGACCAGAGCGTGTGGTTCTATTCTTGGGGTGAGGATGCCGGTTCTCTGACTGCGCGGATCTATCCTAAGTGGCTCGTCCTTGCGGTTCTGAATCCAATCCAGTACGTGGGTGTTTTGGTGGTGAAGAGGCCAGCGCCTCATGTGAAAGAACGCCGAGCGGGTATAAGGGGCTTGGAACCTCCTTTGTGCCGAGGTGGCCCAGCTAAACAGGTTAGGGCGCTCGAGACCCTGAAAGGGTGTCTGAGACTGATCTCTGAATGCGGTCAGGCGGCCGGGGTACAGCATGTTCCGGTTCTCTACGCAATCATCAATGAGACCCTTCCGTATGAGAACAAAGGGGTCTTTGTCCGTCGTCTGCGACCTGAGCGCTTTGTTCGGATCCGCTTTGTCCACAACCGCTTGAGCACTGGGTGTGCCCAGGCCAACCAAGGCCTCCATGCCTGAGGGCGTTTGGGCCGGATACGAATCCCCGTGGTCAACCATGCTGGTCCAGTGGTCCAGTTCGCGAGTCACATCATCGCGGTGGATTGGTTCCAGTCCTTCAAGTCGTTTTTTGGCGTTCTCGTAATACGTGATTGTATAGCCCATACGGTACGCCAGGTTTCTGAAAAACTGGCAAGTTTCTTCCGCGGTCCCAATGAAGTCTTTAGAGCGCGCCCATTGCCTGAGCTCGTCCCAACTAGCCAGATCGTCAAACGACGGCTGTTCTTCATCTTCCTCATATAACCCCGGCACGTAATGTTGCTCGTGTCTGTAAAGTTGGAGCAGTATAGTCCGCTTCATGTCGTCATGACGTTGCTCCTTTTCGAGCCCGGGTGTGGGCGCCTCGTACTCGTTCACTGCCATAATCGTGTCGAGACTTACAGCCTTGTTCGGCAGTTCGATGTGGTCAAGGATTCCCTTGTAATCTGCCGGATCTCCTTTCTGTTGCTTGCCGCCTTTGCCAGGGTACTCACTCAATAAGTGATCCACCCATTGCTTTTTCTTGCTTTCATTCACGCGTGCGGCCTCTCGAGCATCGGCGTGACGCCACAGCACTCGGTCTTCTGGATAGAGATTGAAGTTCGCTGGCGCGACGCTACTAGGCCTGTTCGCATCGGCCGCGTAGAACCTGTTAAACTTGGTTAGCGGGTGTAAAGGCAGAGCGTCTGATATCAGCGTACTTGCAGCGCCCCAGCCTCGCTAGAACTCTGATATAGTGTTCAGCCTCCTCTATTGAGAATTGGTAAGCCCTGTTGGGCTGTCGGAGGTGGTCGTCGGGTAACATCTCCGTTTCCGCGCCGTTTATTTTGTCCAACAGTTCATTGACGGGCAATGATATGTTTTCATCTCCTCCTGATGGATCCTCGTCTGTCTCCTCCCACGACCCATAAGCCCTCAGAACCTCTTGCAGCCGGTTGTCGAATATAGCAGCCAAGTTGTCCTGTCGCAGCTCATCCACCTTCTCCAGCATCAGCTGACTGCGGGGGGGTTCGCAGAGGAATCTTAGCCAAGTCATCTCGACGTCGTCTAGAAGCCTGGGTTTGTCTGGACCACCAGGGATATCACCGTCGGTCAAATGGCGTAGAGTTCGCATGATGTCCCGACGCTGGATATACTGCTTAGTGCGGGCCGCAGCGTCTTCCGAGGTGCGCTCCTCAGGAGTGAGCTCTGTAGTGTAAAGTTTCCCTGCTTGGATATCTTCCAAAATCGCCTTCAAGAGAGGCCGCGGGGATATTGCGAACCTGTCGCGCAAGTAACACTCCAAATCCGTAAGATATTTGCCGACTTTAAGCCAATAGTCGTCGTGTACAGAACGGCCCTCGTTGATGTACGGCCCGCGGAAGTTAACAGGCACACAAGATCTATCGAGTTCCTGCCAGTTGCTGTTGTTGTAGTTTATACGCTTACTTGCAGCCACAAAATTCAAGTAGGTGGTATACACGGAGTACCATTGCACCCAGGGGAACGGCTCCTTTGCTAGGTGGTGCACTCTATCGGGCTCGACTACTCGCGGCTCGAAAGGAACCTCTTTCGGCATGGCAATCTGGTCGTAAGGGAGTATAACCCGTCGCCACGGAGTGTTAGTGACCCGGTTCTCGTGGTTGGTGAAGAGGTTCAGACATTGTTGAATGGCCGCGCGTTTTATTCCCCGGGCGCGAGCAAAACCTCTGGCCAGCGGCTTCCGCATCGAAAAAGGCCCAACTGCAGCAGTGTCTAGATTCTCGACCTTGATTCTGTGGTTCGTCTCCGCGGCACCCCTTTCAATACAATGCTCATAAGTCTCGTTGGAGACGCTGTACAGGTTCTCCTCTCCTGGATCCCAAGTAGTAGACTTTCCGGAAGCTACGCCAGTTTTACTGGCCAGATGGGCATCCAAACTGTTCCAGAATTGAATCTCATCCGCACGGAGCTTCGCGGAGTAACTGGAGTCAGCGGCGTCCTGACTTTGGCCCGGGTTCCGTGGAGCTTCCGTGTAAAACGGACTAGTGCCTGTAGGGGGAAGGGGGATAGAGATACGCTTCTCCGGAACCGCAGATCGGTCATTATCTCGAGGGGGCCTTGGGTGCACCTTCGGGTAACCTATGAGGCGGTCGGATGTTTGGGCAACGCCTGGGAGTATATCGGTTGACCAGCGAGTTTTACCGGTAGTCCACGTATCGTACTGTCGATGTAGATCCACGAGCGAGCGTGCTCGTTTCAGGGCTGTGAGCAACCAGACAGTTCCATAGCCGATCTCACCCCTGAGTCGCGCCTTATGTGCCTCATTCAGATATATCTCAACTGCATCAAGATTCCTGGCCCATTGCGGATCTCGGTAAGCATCTCTATCGCACAAGAAATTCAGAATACGGGGCAGCATAATCTGAGGGTCCAACCCTTGCGGCCCGATGGGTACTTGCGCTTCATCCGTGGTTTTGGTGGGAGGTGCAGTTTCTGAGGTAGAGGGTGGTTGAGCATTGTCATTTCCGAAGAGCGGCGATTCTCCAGTCATGTTTGCAGGAGGGTGTGGTTTCAAGACCAAGGGTTCCAAGGTGCTAATCGGGCTCTTGAAATCGAGCTCTAAGATTTCCAAGGGGCCACGCAAGAGCTGATCAGCGCGTAATGGCTTGCAGGCGCATTCCGTCCGCAAAAAGCTGTTTCGGCGAGATGTTCCTCTGTGACTGTGTACTGGTAGGAGTATACGAGGGTGAAAGGGGAAGAGAAAGTCGACAAAGGTGGTGGGAGTGAGTCTGCAGTGTAATGCGTTATGGTTGAGAGATCTTTCGACTTTTGTCTGTTTTCGCGAGGAGTTCAACGGTCGCCAGGGGGGACCCTTCACATTCCAGGTGCTCCTTACGACCTGCCCCATGCTACATACAGGAAAGAACAAAGAATCGCTGTGCAATCCTAGTTCCTCAATCGAGTGAGACAGATCAAGAAAGACCAGCAAGCTGCCGCTGCCGTTTGCGGCTTCTGATTGTCATGCTGTCTCAAACCTCTGCCCACGGACTTGTAACTTAATACAGCACAGCTAAATGATAATTACCACAATTCGGCACTGGAGTCATCTGAGTGTATCGATTTCCACCGCCAACGGAATAACTCGTGTTGGGATAACCTTTCGATTCATACCGAGTTCAATTCCAGTAATAGTCATAAGCAACCATGTCGGGAAAATTTACACCGACCATGACCCTCCAAGAGCGTCCAAGTGATGCGGAGTCGGATGGCCGCCATGCGAAAAGACGGCGGACTAAGCGAAACCAAGAGTTAGGAGAAAGACCACAGATGTCAAGAGGAGAACAAGTATGGCGGATAATTCGAGCGAGAGATCGCCATGATTCAGAACCTCGCAGCGAAGACGAGGCCAAGAGAGGGTATTTTCGCAGAAAGACTAGGTCCGCCACGAAGCGAGAGGAAAATGAGAAAGAAATACAGGCGAGCCGACCAGCAGTCCCTGCGATAGCAGATATCGGAGATGCTGAGGAACGTAAGCCTTGGGAGACGCTTGTCATTGGCGACCTCGGAGAGGGTTTGAGCTACATCGAAGAAAAGGACCGCGAGATACTGCAACAGCGATATATCATCAAGCATCACGAAAAGAATTCGCCTGGCCAAGCAGACCACCATAAACGGCTCCTTAACGAGCTAATCCAGGAGAGGCGTAATATGGAGGATGACGAAGAGAACTATGTGCCTGCGTGAGTGAAATAATAACTACTAAACCGGATGGCCCCTGCTGACATGATATGCTGCCGATCAGTGAGCAGCGAGATGCGAGGAAGCGCGTCATGGAGCGGGTGGAAACATTGCATTGGGCGCTTGAAACTTGTAAATGTGAGGCCGAAGGGGTCAATATTCGGGCTGCCTTGGAAGGATACGCGTCCGGCTACATTGAATACTCGAGCAACTTTACCTTGATCTACGGTGGACACATTGTCGACACCTGCCCAACGTACCAATCTTTCTGCGCTGATCGAAGCGAGAGGATCGACCGCTATGCTGATAAGTATGGAGCCGGCTGGCTTTGGATCGAACCCCCGCTCGCCGGCTCAGGATTCGAGCTGTTGGCGAAGAAAGGACTATGTCTGGATCGAAAGCCGTTGAAGAATTATGGAATCGGACATTACGCCATCTGCCTGGATTTCGAAGTTGACAAGAGAAAGGTCATGAGCGAAGGTAAGAAATCGTACAAGAAGACCAAGAAGACGGCCGGTGTCGCAACAGGACATTCAGACACGAAGGCTTGGGCTCAATTTGAGATCCTATTAGACTCAGGAGCCACGGTGCCTATACTGCATGAAGAGGATCCCCGGCATTTCGGTATCGCTATGGAATGGTACGCGGCCCAGGGCGTTACCGAAACCAGGACCGCGACCAGCACTATTAGCCTGAGATTTTACGAAATGTACGTATCAATATGCACAAAAGACGGTCAATCCATTGTCGGTCAAGGCAACCCAGCAACTTGGCCAAGCGAGCCTCCGATCTTGGGGGGCTTCGTCCCTGTTTCCATATCGACTGCTAAACTCCACGGACGGCGCCCATTGTATGATGATCGCATGAGCGGGATGCTCCCCTTTGATGCCGCTTATATGTCCTCGGCTCCTACTATGGGAAAGATCTGGCTGGGCGAAGATCGAAGAGATGTTCTAGGTGCGGGCCGTTTCCCGGGGCACCTGCGCTATGACGCCGAGAAGGTACTGAGGCCGGAATACCCACCAAAGCTGGACGGTGTGCGGCAAGGGACGGAAACGCCTGATGTGGTCTTTTTTGCACATCATCTGAGAGACAGTCCAGGAACCCAGTTCATCGATACTGATCGTCCAGGAAAGCGAGGTACAAGCGAATGGGTCATCAAGAGAGCAAAGACGCAAGATGGCGAAAAGGGCGACAAACGGGTATTGGCTCTTGTAACAGAAGAGAGTGCTGAGATCAAACCACCACCACCAGAGGAGATACCTAAGGAGGCTACGGCTAAATGGCGAGAGACAAAAATTCTGCGCGAGAGAGAGATTAGAGACAGAAATACGGCCAAAAAGAAAAGGCCCAAACACAAGTGAAGCGGAGACACGAGGGCAAATACTCGCAGAACGTGCCCAGACCGTAGGCTCGGCCTAGTCTAGGACTTAACTAACCTAGTCATACACCTTAATAGTGGATTCCGGCTTCTCCTTGCTTCCAAGTCGTTCATTTGATATGGGCGTCGGTGGTCAAGTCAAGACCATGAAATCTGAGCATCGAATCCTTCTGGCGTCATCTTTGCAGAGGCAGAAGACGACAATCTACTTCAGCCGGAGAACAAGATCGCATGCAGCAAATTTTAAGTCATGATCCTAGGTCATGAGTCCTGATCCGCCTATAGAAATCAAGCGTTTAAGCCCGATGAGCAGAGACTTTGCTTGCTCGGAAACGTGGCACATCGCTTTAGCCAGCCATATCAAAGGAGCAACGAGACCATGCCCAATGTGATACGCCTATACCGAGTCTCCCTAGCGGACAAGAAACGTATAACAACCGAAGACTGCCTCCTTAAGGAAGCCTGGGGGAAAGAAGGCTGCTACAAAGTAGAACCTAAGCCGTACCGCGGATTGGGATTAGCTAAAGGGAGAAGAAGCGGCAAGGGATTCAAGGTCAAGAGAGCTCTATAGCCCTCAAAATGGGGTATTAAACGAAGGCATATTGCATTGAAACTCCATTCGTCCTACATTATGATATATACCGGCCCCCGCCTGCGACAGGACTGGGGGTAGATCAGTACGAAGCAGTCTTAGACATAAATAGGCCTTGATATGCTATTACACCTGATCTAGGGCCACATCGTTGATAATTCTGGCCGCTGGAGTCTGGGCATATATCGAGTCAGAATGCCATCAAGTAATAGCGTGGACAGAAGCCAGGCTGGGCAACATGCAGCCTGATAAATAGCTTCAAAAGTAATCAGTTAGAATTGCCAGCCAGACGTATCAGCGCCCAGTCATCCAGACCACCTAGCCTCAAAACAGCAAGCTATCACGAGCTTGCCTCGCTGTGGCTTGCGGATGCCAGCTTTGTTTCTCAATGGGGATAAAAGGGTGGCGGCAACATCAAGGGTGCTTACGGCTTATCAGCATGCCAATGCCCGTACGTGGAGGAAACTGTGGCTTGCCGCGTCCTTTAAAGTGGCTTTTTAGCTTGGTTCAGCTTGGGAATGTCGTACCGAGCGTCGAGGCCATCAATGTCCGAGGCACCCCGTCAGTGTCACTGCATTGCAGCGAGGGGAATATGACGATGCCAAAGATTAGGATCTCCATGTCAATCCGTACCCTGTTTCCCAAAGCCAATAGCCTATGTATGTTGAACGATGAAGACGGTGGTGGTCGACGTTATCAATCTATCTTGAGAAACACAGGGCTTGTATCTACTTAAGTAGTGTACTTTCTGGTATCAATGCTTTCGAGATCGTATCAAAGAGAGCTCTAAAAGGAGACTAGAACAAACTGAGAAAGGCAATACACCTTCATGACTACCCGGGGGCGTTTCCGCCGACAATGTCTGTCCTGCAAAATCAAAGAATTACTCCTTTCCAGAGTAAGGCATGGCATTTATTCCCGTTCAGTTCTGATGCGACATCACATATCACTCAAATTAATGGCACCGCCACTCCACGGATTTGGTGCCGATAGCGTCGGACTTTCGCGGCGCTTTCCCGCGTGTTGGGGAATCTCTCCTGTTCGAGAATACGAAAGCTGGGCGCCGAAATCCTTGTTCTTAACGTATGAACGAACGGACGAGTTCGTGGGTGAGAATCTGCCCACCGAGGGCTCACCGAGCTAACCAGAGTTAGAGTGAGGTCTATTACAAGCCAAGAGGTAGCTTACGTCGCGATTGGATCCAACACTTGCCGAGTGAACTGCTCCGCGAGGCTTGACGCCTAGCTGACTGAGATGCAACTCCAGATTACGAATCGCAAGGATGTCTCAACGAGGTTGGGGTTCGTATGCTAATGTTTCAAGGATCTGTATGTGAGGCCCTCGAGTCGGTACCGTGGGTTGCGGTCTCGAGCGGGGGAAATATGCAATACCGCACGAGAACAAGGAATAGTCAATAGATAACCAGATCTACCTACTTAGGTAGTTGGCTGTTGCTATAGTTGCGCCGCATAATCAATGGTAAGTGATAGTACTCTCTCATGGCTACCACCAACGGTAGCCAAAAGAGCCTTAAAGAGTCTACAGGGACTTTTATTGCAGGTCAGTGGATGGTGAGCTAAAAATAAAGTCCTACTGGCGGAGTCGAGGTCGCCGGGGTCTTGGTTGGACGCGAGGGGTTCCTCCGTTCAGGCAAGTTAGTCCACGACTCGCGCTTCTAATTCGGTGCAACCATAGATTTGCTCTGCCTCCTGATCTTCCGCGTGTAGGCAGGGCGACGTGAGTGCGGGGCGTAGCATCGCGAATCCCTGGTTTCCCATCCTCGCAGAGTTGATATGCAGTTCTGGGGACCAGGATGAAACTTTTACCCTTCTGCAGGCACGAATCGCATCAATGGACCACATGGCGACGCGAAGCCCTCAGTCTTGCTGCCGCTCGCATCTACAATTCGCAATATCTCTCTAGTGGTTAATGCTTCATCAATTGGTCGGGACATATGATGGCATCGTCGGAAAGCGACTTAGCCTCGGAGCCCGCAGTAGGTAGCGTGGCATTAAGCGCGCGTATTATAGACTACCATAGCTGTACATATCGCATATCAAGAAGCAACCCCAGGCCGCGGATTTGGGCCTGTCTTCCCTGAATCGGGCTTGTGCAATCACCGCGTCATGATGCGGTTCCTACACGTCGCCATTGATAAGCCCAGGCGCGTCTGCTTTTTCCTAAAAACATTTTTCCCGTTCGCTTTTCGCGTCACCCTTTTCTTAGCTGGGTAGTCCCGCGGATGGGGGCGAGATCGACGGCGAAGAGGGTTACATTCGAGAAAGCCGCAAGCTTTCCTGCCTCGACGGGTAAGTCACTAAGTCTGAAGGCCTGCAAAGCGAGTCGCACCCATGTGACTATCATGGCTGAACCCTGTTCCTAATTAGACAGTCAACCACTTAAAGGTAACCCAAGGGACCTACCTACCGCTTACCGTCCTCTGGATCATGACTTATTTCCAGTCTCCGCGAGCCCCAAGGATAATCATCCTTGCGGGATGGGGGCGCTCGCTTTGCCTGGTTGATGATGATGTCTGTTTGCTACGGTAAATCACACGCAAGAACCCGTTGCGCCAGTGCGGGTACATAATTGCGGTAGGCGTCAAAGCCCTATCTATTTCCTCTGGTTGGTTCCCGGCTGAGCTAATGGAGGACTGATATGTGCTTAGACCTGTCGAGCGATGACAGCCTGGACGGCGATGCAGATAATACTAACCGAACGTGTGTTCAGGAGGCATGAAACCGGTGGGGTGCCAGGCTCCTCACGAGAGGCGGCAAGGAGGCAATGTGATGCTCTAATTCATTGTACAACGTTCATCCGCTTTTCTCTTATTCCGAAAATCGGAACCGGACGAGACATGCCAATGCTGATTGTGTATTTGCGGAATACAGAATCAGGCTGGCTACTTCTGCCTTGCAAGCGAGACGCTGGGGACAACTTCGGACAAACGGGTGGAGGCTAGGTCTGATAAGAGAGACAGCACGAAAAAGTATGGGAAGGGGATTGGTTCCGCCATGTCAGTCAGGTATCTCGTGGTTATTCCTTTGGTTGGCCGTCGTGATGTTTCGGCATTTGCACTGGTGACCAGATATTCAACGCCGCTGGATAAGTGACTCAAGGGGCGCATGTTCTCAACATAGCCTTTTCCATGGGCGGTTGCTTGAAACTAAGATCATACTTGACACTCCAGATCACACGACGTTTGAAGTTTAGTCAACCTTGATATCCTCAAGCGAAGGGTGCTTTGCGTGCTGGGATTTGACGTAGCTGCAAATGCTAGTCTCTAGATTTATATTAAGCCGAGGAGATAAGAGATTTTCAACCGGATGGTCCCTCACCATCTCGAGGAGTTGGAGATCCACTAGGGATCACTGTTCTATGGCGTCTAGAACTGGCTCTATAGTAGTTGGTTGGCTATGTGTCAAAAGGCCGTTCATACTGCAGTAGTCCGGTTTGATGCACTGGACAAATCGTGGACCCGTTTAATAAGCCGAGACACGGATCCTGGTAGTAATATTAGTTACGGGTTCTTCGGTGTTCGGGCATCTAGTCGACTCGGAGACGCGAAAGCATGTTTCAAATAAGTGCCCTTCGACAACAAGCCGATGAGGTTAGTCTAACTGGTTGCGAGGGCGGCGAGTAGTTGCCAGACTGTTGCTGTTCGTAAGTCGAGATGATGGAGATAGGTGGGGGAATATGTACCCGCAGGCCACATGGCTCGTAAAGTAGCTTGAAAATTCGGTAGGAGGTTGAAAAGCTATGCACAAGGCCGCCCCAACGACAGATTAGAGATGTCATAAAAACACATTTTAAGATGTGAGCGTTTTTAGACTTATATACTAGTAAGCGGAGCATGAGGAAGCCCGCGGACCGGTAGAACTCTGCTGGTGTGGCTGGTTTGCTCGAAGAAATTCTCGTATAGGAATTAAATCCGTGGCTTCGGCCCATATGAGCGGGGTGGTACCGATGTGGACTATGCGGGGCCGAAGCACGGGCGCAGTAAAATCGGCGGAACCGGCAAAAGAAGGAAAAAGTCGAAAAAAAAAAAGAACTCGGCTCCATCTCTTTCCAAGAGACTGTCTTAGAAGCCTGTTCACCGCTTCATTCCCAGCGTACGAGAAGTCATGTGCCGTGAATTACAGGCAGGCGGCCAAGAACCCCAGTTAGCTTAAGGAGCTCCTGCAATCATGAAAATTGATCTATATCGAGAAGGTAGGAATCGCGTCTAACGAACCTCACAATTCGCATATTCCTCGTAGCCTAATTGGGCGATTGGAGGGTTAATACCAGGCCGAAAGCGGATTAGCTCTGAAGACGCAACACTGCCTCGATTAGGATGATGCCTTTTTCGGTAAGGAAAGCATTCAGAACCCCCACATGTTAAAGGTACTGAGTGCACACGCTACACGTCATTCCCGCGAGTTTAAATTCCGCTTAATCTTCACTTTCAAGATTTCGCGTTGAGACTATTCCGAAGGTGGGTTGTCAAGCCGCGCTTCCTCTGCTCGAGAAAACTGAAACACGCGAAAATGATTGGAGGATCCGGCGTCTTCATAAACGCGTTTTCCACGCGATCTTTCATGTGTGTGATGCTGGTAAGGCTGAGTCAGGGTTCACTAGCGCCTCTCTCGTGCTAACTGAGCCGTCGGAAGATAACACTTCCACCTCTAATTTTCGCGCCTCCCTTCCTGTGACTCGCGAGTCTCCATGTGCATGCCCAGGAAATCTGCAAAGCTGACATAATAGTGGATGGCACGTCTACGTAAAAGCTGGCAGCAGAATGGGTTTCAGGGTTCGAACCATCTCGTGATCCTATTGGTTGGCAGTAGAGGAGGGTCACATCAATTCTTACGGGCGCGGGGCGACCTTGAATTTTTGGTTCTGTACGACGAGTATCAATTCGCATAATTCAATATAGAAATCTGGATGTACCTCTAGCATCCCGGGCTATCTTGTTATGGAAATACCTTGCGCGGAAGGAAACAGAGCCGTGAGCGAATACTCGGAGTGTTTCGATGCTATGTCGAGACTGTACTCAAGCAGGATAGCCTTACGGTTGATATACACCCAGCACTAGGCTCTGCCAACAAAACATTCGTATCCAAGTTTATATCTAAACACATATGGGATACATGTACTCTCTATCCGGCACAGTGGAACTACTGACGCAGCGCATGTAATGGATGGACCAGACGCTACGGCTATGAGGCTCGTCTCTTCATACATGAGGTAAGGCCAGGCCAGGGCAGCCGCTACGCACAGACAATGTGCATGCAGGAAGTGGCAGTAGAATGTGCAAGTTAGATTTCAAGATCGCAAATCCCCTCGACTCCTCGTACCACTACCCTTGGAATCCTGCTTCGAGATGGCTACAGAAGAATAGCCAAGCTGTACGTAACAGAAGCGAGATGCATTGTGATCCTATGGCCCGTTTGGCAGGTAACCAATCAATGTGGTCATTGGTCCCTTACAGGTTGCAAGATGCGAACTTCATCGGCCCGGGGATATGGAAATGCTAACCAATCTTGGAAATGCTATAGTTAGTATGTTTCTTGTTACTCTTCTTACCAGCTGTGGATGTTCGTCCGGGTCACACAGTAGACATGGAAGCTAAGTCAAAACACCCTGATTAGGGCGAACTGTACAATATCTATGGCCGAGCCATCGGGCACCAGTTTATACTAGGACACCACTATCGGTGACGGCCCAAAGCAGGACATTGCAAATGTGACTGTACTCTGAGGCTATTGACAATAAACTATCCGGTGGCCAGTTATAACACACAAGGTAATCGATCAATCCAGTAACAGTAGAATCTGTGGAACGACAGCCCATCATCTTGGTAATCCGACATTCCTCATCAGCAGGTCTTTGAACTGGCCCCCTTCTCTATGGCATATTAGCCGAGAAGATAACGTATCTATCGCCACAACAGGCACATTTCCCGGTTTAGATGACCTACGATGGGAGACCCCTCCTCAGTCGCCATACACGCCAGTTATTGAAGGAGTTGGTTGAGGGCAGCGCGTGTTGGTTTGACGATTGGCGGTCCAATGGGAGATGATGGAACGAGAAGATCCCCAAGTGGAATGTCTGAAGGGCACCACATATGGAGCTGCGACCCTCGGATAGAGTTTTGAGGCGCAGAAACAAAATGCAGCTGGGAAGCAACGGAATCCTTACCCATTACATATGACACGCAGGATTAATTGATATCTGAGAGTCGTGTAAGACCGCGTCTGGCGCGCTTGATTGGCTGTAGGGCCAACCCAAGAAATGGGCTTGGCTGCAAATGGCTGGCCTTGGAGCTTCATTTGCCTTGTAATTTGCCTGTATGAGCAGATTCCAAGGAGCTGACGATGCGACGCTACATGCAATAACCCCATGCCCTCTCCTAATTATTATGTATTGACGATGATCATGATGATGTTAGTACGCCGTCGTCGCACGCAGTAGCAGACACTTGTCTTCCCCTCCAATGCGAAACCCGGCTGCGCGGTTAATGGTTAGTGTTGAGTTGAGATTTACAACGTTCGGGGCCCATCTCCTTGCGCAAGCCTGCACTCTAAAATCGTGGGAGCCGAAATGGCCGGTTTGAGGAGTCGTCGACGCCTGACTGACTAGCTGCTTCGCAGGGCCCATTAAGTGTAAGGAAGATCATCTACGATTCGGATTCTGAGGCGGTCCAATGTGCATTAGCACCATTTCCACTAAACCTACCTCTCCTATTACCGAACACCTGGGCAAAGTGGATGGCGCACTGTGCTCATGATTGTCTACCTCCATTGGCATTCATCCCTCATATGAATTATGGAAAATCGTATCTTGTCCAATATCCTATCCTTGTGAGCGTTTGATGCGATGCCTCTGAAAACGTCAGACGATACCAGATGATGCCTGACTATAAACAGTGATCAATTGCCGTTCCAGAACCTCACGGATAAGCCCGGAGTCATAGAAGCGTTTCTTCCGTTTTAAGGGGCTATGGCGGAACTTCTGCTCAGCTTTTCGGGAACCATCTCCGTCTAAAATAACCATGTACCTACAGCACGCGAGATTGTAACAATAAGGAATTGACACTGTATTAGTGCTCTACAAAGTATTCTTCCTGCCCTCTCTAACCCTAGCCTCCTTCAAAAACTCCATACGTTGCTTGGCTGTCACTTTCACCGTGCAACAATTTGTCATGAAGGTTCTCGTCGCGTATAAGGTGGAGAGATAAAGAATTTTTTTTTTTTTCTAAATCCTCCGATATACTGGTGTATCTAGTCAAGGGACGACTTCCCAGCCTCTCATTGAAGTAAGAAAAAAAAATCTGCTCGAGAGATACGCCGGGTTATAAGGCGGCCGACTAATATTTCAGAATGGTTATGAGCCAATCCCGGTTGAGTGGTAAGCGTGTGCTTCCCGCCAAAGGCATTATTACGTGCATGCTATGATGCACCTGTATGAAACGAAATGCATGTATGAGCAGGTGCATTATCCAAGCTCGAATCGTATGCGTAGGCAATGCACAAAAACATGATGCACACAGACATGGTCCATAAACGGGCATAACAATGGCCGGGGACAGAGGTAGGCGGCCGTTCTTGTGAATTCCCAAACAAACAAATAGACACCATATCTGCTCGATATGACTGGTCTGTAGCGATAATACATGGAACCACAGTTAGCGACTGTCAATTTACCATTCTACGAAGAGGGACAGCTCTAAATACGTCTGGACCGGAATGGTGATAAAGAATGGTGTTCTAATTGGTAAACAGAGAATAATATAGCTACGCATGTAGGCCGGCTCCCCTGAGACGTCGGAAATATGAAGACGAGGCAGCCTTGGGGGGTTTTTTTAACATGTCATAAGCTGTCTGGCGTCAAAAATGTTGCATTTTCGCATTGAATGAATGCATCATTGTCGTGCTTCTCGAACCCACAGAACCTTGTACGTTATGCATCAAACAATCCACATTGTCGAACGGTTTGAATTAGCTCTACTGTAGCTAGTTATACCTCCGCCGATGCCGAATCTAGATACTGTAATTTCGCTCTTTATAAACCCCCTGCAACAGCAAATAGATAGTATGAAAAAGACGAGATGCTCACGAGCATCTCTGCACTTTGTACTGTGCGTGTCAGTGCCCCATCATCATAATCCAACCACGCTTTAGTTACATAAAAAGTGGCTTTTCCCTTCCCGTTGGATCCATGCAACAACCGCTCGTGAAAGACGGGCCTGTTTCTCCAGCCGAGGATTCACAGAAAGGGAACCTTGGAAGAAAGAGAGAAGAGGCTACTCTCCACATTCAATTGAACTGACGATACACGCACCAACCAGCAAGTAGCGGACTTTATGACCGTACCTGGGCTACCCCGTCGTCAGCTCTGAACGGCGAACGCCCAGCAGCTAAAAGCCTCTTCTTACAGGCCGGTAGCACGCGGTGCCTTGCAACCTCGGCCGTGTAGGGCCCCATAATCAATCAATAACAACCCCGGCCCTGGTTCTTGTCCCTCCTCCTTGTTACTGTGCGCGTGTGGTGCGGTTGGTCGTGCGGTTCCCGCTTAATCCTGGGCTGCCTGGCTTTTGCCTTAGCCTGCGCTGTAGCCTACGATTCCTTGCTACTGCGGGCTCTTTTCTGGAGCTGGAACTGTAGTAAAGTAGTAGCAGCAGAAGTACGCATTGTACATACATACCTACCAGGTACATACATAGCCGTGTAGCAAGCATGCATATACATACATTCCAACAAGACATTCATACAAGGCATACACCGTATATCTAGTAACCCTCGTCTCTGTATGTATATACCCTACATACCTACCTACAGTACAGGATTCACGGGTGCGCGGTGCACTGGCGCCATTCATTGGTGTGTGGGTTGCTCCTGGGCTGGGGTGGGCTTGATTTGACCCGGTGTGTCTTAAAACTACCACTAGCCAATCTCTTCCAATCCTTTTTCACCTCCCTCATCCTCCTCCAACTCGAAAGCCTCTTCCTGTTCACACTCCTTCCTCTCCCCTCTGTCCTCCTCTCATCCGATCCATTCATTCTCTTTCTCCTGAAAATTCCACCGTCTGCCTCCTTGTTCACTCAACGGAGAGAAAGTGGAAGACTTCAACCCCCGGGGTCCCTAATTCGACAATCTTAATTAGCCCCAGCACCTCAGAAAGAGAAGGAGAACAGGGCCGAGAAAGAATAATTGAAGAGAGAAGCTGAGTAGATATTGGATTTCTAGAAACCCAATCATCTTCTTGCTTTTTAGACAAATTTCCTCTTCAGTACACTCCAACCCAGCTGGTAATTACCGATAGAATTCCTCGGAATAATTTGACGAGGAATCTGCTCAATTACCACGAAACATCCACCCCTTAGCCCTTCGGATCGTCCCCTCGACATAAATCTATCGGTCGATTGCCTCTCCCCCCATTCCTCGGCCGATATATCCCTTCCTACCGACGACCACACTCCCATCCAGGAGAATAAGAGTTCTCGAATTCCTACGTGCCTTCGGTACCAGGAATCTGACTTTGGCCCATCGCCATTAAGTGGATCTCAGCCTCAGAAAGTGATCGGGCTTGGACTCAGTATCTGGGTCTACTTCCGATTGAGGGTCTCAGGAGTCTACATGAACCTAGTCGCTCTTACAACGATCTGCTAGAGGCGTGCAAGTGTAGAGGTATGTGTTGGCTGGATTTGAGGATCCCAAGGAAAACGACGGCCCCCTCCACGACGGTTATATCCAAGGCTCAATCCGAAGTTCTAATTCAGATGTGTCCTATCTACAGTTATATGCCAGTGGTTCTCCGTGTTCTTATGGTATTATCCGCACTCACGCTTCGGTTCGAGAGAAAGTTCGCCCCTTGGGACTCGTTAGCTCGCTGTTCCCACCAAACCTTTAGAAATCGTTTTAATCTCCTGTCGATCTAATCGTGGCGGTAAGGGATAATTTCACTTGATTTTTCTTTTTTTCCTCCTGCACAACATCTACAACAAGGCATTTAACTTGAGATTTGGCGGTCCATGAATTCAAGTGGGTTCATATATTGCCTAGCCGTCAGAGACAACACTTGCGACCCGTGCCAGGAACACCTCCCCACAATACCTTGGTCGAATCAGAATGCTTGAGGCTCGATACCCCCTGATGCCGATTTGAAGGGGGGAAGTCTTGACCGATTCCTGTTAGGTCTTAATTCGTGTCTTCGGTGGCTGCCGTCCGTCATGACGCTAATATTTGACATCTAGAACCCATCCCTTAACATCGTTAAGAACGGCTACACTCCCGGTCCACTTACCCCGTTCATTCACCAACTCACTTTCTCCAACCCACGGCTAACCACTCTGGCCATCGTCATTCTTTTATATCCTTTTTTGAGATTGTTCACCACACTCATTTAATATCTTAATAATCGTCGGCAGTGATATTCCACTCATTCGATCTCGGCACGACGGCCCTTAATAATTAAACCACTCATTCACCGACCCAAGATTCCTGGAGAACCTGACCGTCACTCTTTCAGCACGCCCACCGCCACGTTGAACTCACCTTCACCTACCCGCTTAGATCCTAGTCACCTTTTAGTATCTCGGAAGAGAAAACAGTAATCACTATGGCGTACTCGAGTTCTGTGGAATCCGGATTCTTCCTTGAATCAGATGAGCCTAGATACTCGCGAATCAGTGCCAAAGACGCTGCAAAGATGCTGGCACGCAACCGGCAAGAGATGATTGCTAATGAACTCTCTCGTCTCGCTGGCGACGAGTACCTGGAGGACATTATGCAACATTTGAGGCATATGGAAGTAAGTCTGTATTCTCTTTGTCGATTCTAATCAGCAACTGCCACGATACCGACTCGTACACAACTGGTCAGTCGGACACTACAGTTTGATTCCGCTAGGTAATAGCTGTGCTGTCCGAGAGACTGTGCGCATCTTAGCCGAGCCGGCCTCGGTGCATTAACCACGGTTCAATTGTCACTCCCCTCGCTACACTGATCACAATCCGATCTGGCAATTGACATGTCTTTACAGGACGAGACCCTGCCTGACGCCAACCTAATTGACATGCAGCGGGAGATACAATGGTTCATGCGTCCGTATCTGATCGATTTCCTCATCGAAGCCCACGCAGCATTTTCTTTACTTCCAGAGACACTCTTCCTCACCATTAACTTGTTGGATCGGTACTGCTCTAAGCGCGTAGTTTATAAGCAACACTACCAGCTGGTCGGTTGTGCTGCGCTCCTTATTGCTGCTAAGTACGGTGACAAGAAGGACCGGGTACCTCAAATCAACGAGTTGAACAACATGTGCTGCGGACTCTACGATTCCGGCATGTTCACCCAGATGGAGATGCACGTCCTCAACACGCTTGAGTGGACGATCGGCCATCCGACCGTCGATTTTTTCTCCCAGCTCATAGTGGCCGAGGAAAGTGACGATCTCGAGGTGGAGCATATGGCGGCCTATCTGTGCGAGATTGCGTTGTACCACCGAGATTTCGTCTCAACCAAGCCGTCGATCATGGCGCGCGCATCTCTCGCCCTCGCACGAGCGATATTGGGTCGTCCGGAAGTCAATGACGGGGAGTGGGATCATACCGAGAACGTCACAGTGCTCGCTCTTTCACAGCACCTCCATCAGCCTTCAGCGACTCTGTCACGCAAGTACTCGTCTCGGCATTATTCCCAGGTGTCGGTACGGCTCGCCGAGTTTTTAGCACAGCAGGCCGCCATCACCCGACGAGCAGGGCCGCCCTCGCCTCCCTCGGAGGTCACTGTCTCGTCAAAACAGGGTGACATATACAGCACCCCGCATAAAGTGCACAGCGCAGTCATGGGTGTTGCCGATGGGTATATGACACCTCCCATTACCCCTGATGGCGTCGGCTTCGGCGTGGCCGACCCAATGAACAGATACGTTCCCCCTCGGTGCCCCGTCACCCCGACGCCTCAGCAGCCCGCGGCCTCCGGATATTCGCAGCAGGTTCATCAATATCCTACTTACGTAAACGACGAATATAGCCGCCAGATGGTGCAATGATCTTAGGGCCGTTGGTCAGTACTTGGATCAATGTCTGGTGGACTTCAGCGATCCACCGTCATTAACTTCGACAATAAATCTTGGTATCAATCGCATGGATGTGTACAATTGGAAGAAAAAAAGATTGCATAATTGACGGTTCAGGATCATCTCTACGGCATTAGCGACTCGTTTGATTTCGTTTCCTTTTCTTCGGTCATACCCATCGCGCGCTTCGAATCCGCATTGCTCAAAAGCATTCACGATTTTCAATCACCAAAAAAATTCTGCTTTCCGTCGATTTTCGTTGCAATTTCGGATTGTCACCAAACCCCTGGCAGACAGCGATGGAACGATGGTAAATCGCATTGTAGAGACGGGGAAGCGAAGACGGAAGTGCCCAGCAAAATATGGGGTATTGTTACCACGACATTCGGACCGTGGGGGAAGGCAGCAGTGTGTGGGCAGTTTGTGGCAGCTAATTGAGGACGGGCGACAATGCAGCGCACCGATGTGGTTTACATGGAAGACGCACATCTGGGCGAGTTGGCAAAGAGCTGGCTGTCGCTTTTCGGTGGAGTGACTGAGATGGCACCCTCGCACGGTCGAGGCATTGGAGGGCGGCGAGGGTTGGCAGCCCCTATCCCCCGCTTGCATTGAGATCCTCCGCTTGGGGAATTATTTTAATTCTTTTGTGGAGGATATTGCCGCGGGATATGCCACTGGGAAGAACATACACACCAAGGACATTACCGCCGTCGCGGCTATTAAGTGTACTTGATCCCCATCTACATAAGAGATGGCCAGAATGCATATTTCGCAATCGCCACGCTCATACTCCAGACTATTTGATATGTGAACTGCTATTGCAACGTGTTGTCACCTCACTGGAATGCAGGCTGAGATAACGTATCGTCACAGCCCTGGTATTTGCATTGGCATTGACAGAAGACCGACTGTCTGACTGACAGACCTGCCTGCCTTGCCCGCCTACAGGTCGCAGGGGCATATTTAGTTAGTTGCCTCCACCGCCCCGCAAGGCCCGTAAACATCTAGTATGTATACTTCCATAGATTTGGTATGCATAAAGACCTCCATCAATTCATTTGCAGTTTCTCACGAATCTTAGCGTAGCGCTTTATCCTCTCCCACATATTAAAGGCGTTCAGTAGCTTTAAGTGATGGGGAGGATAGCAGAAGGCGTTAAGTTGTGATATATGCAAGCCAAGCTTTAATAGTAGATCGCTTCCATTGCCTTGAAATCGCGTTAGGTATCATGAAATAGTAAAGGGGTACAGCTTACGATAATTGCTGTTGTTCATGATGTTGCTCCGATGTAATTTCCCATACAAACGGTATGGGGAGCTACATCGTAACCGTATTTGGGAAGTAGTGGGCGGGTGGGGGTAACTAACTATATATACCCTGCGAACCCAAGTGGGTCTATTCTCTCCTGAGCTAACTCGAGCCCTTATCATCGCAATGTTTCTAAAATTGGATCATCATGCCCTCTCTCGCAAGCCCGGGCTATGATGAAGCCCACCGCCGCATAATTATCAACTTGCCGGACTCGGAACGTGCCCTTTTCAGGCGGAGAGGTGTACCTATATAGCAAGGGGTGCGGTGTCATGTGGGCGAGACATAAGGGGCATACGTACATACCAGAAGCTGTTAAAGTGAATACCAGTGCCAACTTTACTAGTGCTAAAGCCTATTATGGGCCAAGTTTACTGAAAGAACCTAGCAACGAGGCCGATCAAAATTTTGGCGGTCGGCTTATCCGCATCGGTGGAGAACGCTGCAAGTACCGTACCGTATTCCGTGGGCATGCGTAGGTATATGGGGCGCACGATGATCTATCGAATTTCGATCCTTATGAAGCCACTGCCTGTCTATCGCTTGGTTATAAAAGTGGAGGGGGAAGGAGAAGGAGGTCTTGATTCAGGTCGGAGGTCGTTTTTCTGTTCTTGCTGGTGAATGTTTGTGAGAGTTCGGCGTGGTATTCCGTTTCGGGCTTTGAGACGTTCGAGCGGGTCACTTTGCCCGGATTCGTCTGTCTTGCTTGCAACATAACGGATACCTACCTGCAGCATCACTTCCTGGGCATCTAACATATGTGTCGTCCTCCGCACCCCTCGGACAGCAGACCCCAAACAGGGGGGCGCCGATATGATGCATGCGAGAGACACCGGGCCGTGAGAATCAGCCCCTGAGTTAATGGACAGCAGATGGAAAGAGGTAGGCGCAACTCGCAAGCAATAGATATGTCCAAAGCATCTCGGGTCCATATTCCCCCGAAATATTGCACGAGGCAAAAGCGATCGGGTAGATAAGAGCCGAAATCCGTGATCATCAGCATGCTACCTATACACTGCAAAGATCTCAGCGCCGCCTCATCACCGACCACCGGGAGAAAAACAGCTAGCCACAGGCGATTAATCAATGGGTCGATTGCGCCAGCCGGAGGAAGAACCGCGCAGTTATCTAAGACAGCCTGATTCTCCCGCCACCCCCAGAGGCTAAGCGTCCCCTCTTCCTCTCCGCCCATCGCATCGTCGCCGGCTTTCCTCTCCCTCCTCTCCTTCCATCCGGGGAACCCCGCGGAACGCGACCCAGGCGGCGCCGGCGACCGCCGCGAGGGCGAACCATAACGGCGCCAGGAGCCAGCGGCCGTCTAGTAGATCCCCCGATGGATAGGTGGGTGGATGTCGGAAGGGGCAGAGGAAAGGACGGAAAGACATGCAGTTCTGTAAATATGTAGGTGGTCGGGTCGGTTGGTAAGTTACCCTTTTCTACCTCGTGCTAGCAGCGAAGAGCACCACGACGAAAAAGCTCACGAGCACATTGAGGATGCCGGAAGAGATGGCGAAGTGGTGGTGAGGAGAGCGGTGCATATCCCTCGGGAGCCGGGCCACCCCCGGATCTCCCTCTCGCCGAACGCGGTCCAGGAGTACCCGTCCCTTCCGCCGTGGCGCTCGATCTGGCGAAGCTGGTAGAGGTGCTCGTGGATGACGGCGGCCGACAGGGCGCACAGCACGGACAGCGCTGGGAAGAGGACGCCGCACCCGGTCCGGAGCCGCGGTCGCGGGACCGGGATCTCGATCTTCTCCAGTGACAAGATGGGGTTTTAACGATGGCGAGGTATCGGACTGTGTGTATTGGTCGAGACTTAAAGGTACAGTATGACATATATCGGAGAGACTCCAATTGGCTCTGAGAGCCGAGAGCCATAGGGGGATCCCAGTTCTCCCGCGAAAGCTGCTGCCTGGATCAAGAGGTCTTTTTCCATTACCTAAATCTATGCCCATGTCGTGTTACGTGCAGATCATGAGGTGGCGTAGCTCAAGGCGCTCGAATCCTTCAACGCATCATGATGCAGTGAGGTTGCACTGTATCTAGGAGGATTCTGCGGGCCTCAACATCCATCTGATTGGTTCATCAATTTACTGTATGTGTTTGGGATGTTGTACTTGGAAGGTTACACCCTTTCGTCATGTAAGCTAGCCATTATCGTAGCCAGTCTGATCATGCTTCTCCGAGAATGATCCAAACCATCAAGACCTACGAAGGGGTTTGATACTTGAAAGCCTAGTTGCGACTACTTAGGAGGGGACTGCGGCTTTGACAACGAAGAGTGATATTCGATGTTGGTTCAAAGACCGCAGGGGATATATGTCAGAGCTGGTATGAATTCTCTCATAGCATCTCTAGCTAGATCATGGCTCACATAAAATAGTAGTCGAACAAGTTCTCGCCAGGTGTGAAGTCTTGCACGGGCTTCTTACAGCTATAGCTAGGAAGCCTCTTTAGACTTGGTATCGTCGCATCGGCCGTAGCTCGGCATGCGACTGAGTATTGGTGACATAACGTGCGACTAAGCTCCTGTGTCCCAGTTCTCTGCGATTCTATAGTCAATATCTTTTCTTATCAGTGTCACTGCTATATGGCTAATCTCAAGAAGGGCAGGTCTAGGGAAGCCGACGTCAGCAGTTCCCTATGCCAGGACTGAACGAGATGGATATCGAGGTAGCATGGCAGCTTTCCACCGGGGTATCCATGCGCCTTCAGTCACCTGAGAAAGATTTGGCTACAGTTCGGAAGTCGGGTCAGAGCGATTGCCGCATTGACGGATAGACATTGGTTACTCGGCGTCTACATGGGAGTTGGCAAATATCTCAGCACTTCCGTACGAATTTGTACAGAACCGTACGGATCCGTACGATGATTTATGGAGCATCTATGCTCCCGATGTCGTCTCTTAGACCGATTTAAACTCGAAGCCTTTTGTCATTCCAGGGTGCGACGAGAGTCGACGGTTTATCATGTAATCGTCATCGTTATCCCTTCCCCCCCTCCCCCCCAAGTCCCGCCTGGACTGCAAGCTATTTATTTTCGGCCTGCTGTATCTCAACTGCCGCAAGACCGCCCGTTCTTTCCTCTAGATAACCATGGACACGACTACTTCCACGACGACTCCGTCCCTCCGCTGCGTGATTTGCAACGCCGAATCGGCCAGATCCTGCGTGGGGTGCAAGTCCACGGCCTACTGCGGAAAGGACTGCCAGAAAGTGGACTGGCCTTGTCACAAACTGCTGTGCTCGAAGTTCGCTGCCGGCCAGACCAGCCCCGGCGAAGCAGCCCCGCACACCACACGAGCGATCCTCTTCCCAGCCACGGGCGACGAGCCTGAGCTCGTACACTTCGTTAACTTGGACTGGCCGGCACTCCACAGAGAAGTAAATGAGGATGCCATAAGCGACCTTTTCGATAGACACGATGACCCTGGCATCCTCAACCACGTCGAGGACAAGGACAGATACTTGCTCACGCTGTACGAAGACACGAACAGAGTGCGACGTTATCGCAGGCATGACAGCATCCTGGAGATCTGGCATCGCGAATACGGAGGTCATAGGGAGAACCAGGCCATCGCCAGGGCCACCGGGGGTAATATGTTTCGTAGATGGCGCGGCAATGTCTTGGTGCTCGCCATGTCCCATCCGACGCCTGGTAGAAACGTTACCTGTGCGTATAAGGATATCTCCCTCAGGGACTTCCGCGACGCTGTGGATTTCCTGTCGGATTATCCCAGCCCGCTGGGGGAATTGGCTGAGCTGGTAGCCGTGATTGGGTGGGACCAGGCGCTCGATGCCGAAGAGAAGGCCAGGAGGAGGGCGGAGGGGGCGCCTGAGACGGATGACTTCATTGTATTCGATTCCTACGATCCCGATTTTGAATCGGACCTTTTCGACGAGGATTACGTATATGAGCTGTACGACGAGTCAACCTTAAGGCGTTGATCTTTAAGGTTCTACATGAATAAGTGTCAATGATAGGATGGTAATATTATCTGCGATTACCCGATGGCAAGCAGAGACCTAGTTTGCCCGGCCATACAGGCGTGGCCGGGAAAATGACACAGGCACTCCTTACCCCCTTTAAACATGGCTGTAGTGGTGAATGTCTGCCTTATTTCCACCGCATTGTATCGATCAGTAGCGGGAGCCAAGTAAATGAGAGCATGACATAACCATATTACTTAACAACATTTACTTATGGCGTACTTTAGCATCGTTTCCCCCCGTCATCCCTTACAACGGGCATCAATCATTCAAGTGAATTACGATTCTGCGGGGTTTGGGGGTCGCCTTGAATGTACTGGGACCATCGTACCTTGTTTGGGTTAAAACTCGATTACAGCCCAGGCATAATATAGGGGGTAAGCAAACTTCACGTTGAGGATAACACAGCATCAAAGGCTTGCAACTGTGCTCGATTAGGAATGCATACAGGGCGAACCTTCATCGTACAACCGAACACCTCGAAGACACTAATGCCTAGCCGTTTAACCTTAGAGCGAACTAATTAGTACATGGTAGTTGAGGGATATGTGCTCTCGATTTGTTAAGTCCAAAACTAGGACCAACTATAACTAATATGCCTGGGGATCGATGATCGATAATCCAATACATCATAAATCTTAAGCATGAGTAGGAAACGGCGTCGTGAGTCCGTGAACCGTCTTGGGGAAATTGAGCAAACTATACAGCCAAGTCTAAAAAGTGCCTAGCCTGTGCTCCCGCTTAAAAGTCCATAATTTGCTCTCTCAGCATATGAGACCACGCCTTCCCCAATTACCTCATAGCGACGTCTGCGATTCGCCTGCAGATCCGCAAATAGTCAGGACCTCCGCGTCGTCATCGTCGTGGCGGTGGCCGTCGGCGGCTCCTCGTTTACGAGCTCGAGCGCGTCGCTGGGCTGCGGGCGGCCGTCCAGCATGTGGTGCAGCATGGCGCTCGCCTGGTCGGCGTCGGCCATTCTCCAGGTCAGCGCAACGGACACGAGCGTGGTCGGAGCGGGCGGCGGCCCGTATGGCACCACGCCCGGTGGGTAGATATAGCCGGAAGTGTTCGTGCCAAGCGGGCGAGGGTCTGCTGCGCTGCCGCCGATGGGAGCCGTTGTCGGAGTTGTGCCGCCTGGACCGACAGGAGTTGGAACACCTGGGCTTGGTGCTGCTGGGGTCGGTGCGCCCAGAGGTGTCATTTCTGGAGTCACTAGCCCTGGGGTGGGTGCTCCTGGTGTTGGTATGCCCGGACCTGGTGCTACTGGGGTTGGTGCACCCGGAGGCTGCTGCTCTGGCGCCACAGCGCCTCCACTGACGGGGTTCGGGGTCGGATTCGCCAGAGACATGGACGGACTAGTAGCGCCGGGTGGGTTCGAACGAGCAGAGGCCGTACTAGGACTCGGCCGGCCCACCGGGCAGGCCCTGAGGAATCGAGCCGGGGCCGTTGGCGAGTGGTAAACAAGTCGGGACCGCAGAGCCGAAGCTACACGAACAGCCGGCGCCGGATAGTTGGTTCTGCCCGGGGCCGGCGCTTTCGCCACCAGCTGGCGGGTTGCTAGGGCCAGCCAGGAGCGGGCACCGACGGTGTAGGTAGAGGTAATCCGGGTGTTGGACTGCTACTGACGACCCCTGGGTTACACGCGGGATCTGTAAAACCTGGAGTACATGTAGGAACGCCACCCCTAACCGCGGGGAAGGGGGGAAGACTGCCGCCGATAACACCCGGATTGCATGTGGGATCCGTATGTCCCGGGATACACGTGGGTGGAGCCTGACCCGGTCTGGGGCCGGGGGGGAAGATGCTCGAGCCTACGCCCGGGATTGGAGTTGTTGGCATGCTCTGAGAGGAGACGCTGTATCCATGGTGATATGCCGGGTCCGTAGAGTCGAGCGTGCATATTAGAGCGGCGCCGGGTGAGTTCGAGGTCGGAGGTTGTCCTGGTCTAGGACCTGCTGAGCCGCCGCCTACAGGTTCGGTGGTCCCCACTGTAGTCGCGGCCGGGCAGTTTGGATCCAGAACAGGGGCGCAAGGGGCCGTTGTCCCTGGCGGTGGACAACCGGGAAAACCGGGAATTCACGGAGACGCTCCTTGACCTGGCATCTGCGGCGTAGGTGTTGCTGGTGCTTGTGCTGCAGCTTGGATAGACGGATAAAACCGGCCGCCGGGACAGTCGTTGCGGGTATAGTGAGGACCAGGATAGGGGGCTAGAGCTGGAGCTGGAGTGCCGTAATATGGGTTGCAATTGCAGGGCGCCTGAGGATGGTATGGACAGGGTGGATAAGGTGAGTAGACAGTAGCCGTGGTTCCACCGGCACCACCAAGGCGTCAGCCATAATTCCTAACCAGGGGGAAGGCAATAATGTCTTCTCGAACGGCACATGGTCGAGTGACAGCTGTGTATTCGGTCGCTGTTAGAGTCCCATCGCCTAAAGTACGTTAGCCAGAACGCTCACCTCCTAGAAGCGTATTAGGCACAACGCACCTCCTGCGCCTGGCTGCACCCCGCCAGCTCCTGGTTGAGCCCCTCTTCCAGGTTACACACCGCCTGCTTCGCCAGGTTGCACGCCACCTGTTCCTGGTTGGGTTCCCCCTGCCCCTCCTGGCTGAGCCGCTGCTGATTGCGTCAGCAGACCCGGGTCGTGGCAGCAGATATTCTAGATGGACCCGCAGCCCCGAGGCCTGCGCTCGTACCCGCGCCCGACCTGCACCTCCTGTCGCCGGTGTTCCCACGATATTGGAGTAGAGTCACCATCCCCACCACTACCGCCTCCACCACCACCTCCTGCAGTTGGAGATGAAGTAGCGGCCCCCAATTCTGTCCGCGCCAGGAGCCATTGGCGAAGCAATAACGGGCCGAGCGCCCACGGCGGCGCCCGGACCCGAGTCGACATAGCAACGGGGCGCTAAGTCACCACCGGCACGGGGTACCGAGGCACCGTCACTACCAGCGGTCCCTGCGGAGCCGCGGCGTCCGTGTCTATGTTGGCGAGTGGATTCGCGATAGTACGCAGGGGTACCGAAAGCGACGGAGACGGGAGGAGGCCGTCACCCGCACCCGTGAGATTGGTCGCAGAGACGGTCGGATTCGGGAGGAGCCCTGTCGGCAAAGCCAGGGGAGTTGGGAAACCGCCGCGCCGCCTGCGATGCCGAGTACCACGCCGTCGATGGCCGAGTTGATACCCTCGGACAGACAGTGGATGCTGTTGAGGGTCGCGGGTGCTCGCCGTGACGCCACGTCTGTGGCCGCCGGCTGCGGTGTGACGAGGTTGATGATTTTCTCCGTTTGTAGGGGCGGAACTGCGCTTAGCACGTTTCCGAGCAGGTTTGTGAGGCCTGTGAGCCCGGGGCGGCCGTGGGCTGGGATTGCGGAGGAGCTGGGGGATGGCGGAGCTAGCCGATTCAGAAGAGGCAGGGCGTCGGGCAAGATAGCGTTAAAGATGACCGCCAGGACGAGACTGTTGAGGTCACCAGCGACGTCTCCCACGAGAGAAGTTGGCAGACCCGGGCAGAGCCTCGACAGGACCGGGGTGGGGTGGGGGGATGTTAGGAAGCCCGCCCATACCGGGGAGCCGTTTCTCAATGCTGCTTAGTGCATCGGGGTCGTTTGCAGGTGGTTGCAACTCGGAAGAAAGCGTTGCTGGTCTCGACAACAGCCGAGCTGCGTCTTCAGAGAGCAGGGTCCCTTATGCCTTTACGGTAGGCGATGACAGCAAAGACGGCCGGGGAGATGAGGAGAGCTCCCATCGCTAACTTTCCCATCCCGTGAGGCGGCCTGAGGCGTAGCATTCTAAGCAAGGGATTTGTAATACGGGTTGGGAAAGAACAGACCCAAATGGAGAGACGGGGGAAAGTCCTAAGACGGACGGAGATAAGGACGTCTGCGAGGTCAAGAGCTTCAAAATCGAACCAAATCGAAGCCGCATAATGCCCCAAAACGAAGCCTGGGGTGTGAATGAACTTGGGAAAATTCCAGATATGATGTTTTGGACCACAAAGGTAGAGGCAGATGACTGGGGAGGCCGCACGACCCTCATTGCACCTTTATTTTTCACCATGCTTGAAGCCCGGTTGCCATAACTGCTCTTTCCGTCACGTTGACACGGGAAAGGGGGTAGATTAGGGGAACTGCTCCCATCAGTGTGTCGTGGGAAGCGCTTCTTCCTGTAAATACGTCAGACATAATTTCAGAAGGGAGTTGGGGTTCTTCTAGGAAACGGCAGAGCTAGGCTTGTTAAGTTAGAAAATGGAACCAGACTTGAGCAAGTGGTCCTTCCCATGAAATGGCACCTGGAGCCTGCGATGGGTTACTAGCAAGTAATCCATTGCTCCGGGCCACTTTTCCAAAAGCCCTTGATTGCACTCGTGAACGAAAACACGCTGACCATCGCACATGCACCAAAGACGCCGCGAGTTGCATGTTACAGATCAAAGCTGCTAATTTTTTGCTGCCTCATCATAAGTGATACCTGCCTAACCGGCGACCGATGCAATTAAAATCATTGAAGAATCCAGTCCACGCCATGTACCCGAATTTGCATCTCTTAGTATCTCTTACCCTCCCGGAGGGTGTCCGCGTACTCCTCCAACGGGCTTCTGATCAGCTGCGTCTCGGTCCACAGGTTGGGCGTCAGGAAGCCATAAGTGTTCGAGATGGCGGCGAAGGTAGCCTTCAGCGTGTTCTCGAGGGTCTTGGTCGAGCCGGAAGAGGAGGTATAGGCATCCTCGATACCGGCGAGCTGGAGAAGTCGCTTGACGGCGGGGGAAGCGACGATCTGAGTACCGCGGGGAGCAGGGATCAGCTATAGCAGTCGTGTCAGCACCTTATTCAGAAGCTAATTTCCTCCGTTCCGGCTACACATACTCTGACAGTGACGGAACCGCACTTTCCGCTCTCCTTGACGGGCAGGGAGTGGGGAAGACCAAGGTTGGTGCCCCAGTACCCTCGTCGTACGGGGATGACGCTCAGCTTGGCAATGATGATAGCCGCACGGATGGCAGTGGCGACTTCCTTGGAGGTCTTGATACCCAGACCGACGTGGCCCTCGGAGTCACCAATGATGACGATGGCCTTGAATCGAGTTCGCTGACCGGCACGGGTCTGCTTCTGGACGGGCTTGATCTATATTCGGGGAAACCCATGTCAGTGAATACATTCAGGCCCTTTTCTGGTTCAAAATGGGCCTCGCATGGCAAGCCAAATCCTTCGGATCTTGTACGTTCCCTCCGGAGATTCCGTCGCGGGGCCCCCAAAATACAAGGATTGACGAGTTCTGCCGTACCTTCATGACCTCATCCTTGAGCTTGGGCAGGAAGAAGTCGACGATCTGGTACTCCTTGATGGGAAGAGAGTGCAGGTAGATCTCCTCCATGCTCTTGATCTTGCCGGCCTTCACGAGACGGCCCAGCTTGGTGACGGGCTGCCACTCCTTCTCGCTGTCCTTGGCACCACCACGGCGGCCACGTCCTCTGCCGCGGCCACGGCCTCGATCACCACCTCGGTCTCCTCGCGAGGCGAAACCACCACCTCGGGCGCCACCACGGTCAGCCATATTGATTTATTCTGTAATTGGGCGAAAGGGAGCTGGCTGTCGAAAGGGGACGTTCTTCGTAGTCGGCGTGGATGGCGGTATGCGACAGGAATTAGCTGTGTTTGAAGAATATCGCAATAGTTTGGTGGGGGTCCTTTTTTTTGGTTGAAAATAAGTAAAAAGTTGTGTGGGCGGGCTTCAAGCGAAAGCGCTTTAGTGGTCTGTGCGGGATCCCAGTGTTCTTCCGGCCCCACATCGCGTACAGGGCCCCGGACGAGCCCTGCGCTCTTACAGCCATTTGGATTTGGATTGGTTGGTGATAGCTTCATCTTGGTATCCCTTTAAATTCTGATGTTGAATTCATACGCCATCATGGTCTGGAAATTTACTGTATATAATTCCAAATTATGCTGCCTGTCATTTCTCTTTTTCCTTGTAGGGCTTTTCCCCTCCAAATGCATGGAGGTGTCCACTCCGTCTCCGTCTTCTGATCTTAACGCCTAGGAATACAAGGTTCCTGTGGGGTTTCAGTTACAGTACGGAATATTGCAAGTAACAGCAGCACTTTTTTTGGAGAGATAAGTGACGCACTATACACTACGGTATAAATTGCAAGCATGAACTGCTAGGTAGGTATTATCATCGTGTGATACTTTCGCCGTCTGAGCTATGTAAGCATGTTGCAGTGAGCGAAGGTAAGACCAGTAACAATAACGCTCGCAATAAACACATCAGGCTGGAGGAGGGAGGGGCCAATCCATCACGACTCATGGCCAATGCAACACTGTGCCAGCTCAGCCTTGCATCGCCATGTCCCGTACATGAAGAGCGTAATTACTCCTGGAAGGTCAGATAAGGGTATCATAGTAAAGTAGTTTGTCCACCACGCTCTCTAGTGTGCTCTCCTACTCGTCCTTCAGGATCAAATTTTCGGACTGCCGAACTCTTTGTGCCCATTCACTGCGTAGGCGTTAGCATCGACCAGATTATTCTTGTATGGGCGTGTCAACTTACGTCCAGCTACCGTCATAGACGCTGCGCTTCTCGGGAGAGCCATATCCCGCCACCTCGAGAGCTGTCTCAAGGACAACTGCTGTTACACCGGTACCACAACTTGTAATGACAGGCTTCGACGGGTCTACCCCCTTTTCCTCGAATAGCTTCTTGAGCTTATCCTTAGGCAAGAAAGTCTTGGTCTCCGGGTCCAGAACAGCGCTGAAAGGGATGTTGATAGCGCCTGGCATGTGGCCCGAGGGCAGCCCTTCTCTAGGTTCGGGATCCTTGCCGGTAAATCTGCCACTCGGTCTCGCATCCAGGATTTGAATGCCTTCGGCCCCCTCCTTGTTGGCCTCTTGGGCCGCCTCTTTTACCTCCTCGAAGCTCGCAACCTTCTCCTCGGCCATCTCAGGGATAGGGTATGGGTTGCAATCCACGCTGTAGAGCTCGCCCGACTCTGTAGGGTATTCCTCTTCCACCCAGACCTTGAAATTGTCCAGGATATGTACCTTGGGGTGCCCGAAGACTCTCAGGGTCCAGGCGACTCGAGGCGCACTGAAGATGCCTAATTCCTTCGTATCGTAGACGACTACCGTGTCATCCTTTCGAATACCAAGCTCGCCCATGGCTTCGGCAAATAGTCTCGCACTCGGCAGCATGTGGGGATATGGACTGTGCTTGTCAATGACCTTGTCGAGGTCAAAGAAGCGAGCCCTGGGGATCCGTTGCTGACGGAAGACGTCAATGCCCTTTCGGGGGTCATTTGGGAGGAACCAAGCGGCACATAGCGGGACGACCCGGGGATCGGAGTTGATCGGCGAGGGCGGGCTTTTCCTCAGAGCTTCATCGAGCTCTTTGGGTGTGACTACGTAGGAGGAAAGGTTTCGCCGGGTCTCCATCGTGCCGACGCGGAATGTCGTAAAGCTTTGTCGGCTAAGTGAAACCCGCGAAGAGCGGAGAATGCCGATCGCAGCCATGGTGAGGACTGACTCTGGAGGAAGCCCAAGCTTAAGTTATGTATGCAATATCAAGAACTCCGACACTCGGAAGAGGAGGCAGATTTGTGGACCTTTCAATCGGATAGCGCCCGATCGCTGCTACTGATGAAAAGGAGCCGAGCAATCCCACCCTCTCTATACGTTGCCAGAAGACGGATTAGATTTCAAGTGATCACAGATTACTTGCAAATAGGGATGAAAGCTTTACCGATGACAAAAACGAGTGAAAAGTTGTGCGGGGTCTACCCTTAACTTTTATACTCGTCCCTTCTCTTGACTAAGGGACATGCGACCGTTAGCTTCACGTAGAAAGTTTTGGTCTTTGCTTCAATGTTCGCATGGGATTACATTGGAAACGCTTGATACATAGTTAAGGTTGGTAGAACGAATCGTATAGATGTCAGGCTTCCTGACAGACTTCTTTAACTTCCGGCATGATGGATCTAGGTAATAACTTTAAAAGATGTTGCTGATAAGCTGAGTGATTAGGTTGGGCAGAAGTGGCAATTGGTATTGCATTATCGATATGCACGGCCCAAGGATAGTCTTAGCGGTTTGTTGCATATGAAGCTCATCCTCCCCGTAACGTACCTACCCGCCTTAACCCCTAAACCTTCCATTACCTCTCCAAGGAGAACAGAGAGGGGAGGGCTATTAAAGACATCCCATCGGGCTGTCGATTCCAATACGACGTCACCTATTTGCCTTACACCGGAGTTTGTACGTGCCAACAGTCGAACTCATCATGAAAGTCAAGATCAAGAAGTGGAATGCTGTTGCGACATGGAGGTGGGATCTCCCGGAAGATGATGTCTGTGGTATCTGCCAGGTTCACTTCGACGGAACATGTCCGACCTGCAAATATCCAGGTGACGATTGCAGCCTTCGTATGCCATCTCCAAGATCTATCTATAGTCCCATTATTAACTAAGCTATTTTTCCAGTCTCTGGGAAGTGTGGACACAACTTTCACATGGTCGGTGGCCATATTAACATATACAAAAATTCGCAATCTAACTTCCTCCAAGCATTGCATAATGGAATGGATCAAGCAAGACTCGGCCAAGGGACAATGTCCTATGTGCAGGCAGAGTGAGCCGGGCTCTCCCTTTATACTACGACGGATGCTGACAAGGCTGTAGAGTTTGAGTGGGGAGAGACTAAGGCCACCAGAGAAGGGAGCGAGCAGCAACAAGAAGCGCCTCCTGATGTGCAATAACGGTTCAGCTGCGGGACATTTGGCCGTTGGCGAATGTTTTTCCGGCGTTTAGGAGGATTTAGATGATACCCTGTATACGGCAAGCATATCAAGATTTTGTCAAGGGGATCCGAGCTGCCAGACTGATAGTAAGCACCAGCATCATATTCATATTTCCTTCTGTACGCAAGTATGCGGAAACTACTATGGTAGCTAACCAACAGAAACGTCGTGACTGCAGAGATAGACATTATGCATTGTACGATGAGCTGAGCGGCTTGCAAGAGATAGCTTACCTAGTCAGGCTCAATTAATTGGTACTTGAACCCGAAACAACCTCAATTCAACATAAATAACATGTTCATGATCAATTGCCTCCTAATGTTAGGTAAGATTCCCATTCCAGGGGCAGGGGATCTTTGCCCGGAGCCGGCACCAGGTGTTGGTAGCTACCCCTCGTTCTCCACGTGCCGATAAGATAAAAGCTCCGTCCAGCCTCCATGTATGTAAATTACGGGACATCCATTTCAATGGCCTGCAATTGCAATTCGATGTTCCTATTGCTCAGTTGTTGCAACCAGCCAAAATCAACCTTATGACCGATTCCAACGTGCATGTGCATAAAGGACCTGCAGCTAGTTAGCAGGAATCCACACGCCATGAATTGAAAGGGCGAACGGATTTACGCGTCCATACGCTCCCTCGTCCGGCCAGGAGCGTCTGGGTGCCTGTTCTTCTCGTTGAACCGTTCCCCCCCCCCAGCACAAACCCATTTCACAATGCGCCAGCCTCAGCCCGGGCCTTTCCACCATCATCATCCTCTTTCCTGCATCTGCATCATCAATCCCACCCACCAATCTGCATCCATGTCTCCCGTTCTTCAGCCTTCGAGATGACGGAGCCCCCGACGGAGCAGCCGCACGTCACGGCTGATGACCCTCCTCCCAACACCGTCGACGATGGAACCCATCATCACCATCATCCACAGCAGCAGCCTCAGCCGCCGCATCACCCGTTTGCGCCCATCTTCACCCTCGTCAACAACGCATCGACCGGGACCACCCACCATCCCCATGTGCGCTATATTTTCAGCGACGACGATCCCGACCTGCTAACGCGGGCTCTGACCGATCACCACGAGACTACTGTCGACGAGGCTGGCTCCGGCCCGGCTTCGAACGACCGGGCTGTAATATTAGACGTAGCGACAGATAACGGCGGGGGATACCATGTAGCCTGGGCCTCGAGTCTATCGCCATCGTGGGCAGTGCTCGACGCACAGCTGAGCCGAATATCGCCACCTTCATCCGACGGCGGGAATGAGAATGACGGCGGAGGGGGGACCAACAGCAGTCGACCGGGTCGGCTCATGCTGCGCATCGAAGGCCTCGAAGGCGGTGGCCTAGGCTCGGAGAGTGACTCCCGCCACTCGCAAGGTTCGGGCAACAGCGGCGGCAGTGGGATCGCCCAAAAAGATCGAGAAGAAGGAAACACCGAGGACTATTCCGCCCTGGTAGACGAATTTGAGAAGCGAATGGTTACGTTACGAAAGGTCGTCAGTGCGAGCGAGGAACGCCGTCAGAAGGTGGGCGGTGAGTCTGGTGGGGAGGTGATACAGTCACCACAAGCATTCGAAGGGGATGCTACCGCAGAACAAGGTCAAGGGGAAATAGGGGGTTAATTGAGACTCAGGGGGCGGCGAACGATTTCCCATCAATTGACTTTCTGGCACAGTACGAAGTTGTTACCGGGTTATTCCATGTCAGGCGTTCAGCACATCATAACACCAGAGGATGTCCAGGATTACAGTACTGGTGGAGCTCTTCGATATAAGCATTTGTCGTTCATCTTCCGGAAGTCGCGATATTGGCGAGGCCCGAATAGAGAATTAATGTCAACAATTTTCCTAAGCGCAAAGGCTCATCTCAATTAGGCTGCTTGGTGTGGATGGTGACGGGTTGTCTTCTGGTATATGACGCTGACAATAACTTTTGCGACAGCCCAATTCGATAAGCAACTATTAGATCCAGGGGGGAATATGTCTTAAGGATCCCCTCCCACCCAGGTTTCAGAATATCAGGGCCTCACTAGCAATAACTCCCGAGGCACAACGTCTTCAACGCACTGCATCCTAGATGATGTCGATTTTCCTTGTGTCAAGGTCAATTCACGGCAAGCTCCTAGGCGACAATGAGCGGAATGGCGATATTTCAATGCATCTATTTATGTGGGACATGGTTGATGTGTAACCGCGAAGGCTAGATGATAAATTTGATGTAGTCTCACATTTTCTCCCTGGATTCCTATGACGCCGCCGTCTACAGCTATGTGGTAGTGTACAAGTGTAATACCCAGTTTGGGCACCGCGTAAACGAGGTTGTCCGAGTAGCCCTGATATCGATTCCCGACCGTCTACCAAGCTTATAGGGATCCTCCCGAGGACCCTGCCTGCCGCCGAATGGGCTACTCAACATCGACTGTTTAACTCCTGGGATATACAGCCTCTACAAATAAAAGGGACTAATCGCACAGCTCTGCTAGGCATTGCGTGGTGACGTCTGTTCTGCTGCCTTAGATACGTACGTGCTGAGACCGAGTTCTGACGAGGAAGCGATGGAGAGTCACGACAGAGATGGTACAGCGATTGCATGTCTGCGCGCTGTGCCCCTTCCCTCTGAACCGTCCCCACCAATGCAGTCTCTTAGACATAGCGGCAAACCCGTATGTCTTAGGTTGCAACAGTTTACAACTGCCCCGGCGTCCAGGACTGACGCGATCAAGAGGCCGCTCTTTGTATATGCACTCGGAGAACTCACGGCCGACCATCGAGTACCGCGCAGGTAGGGAATCTGTGACATACGTTGCTAGTCACGCAATAACGTGCTTCCTGCACTATACATCACATCTACCTTCGGTGCACGGGACCAACGAACCGTCACATCGCAAGCAGCCCTTCACTTCGCGGCTCGTGAATACTAATAACAACTCCAAAAAAGAAGTCCACTACCGCGTAACGGGCGTCTTTCACGGCATTACCATGGGGCCTACCCAATGGCACTGTAGCAGCAGGTCCTTGCGTTGACCTCGTTTCCCGAGAAGCGCCAAAGACGGCAATATCCTCAGCCGCGATGTCGTCTTCAGGACCGGGTGGCTGTGATACGACGCCCGCCCCTGGCGGGAGCGCAATCAGACCTGCATCGAACTGGCCCCGGCCCCATGAGGGGAATCTTGGGATAGCGTCACCTGATATTGGAATTGCACGGGACGGGGCCTTGTCGATGACGGATTGCCACCTGGGGACGGTCTTGCTCCGTCGTGGTCGTGGGCAATTCCCGTGATGCTAAGTGATCGGCCGAAGGGGGGTGGCTTGGAGCTCATGGATGGCGATGTGTTGGGTTATGTATATAACGTTCATGGAAAGCCTGTCCAATATGCGCCTACACCATCGACTCAAATCGATAGTCGTGTTGGGCCGCAGATACGAGGCTCACTCAGATTGCATCCCCTCTCTTCGCTGTTAAAGCACCCCAGGATCCGCGGTGAAGCGACAGGGCGGGCAGGCAGGGCTCAACGAGGGCCAGCTTACAGACGGGAATGGCGGAGGCGGCCTTGTCTCAGGTAACTGTGCCTCTCGCGCGGCGACCGTACGCGGGGTTCTGCCTCGTAAAAGAAGGTGTGATAAGCTAGACGGGGAACCGCGTAAGCGCAGGAGGCACTAACAGGGCGCTCGACCTCCAGAACCCCGACAACCTGGGCGGCAGAGCACCGACAACGGCAACGTGCCCAGCCCCAAGTGGAATTTTTCGGACTCCGAGGCCCGGATACTGAGGTGGGGCTGGGTCCGCGAGTCGCTCGTCACGGACCTCCCCTCGAGCCACGACATCGCCGGGGCTCAGCAGCACCTCCTAAGGGGTCCATTCGAGAGCTCCACTGGAACTGTGTCGTGGGTATCAACTTAGCTGGCATATGTCTTGCCCTCCCAATACTGACAAGGGCGCTTTCAGGCCGGATGGGTATATGTATACAACAGCACCGTGCTGATCTCGGCGGTCAACGAAGCGGCCAGTACGACGCGGCGACGATAAGGATTAGCGACATCTGGTACTTTCCCGAGGGCGTCACGCACACTATCCAGGGCCTCGAGGACGAGAAGGAATACCTGCTGGTCTTCGACAGTGGCAATTCCGAAAGTACCGGGTGAGTAAGAGATAGGATAGATTATACCCTACCGCCTTCCGCCTTCCTTGCGTGGACGAGCCGCGGCGACTCCATACCGTACGGTATCGCCGACGAAGACTGACTGCCTGTATGCACAGAACGACATTCAGCGTCGACGACTGGATAATGCACACGCCGAAGTCGACCATGGCTGAGAACTTCGGGCTCCCCGAGGTCTCTGCCTGGGTCCCGTCGCCGAACCCGTACACCGCGAGCGGCACGGTCGACGACACGCGGCGCACCGTGGCGGGCGGCAACGGCCGGCTGACAGAAACGCCTCGTTCGTGCACAACATGGGGGATCAACCCTGGAGGACGTGCCCGACGGCCGCGGCACACCGCGCGTCGTCGACAACACCACGTTCCCCGCGGTCAAGACGATAACCGCGACGGTCGTCACGTTGCGGCCGGGGAGGTCCGCGGGAGCTGCACTGGCACCCTAATGCGCGTTTTCTCTTCCTAACAATATTTTCATTTTCTCCTCCCCTGCCCCATATGAAAACACTGCCACCCACGCAGTATGCGTAGCGAGGCGAACGGGAGTTCGTAGTTTGTCCTCAAGGCTGAAGAGTGGCTGTCCTTCCACCGGGGCAAGGCGCGCGCGACAGCCTCCCCGGGCAGCTCTCTCGCGCAGACCTTCGGCTTCTCGGCCGGCGACACGGCGGTGTTCCCGGAAAATGGCGGTGGGGTTCCTTTCCCTCTTTTCTTTGCCGTATCTTTTCTTTCTTCTAGCACTGCCACCACGAGTGGGTGCAGCTTCCTCCCGGCCTAGTAGCTACCGCCAACCCGACACTTACGCGATATGCTCGCGGTCACCAGGACACTACATCGAGAAACGTCTCGGAGGATGAGGACCTCGTCTAGAGCGAGATCTACAAGAGAGGCCGCGGAAAGCCCGAAGGCGGAGAATCAGGCTGCCAACAAGGGGGCCCAATCTATCGCCTCGGGTGTTACGCCGTTCGAGCCGTGGATGGATGGATGATGCTTCTTCGCCTGCGGACTTTGGGTCGCTGCAGAGCGGATGGCGATGGAAACCGGCGGAGCGGATAACCGGAACACGGAGGGTATGGTGGCCTAGGTAATAGCGATTAGCCATGACAACATTGTCCCGCCTAGTTACGAGCATGCCGACTGTCGGTCTCCCCGAGTCGTATCGAGCTGGTTCCGCCGAGATACCTATGCGACGCACCCACCCGGCGAACACATCCGGCAGAGGCTCCCAAGCTCGCTTCTCATATAGACACTTACATAAGCTTTATGATCAATCCACGGTACCTATATGAGCGGCGACGGGCTCCTCCAACTTGGAAACAGACAATGTGCGCATTCGGACAAGATACCGTGGGTACCTACCTAGCTGATCACGCTGCGTTGCCGCCTAGCATAGATGCCACACTTCCCCTTGGCAACACGGTACCGGCCGGCGTCGCCTAGGTAGGTGGCGTACTTGGTCCTTAGGTTACATGATACCTTACATTCAGTCGAGAAAGCAGAAGTACCCACGACGTACCTCGAAGCTCGTGTCCCGTTCTCACCTGGGGACACGGAGGAGGGAGGAGTGTGATATCCCCAACGCGATTACCGTAGCGCCGGGGGCGACGATAAGTTCGACGGACGCCGTGCCAGCTCGACAGAGGAACGGCCTGACCGTCGTCCATTCGCCTTACGGGGGGCCAAGCAAGCCCGGCTGGGCTGCAGGGAGTCCTACCTACACGAGACAGGCACGCCGACACCCAGGCCCGACATGCAACTCGACTGATCAGATTACTACGCGGCTCGAGCCACATGTCACCTTTACTAAGCGTGCTGTTTCACATATAAATAGAACGCGCGACGGTGGAAGACTTCTAGCGTCCATTTAAATCCACGACATCTCCCCTCTCTCCGAGTAGCGTAGGTATACGCGCGAAGAGCGTAAACGGGGCATCCATCGCAAGACTCAGCATCATCTCCTCCCTACCATTCGTTGGCTTGGGGGGAAACTGAGAGATGAAAAAAAGGAAAAGACAGGAATTTCAACCGTTCCGAGCGACTCCGCATCGGCGCCTCTATTATACAAGCGCAGGCTACCGAATTAATGAACACCCCTTCCCCAGAAGCCCGAAGACGCAAGAGAGAGAATGGGCGCGGGCCAATGACTCCCCTCCTACCAACGCCGGAGCAATGCATGTATGAACGAACGCAGCTTTCCCAATTCCCCTTTTTTTCCCCCGCAATAACTTACTTTGCCGCGACGATTATAGTAATACGCAACCCGATACATAATGGATCCCACGCCTCACCGAAGGACGCAGTGAAGTAGGCAAACTAACCGAGTTCTTGACGCGGCTCCGGATGCGCCTCGAGCTCGGCGAGAGGCGGCGTCATCGGCTCTCTGGTTTTTCCTCGAGTTAGTGGAACATTCGAACCCAAACTCCGTGAGTCCATCTCCCATAACACAGGTGCGATACAAGGAAGTACCGAGAAGAGAGAGGGAGAGTAGTAACAAGTGAACGGGCGGAGGGGTCTCTTACTGGTTCAACCTTGGACTGCCAAACCCGGGCGGCGCGAACCCGGGGCTGGGGTGGCCGCCGAGGTAGGACGTATGGGGGCTGCCCATATCGGAGTGCTGGTTCGGGCTACGCGAGCGGTACGGGTCCGGGGCGTAGGTGCCCGAGTTGGGCATGCTGCCGTAGATGGAGTTGGTGTGCGTTGACGGCGGTGGCGGGCTCTTGGGCGGCAGTCCACCGCCCACCCCGAAGTAGGGGCTGTGGCCCGGGCTGTGCTCGTCGTGGTAGTGCGCCTCGATCATGGACGGCGGTGCGGCCACGGCCGCGGACGGCGACACCCGGCTCCGCCGGTACCCCTTCTCTATCCCGCCCTTGCGGCCGCACACGTACACGAGCGCCACCCCGATGATCAGCACCGCGGCGCCGCCAACGGCGATCCCCGCTATGGCGCCCGGCGCGAGGCCGCCTCCTCCCTCCGACGGGTTATCCGACGGGTTATCCGCCGGTGGTGGCGGGCTTGCCGCGTCATCGTCGCTGTCTCCCTCGGGGGGCAATGGCTCGCCGGGACTGAGCTGGAACTTGGTCGTGCCGTTCGTGACGAACTCAACCTGTTCCTCTCTCGTGCGCGTTCTGTTCTGTGGTCACTGTCAGCTTGCTAGGGCCTTGGCGCGCGCGCGCAGCTTGTCCCAGTTTTCATGGACAGAGACGCACGTACCGGGTTGATAACTCCAATCATCTTCCACGTGATGCAGGATTCCGGCGCCGAACTTCGCGGTTGGTTAGTTCAGAAAGCGCCAGGGGGCAGAGATGCCAACAATCGACGGGGGAATCTCGTACCAATAGAAGAAGACCGGCTCCGTGGTGTTCACCCTCAATGTCCAGGTAGGGAGCGGGTCTAGGTTGCCGTTGGGTTGTTCTATGGCTCCGCTGAAGACTGTGGCGATCCGAGTTAGTAAAAACATTTCCCCGTGCCGTCTCAGCTTAGGTCAGGTGGTGCTGAAAGTTTAAGATGAGATTCTGGGAGCTAGCCGTCCCTTGATATCGTGACGCTAGGCGACTAGAGGTCACGAGTAAGATGTCACGGGAGAAAGAGGTAAAACTTCAAGAAATTCACTTACAGCTCTCCTCGCCGGGGTGGATCATATCATACGGTACGCACGGCTGGCCGAATTCAGCCTTGACGACCGAGTGGTTCGTCCCGTAGAACTTGAAGTCTGCAGAACACATTGGTTAACCAACATATAAGCCAGCGAAAATCGCGGCTAACCACGAATCCCCCCAAAAAAAAGGAGAATGCGCCTGCTACTGACTGATGATGTCGCCCACTTCTGCTTCTATCGTGTCGGGGATGTATTGGTGGTTGAGGCCGACGCTGACGGTATGGGTCGCGGTGCCCGTCCGCGACGACGTCGACGTCGACGTCGACGATGCCGACGAAGTCGTCGTCGTAGTCGCTGACCTAGTCGAAGCCGGCGACGTTACGGACGTCGTCTCGGGCGCTTCCTGGGCGGCGGCCGACGATAGCAGAGCCGCCGCGGCCGTAAATACGAGCTGTAACTTCCTCATGGCGGGTTTGGGTTATTGTACTACTACTACCAGCAGCTACCGATCGCACCGGAACCTCATTAATAAGGGATGTTTCAGGTTTGAGGCGGCGACGGCACCGGGAAAAAGCATGCGGGTTCGGGAAGGGTTTGCTGGTGGGAAAGAAAAAGGGAAAGGTCAGGGCCACCCAGCCGGGGAGAGCAAGTGAGGGCAATCAATCAATCACACGCGGGTGGGCACTCGCTAAGTTATCCGGGGGGGCAATTGCTGGGCTGGCACCACTACCAAGAACAGCACCCATTCATAAGATGAATGGTTGACCGACCGCCTGGTTGCTTGGTTGCTTGGTTGCTTGCTAATTTGCCGGCTTACGGCACAAGTACCAAAGCCCAGGCTGGGCTCGGTGGCGCAAGGGCGTCCCCTCGAGGTAAGCCGAGAGGTGAGATGGCTACGGTACGAGGTAGAAATCGCGGTTTGTTAGGCGGGGGGGCTGAATACTCGCCAAGCATGAGCAAGCAAGGCCCTAGCGGACGATTCCGCCTCCACCACCATTTCCTTTCTTCCACCAGATCGAGCGACCACTTGTCACACACAACCCGCAATCTAGAGCGACGACATTGTTAGCGTAGGGTAGCAGTGGGAGGAGGGCAAATGTGGGGGAGCCGGAGCGTAGGGCTGGGGGTGCCGGCCAATGGGACGGTCTACCAGGTGGTTCGTGTTGGTTTTTCACATACCCTCATTTTTCTGCTGGACGATTCCACGAATAATAGTAGGTCCGATGCAGTGGAACCCTCCTTCCGCACTGGGCCATTACGTCCGGTGACGGTTGGTATTATAAGTTGCATGTCGGGCTACGTCGCGCGGACGTTGCTGCGCCAGTGCATATGTTAGCTTAGGTCTGTACGAAGTGGCAGCGCATTTGCAAGCACTACGACGATGGTAAGTACATATATAGATAGTATGAATTGAATTGTTTGGGGGCGTCTGATTGGCAACGCTCTTAACTTCGAGTATCCCAGGATATTAACTTATTGATGCCAGCTCGACTACGCGAGGCCCGTTTGGAAAATTAATTTTCCCCGTAAATCCTTAGCCGTTGCCCCAAGGGGAAAGATAGGTCTAGCGGGATGTGGCTTTTGACAACCTGACGGTAGGTCGCAGCGATCATTGCCCTAGACTAGTATTTACGATTTCGAGAAATAATCATCAGCCTACTACTTTATGGGTCCATCAATGTAAAGGCTATGATTAGCTCTAAGTCCTTAAGCGCCACGCGATTCAGGTTCCAAGTTCCCGATGGAGTATGATCTAGCCCCCAAAAATAGAAATAGGATTCCAGTAGTGCTTACATCATACCATTTACTCCTGGTAACTCGATTATATGGAAGCAGAATTGATCCACTGCTTGCTTGCCCTTTGGACAATGCTACCCATATTATTATTCTTCTTCTTCTTATTGGGCGAGGGAGCTCCCCTCCCCCATATGGCAAGGTCCTGGACTGTAGCAGCTTGGCAACTCAGATGCTGTGTTCTTTGAAGCTGGCGACGCCGAAATCGAGACTCCGGATCGAAACGAAGGCGCTGAAGCTATACCTGCAAAGGTGACCATTCGACTTGGTAAGGAGGCAAATAGGCATGAGATTACCAGCGCTGCCTGCCTGGACAGCCTTGCCGGCGTGCCACTAAATAAAAGACCGCCAGCACCCGTCCTCTAGTAGCTAGAGTTCAGCAAGCTGAAGACGACTATCGATGGACGGGTCCGTCCATCCCGCCTTAAAGGGGATAACACAACGCCTTGTTTGCGCCGCCGGGCCTTCTAGCGTCGGCATTGTCCCACGTCCCCAACCCATACCGTGTTACGTAATGGTGGGACAACAAGAAGGGGTTTAAGGTCTCCATCTATGGTTCGATGAGATCAGCCGTAGCTGGGCAAACTTACATGCGCAAGAAAAGTACGTGGGACACTATAACAATCCTGTTATACATCTACCCGGCTGGACGACCAGCCCTCGCCAAGGGGCATGCTCTAGGGGAGGGGATCAAGAACCAAGGCAGGCTTCGTTCGTCCTGTCTCCTTCAAAACCAGGTTGGCGAAGCTGCGGGGCTCGGCAGCGAAGCTGAAGGCATGCGGAGAGCTGGATTTGAGACGTCTGTGGCGTGGAAACACCAGCCACCGAGGTAGTTGGCATTTAATGCGGTTCCTAGGAGCCGGTCTTTTCTCATTGGACAAAACTACAGCACATCAGGGCTAGTTGTCGATAGTGCTGCTGATTAATGCTGCCGGTCTTCTAGATCTGAGTAAGGGGCCGAATTTTAACATTCAGTCGGGTTCCCCCCAGGGTTAGATCTAACGCCATCACTACATTGAGGTTTTCATTCATATCAGCATTGGTATAATTGAAATCGAATAAAAATTAAATCTCTCTCTACAAAAAAGTTATATAACATTATAAAGTTGTTAAAAAAAATATGCCTGACCAGGATGTTAAACTTACCCCTACGACGTAGTACCTGCTAGTGCAGTTGACGGCCAACCTGACACGGAAACCTTACCGACCTACGAATCCGATCAGTGATCTGAACGGCTTATGCACCTAGCCATGCGACACAAAAGTCCCAAGGCCGACAGAAAGAAGCCAAGTCTAAATCAAACCATTGGTTCCAACCAGATGCTCAAACAAGTTCATTAATCCGCCAGAAAAATGCCATTGAACTCCATCTGCAAACCTAGCGCTTCGGCCCCAACATACAAATCAGAAGAGGCAGTATAAAAGAATGCCAAGTTTTGACGGGCGGCGATGCTCCCCCTATCCTGCGACCCATAACCCTCAGATCTTTACGGGCTCCAAAAATTTTAACAAGCCCGGTGAGCAAGTGCCCAACCCTCATGCGAACCGACACAAGTCGAAATCTAGGAAGGCTGGTCTAGTAAAAGAAAGCGGTGGTTCTTATGCTGGGTATACGCCACGACTCCCGAGTTAAAGGTATATATCGGAGAACAACGATGTAAACATTGCGAAGCGACATCAAATGGAAATCGCATGCCGAAAGCAGGTGGGTGTCGAAAGTTTGGGATGGTCTACCAGGATCCTGGCTAGTTACCCGCCACAATGCAGCCGGCGGACACCAGCATCCCTAAATCTCCATGTAAGGCTCTATCCAAAGGAGCCGAGATTGACCAGGCTTCCAACCACTAGGTTCAGAGCAGAGACCCTCATCTTTGAAGTAGTAGAGTTCTCCCCGAAAAAGACGCTTCGCCCGGAACCGTGATGTCTCCGTTTCTGCACTGTTAACCTTGGTTTATAAATCGCCCGGCGCGTGGTCTCGAATATGCGAGAAGCGGGGGCAGCCGGATATCATTCGCGGCTAGGAGGTTGACGTGTGTCGCGTAGAGACGACGGAAGACGTCTTCTACCACACGCTTGTTGCCAGGGTAAAAGGCCTAGGTGCCGGGGGCGGGCTGTTTGGGCTGATTTTGCAACACGACGACGGCAACGACGATAGCGATGATGGCGATAATGATGACTGTTCGGTGCGCATTAGAATAGGGTACGAGTTGGTCGCGAATATCAAGGGAGACGTACTAGAAATACCAAGGCACATCCACTTCTTCCTACGCGTTGATCGGGCCGTCTCGACCGCAACGCCGATCTCCAGATTACCTTTGTCGACGTTATCAACTACCTCTGTAGCCTTCGTCTCAATATTCACTACTGCGGCTTCTTGTTGCACGACAAGGGTATCCAGGTCCTGGAACATCTGCGCAAGCTCCTCGAGCTGCTGCTGAATCTTCTCCAGCTGGGCATGGCGGTCCTGAACGGCGTTCAGGACGGCCTGGGCTTGTCCGCGCCGGTTGCTTTGCATGAGAGCTTGCTGGAAGATTTGGCCGCCAGACTGGTCCTCCACTGCGGCTCGCACCTCTTCCTCGGAAGCGTCCGGTCGCACAATGCGGTATTGGCGGGCCACCTGCTCTTCAGTCCTCTGACGGTATGTAGACTCGACTTGCCGGTAGGCATGCATTGCGTCCTTTAGCCGCCCATCCACCCGCTTTACTTGAGCAGCAAATCTATTCCGGCTCTCAGGGTCACTCTTGATTTTCCGGACACGGTCAGTTAGAGTCCTATACTCAGCCATAGTCTGGCTAGTAAGAGCGTCTAGTTGGCGCTTGGTATTACTTGAAGACGAGGTATCGATGTCGTCTAGCGATCTCTGTTGAAGCATCTGTAGCTGCTGCAGATTCTGCTCAATGGTCTCGATCCCTTTATTGACATCGGCGATCTCGCTTAGGATGGAATTCGGGCCTCCCGAATTGAAAGAACTGGCATTTTGGGTGAGCGGCTCTAGCTCGACACTGTTCGCTATAGGGAGTCAGTCTCCTAGTCGTTCACCGACCGTCTCGAAATGGGCACCTACAGCCATAGTTGTCTCGGCTGTATCCATTTCCACCCGCGTACGGATTACCATCCCCATTGCCCGCAACGGGATCGTAATAGCCATTGCCGCCAGGGCCACCTCGTTGGTCGTAGGGGTTTTGCTGTCCACCGTAGCTAGAAGGGTCCAAACGTCAGTAACTACCGACACTCGATAATGCGGTCATATAGCGCCCGGGAACGACTCGCGCTCGGGAACGGGGGCAACCAACCCGTACTGTGGAATCATGTTAGCATAAAGTGCTTCAACAGGATATCGATACAACAGAAAATTGAAGACGAGAACAACAGAAAGTCAGACATCAGAAAATAGTGTCTTCATTAAAAAAGTCGCATATACACAAGCGAATCATGAGACGGTCCTCGGGGCGATGAAATACTTACGCTCATGGTGACTTATCCGGAGAGGCAGAGGCAACGTGGGTTTTCCAAACAATGTAAAGCCGACGGTGGCCAAATCAAGGAAACAAAAAGAATAAAATGTGATATAGTAACTCTCACGGCTTTAAGAAACACAAAACAAGCTCGTAGGGATACAGCTAAGCGCAGGCGAAATGATATTGACAAAGTAAGGAAATGGGTGGTTGCGTGGTTCGTTGATTGAGATCAAGGGAGTTGAGGGCTAGAAGCCTTCAAAAGGGTCTCGGAAATTTACCAAGTCGTACCCCTAAGTTACTTATGGTACAAGTAGCAGCTCACTTAGCCAAGCTTTGTCACAGAAGGGCAGTTCATTGGCCAATGGTCCTAAGTTGGGGCCAGGTAGGGGGTCGTGTAGCGCTTTGCTAGCGTCACAAAGACCCTTCCAGGTGGGAAGGCAGGGGAAGGTTTGATCCCTCTTTTGCGAACCGTTTCTATAATTCGTGATTACTTACATCCAACCTGTGCCGGTAAATTGTTCACAAAAATGCTCAAGTTCTACAAAGAGAGAGTGTTGCCACGTGAATCACCAACTAGATAGTACCGCGGCTACGTCCACAGCATTAGGTGATTATCGACGGATAGGATACCAAACTCGGTATGTTTCTAACGTATTGGTTTTCGAACGAGGTTGCTGTAACAGACGCCCCGGAGAGGAAAGGCGTTGTTGTAAGAAAACCGTATCAGAGTGCCTAGAGGCGGGTCCACAGAGCTAAGATGATGGATCGGCGCATTTCGCCCGTTTCAGCTAGGCGGCACATGGGCGACTGAGAGGGATCTGCGATGCAATAAGAGACTGATCAAAATCAGACTGGTTAGCCGCTATATCAACCAAAGAAAGAAGCCTTCCGAAGCCGATGATTTCTGAGGCTCCTTTGCCCAGCTCGCTGAGAATGTCGCCAAATGCAGCGGTTCAAATCCAACAGACCAAATAGTGCTTATCTTCTCTCGTGTTAATTTGGCATGCGAGAAGATACGAAGAAGGCGGAGCTTATTGACTTACGGAGTATCTGCCTGTCCATCCCACTTACTTACTATCCAGTCCCCCTTGGCTAGCGCGTGGGAACAAGTCCCGAACCGTCAGCTTTACCAACTCCGAAGCATCCCAAATGCGGCCGCGCCTGCATCGTGGCGCGTGGGATTCACAGCGGAAGTCAGCCTTTTCAGCAGAGCTGCAGCTTCTATACGGGTACTCGTTAGCTTTCGGCCGCATTTATTTACAGTCGCGCTAGCCGGTCATGGACGCGAGGCTACCACGGGCTACATATCAGAAAGCACTTGATACACTTGAGATAGACGACATCAGAATGCATCACCTCTGAAAAGCCTGTGACGGCAGGCGCCAGAGTGCACCTGAGGATTCACTGAGAGGCCGGCAGTACGCCATGGCAGGATGGCTTGTGATAGCCGTGGAGGACTTTCACTCCAAATCAAAGTGGTCTGAGCTGGACCGGAGGAGATGGATGAGCAACTACCGTATGTTTATCAGAGCCCGAGTCCAAATGAGGCCAGCCCTCGTTTTAGGGACCCGAATAAGTACGGTGGCGCGGCTCTTCCCCACAGCTTCCCACTAAGGAGAGTGACCCTGTCGTTCTTTTTTCTCTTTTTCTTTTTCCGGGATCTTCTGTTTCTCCTTCTTTGCTTTATGTCGTCAGCTAGGTCAGATCAGCCCAGATGTTGGGTTAGGTTGGTTGGGCTGTTGACGGCTTCTAGTGCTTGAAAGCATCGCCAGATCTCGCACAGACCATACAGATAGGTAGGTAGGGGTTTCGGAAACGAATCGACCCGCGCGTATTATTCAGCTCTAGAAGCACGGAACTGCATACTACCTAGTGAGCTACTTTCAAGTGGCGATGACACCGACGACGGTGAGCTGCGGGCTGCCGGCGAGGACGGAGAGCTAGAGTCGGAAAAGCCAGCCGACGGCGGCAGAGCTGAAGGGGGTGAAGGGAAGGAGGGCAAAGTAGACGAAAAAAAAAGACGACATTCCACCCGAGGCCAGAGGAGACCCGTGGAGCGAATTCGAGGGGATCATACCCCTCGACGAGAGTGGATCATGACTCAGCGTGTATAGGCCTTGGGACCACGCAGGATGTGACTTAACTATACGGCTCAGACACGACGGATCTTATGACGATTGAGCCGGATTAAATCGGATGAAACTATGCTCGGGCTGCTTTCTTACGCAGGGAAGCGTAATGACTGCTGCCAACACTTGCGCATAGGTAGACTAGGGCCCTCTTACGCTCCGCTCTCAGAGGACAATGATAAGGACGTCATCTCACCCGGAACCTTTTCTTTCCTAGAACCACTACGATAGTCTGCACAGTCTTTCCGTGCGCCACTATTAGTCTGTCTACCGGGGCCTGCGAGCATGGTCTCACATATTCACGGTCCCTCGACTCTTACCATCGCCATCTTAAACAATGGCGTAAGCGGACGCGTAGCTCACGCTCGAATCGCTGACATCCTCAACTAGGCTGCTTCGCTGGTATTGCACAAACTTGAAGCGGTACTTGCCGTCCTCGGCTCCCTCCTTCGCCAGAACTTCCAACGCGGCCATCATCACTCCGATGGGATGTCTCCCGCATACCGTGTTCTTCGTGTGTTTTAGGTTGTCGACGAACGAGTTGTGGTCGCCCGACTCGATCGCATCCATAGCCAGGTGATCTATCTGCTTGATGCTCTCGTGGATCGGGGGGTTCGTCGGCCTGGCTGTTCGTCGGCTGAGCGATTGTATATGTTGCACGTCGCCCTCCGGAGCATAGGCAGTGTAGCTGAACCTCGATCCCCAGTGGCAGAAGTCGGAGCTGACAACAAAGGCGTTTTCCGGATCTTTTAGATACGGCGCCAGTAGCTTCCCGAACTCTTTCTCCTCTGGGCCATTGTTGTCGCCAACGAGGATAGGGACGATGGTTGGGTATTCGGATTCGGAAGAAAAGGTCTGCGTGATCCGTTTGTAAATGTACGGCAGGTGCATCTCCAGCGAGTGCTCGTTGACGTCGGAGCCCGACGGGATATCCTGGAACTTGCCCGTGTCCCGCAGCTCCTGAATGACGGCCTCATCCACGGTCAGATCACCAAAGGGCGTCTCATATTTCGCGAACTTGGTCAGGGCACACCCAGAAAGGTAGTATGTGTGTGAGGGGCCGAGTACGAAGATTCGCTTAGCCTTGCTCAGGTCGAGGCATTTGTATGCCCAGGCTGCGCATGGCCCAGAGTAGGAATAGCCTGCATGACTTGTTGAAGTTGGCAAGTCAGCGTCATCGCAATCGTGACACTAACATCAATGGCACCGTAAAATAGGTTCGCCTTGTATATCACTTACGGTGCAATGACGACTTTAGCTCCGGAGATTGGCAGGCTGCTGTTGTTGATAGTGTCCGGAACCTCTTCCAGGAAGCCATCTAGCTGTCGAGAGAGGGAGGTGGGGTCACCGTCGTACCAGCTATCCGCATGGCTAGCTTCTCGGGTACCTCTTTGCTTCATCTTCCGGACACTAGGTAAGCTTCCGTGTGTAAGTTTGGACTACTGAAGTGACTGGGACCTTTCGAAATCATGCGAAAACAGAAGTACAGATCTTGACGATAAAGCACGAACGGATGGTAGAAAGTACAATAGAGAAAAGGTGGGGGAGCTACACTGTCTTGATGGTATTCTGTATCTTGGAGAACTAGAGGGTGCCCCGCGTTCCCCCAATTCACGCAATTACGTCTTTGCTTCGTACCCCCCTAACCTAGGTACTCATAACAAAACACTTCGTACTATACTTACCTAATCCGAGATATTAACACAGGGATAGATGGCGTCTCCACTGCTTCCTTCTGGTTGAGGCTGGCTTTGAGGGCTTGCGATCCCAACTGCAACTGCCCGCCTTCTTGTCCTCATCAACTTGACGTGACTCATATTAACAGCACTGAATTTAGGCCCTTTATCATCATTTAACGGGAAGGCGGCAGAGGAATTTCCAAATAGAGGGCTGAATGACACCTGCAAGGTACAGTTACACTTGCACGAGATCATATACATGTTCCACGGTTTAGAACTAGCGTTAGGGACGGCCGAAGACGTATAGAGCATCATGCGGCATTATGCTGGCACTACATTAGCTGGTTGGACAACCCTACCCTAGCCGAATGATCACGATACTGTTGACAGACATGCGACTCTGGTGGCAGATATAGGGGTCTCTCTTACTCGGGTGCCTTGAACATACTGGAAGGGATCTTAATACAGCTCAGGGGTTGCACATATACGCATCTTTCAATTCACAGTGCTCCCCTTTACTGCCCTAGCATCCGGCAACTGCATGAGAATGGTCAATCGAGGAATACTTGATGTAGCGAAGCAAGAATTCTCTGTACTCCTATTTCTGTGCGACTGTAACCCTTAATATCATGGTATAGCATGCGCCGTAGATTGCTATCCTTACCCCCAGCCAGTAGCAACTCCGCCCAAATGCCTAATAAGCCCAAAAAACGATATCCTCCAACCCACTGACCAATCCACGCTATTGACCCAAAGTAGCATCACTCGCGATCATGCAACCCAAACCGCATCGTTCACCTACAAGCGCCAACCCATAAGCCCTGACCGACGCCAGAAGCAGTCCACCCCTGGCCCCCAACCCCTGGCCCGATCTTCTTGCCGGCACACCTCAAGCACCGCCTCTGCTCACCCAGGTTGGTGATCGAGCAATGTGAGCAAACGTGCTTCCCGCACGCGCGGCAGCTCGTGTGCTCTTCCCCATCCAGGCCGTCGATGTCCATCGAGTCCCCGCCGCCGTCCTCGCCGCCGAGGGTCTGTCCGCAGTCCTCGCAGCTGGTCGGCGCGTAGATCGCGCGGTCCACCGGTGGCGGCGACGCGCTGCTCGCGGCAGCCGAGATCGGGGGCAGCTTCCAGAAGCTATGCAGCGACGTCTGCTGTCCGCTCCCGCTCCCGCTATCGTGGGGGTTCTCAGGCTGCGCTTGGACCTGGGCCATCGCTTCCTCGGGCCATTGCTGCTGCTGCTGCTGCTTTTGCTTCTGGGCCGCCGAGTACAACATGTTCAGAGTCCGTCCTGCGAGGGGTCCGCGTGAGAAGCAAGTCCAGAAACGAAACCGCCAGGTGTTTTTTGGCGGGCGGGTTGACTGCTTCCTAGAACTTACGATGGATGAGCTCGTCGGGGGGCCGGCTGTCGCGGAAGCGCTTCAGCGTGCGGCTGGGCAGGTGCGCCGGCGCCATGCTCCGCGACTGGGGCCGCGACGGCGACGGCGAGGTGAAGTCTATGTCCATTACTGATGCGAAGAGACGTGGTGGTGAAGTCAAGGCGCTCGACGAGGCGACGGAGAATCCGGGCTCCGAGCGCTTCCGTTTTAATACCATAATGGTGGTGGTCGTGATGGTCGTGATGGTGGTGCTGGTGTTGGTAGGAGTGAGCCAGCTAAGCTATCAAATCCTGTACCTCGGTATCGATTGGCTCAAAACAATGGGACGGATGAAGCCCTCGTGAATGATATGGGTTTATCTAGCCAAATTATGGTTCAATTGAATCCGTATGGGTGGATGTCTGACGCTTTTCCATGACGGACGAAGGCATGTTCATCACGAATTTCTTTTTGGGGCTGCGAAACGCGTCGCGGGAATGACGCCGTGATTCTCCGCCCCCAAAGGGACATGCTCAGCGCGTTTTCGCGTAAAGTGATCCTCGTACTTCTGTAAAAGCATAGGTGCTAGGTGGATCATTGCAGGACCTTCTGATTCTGCATAAGCGACTGCGATAATACAGTTATGCGCCTAACAGAAATTATGATTAGTTCAGGCATATTACAATGTCAGGGGTTTAGTCTCCACCTCATTGTCTACCGGTATTTCATAGTGCCCCGGTCCTAATAAGTCATTTACTTCATCGAAATTTACTGAACTCGGAACAAGTGTTTTGAATAGAGCATAACTTATATGAGTCCTCTCGCACTCGTCAGAACCATGCCGTATGGGGTTTTAGGAAGACGCAGACGCCCATTTCCGAGATTGTCACTCTGCGTCTTCCATTGGGCAAGGAAGGGCTGCCTGAAAGCTGGATCGCCGGCGCCCCAGAAACTACCATCTACCGACTGCATAGTTGGATTGCATGAGACCGTACGCAGCAAAGATGAGCACAAGTCATCAACGGAAAGCTGAACGCCGCAGCTCTCCGGTTCGGCACGGGACCGGGGGATATGCTCCTCTGTCGGGGAAGACGGCTGAATAGCTTTTTACGAATACACAGATATATCTATATCCGAGCGGCTAAAGGGAATGGGATGCAAGTCTGCAACTGCAAGCTTTATGGGGAGTTGAGGTTACCTAAGATGGAAGCCTGTGTTGAGTATGGTTTGCCAATGCTATGCCAGCCTTACTTCCTGCTCCCGATATATGGTACCTGACAGAAGTCACTGCCTGCCTGATCCTACCGAGATATCACCAACTGTTAACTTTATGCTCGTTATTTAAAAGCATACTATCCGTTCGCTTTGAGCTTTTTCCGACCTCATAAATGAGTCAAAGACCTCGGATTCATGTTCGGGGAGGCTTCCTATGCCAATGCGAGCGTACCGCTGCCCTCCGTAGCGGAGGAGTAATAACTCCCGCTCCCACCACATAATGGTAATTGCGCGGGCGATAGGGACACAGACGATGTCCAATTCCGTCTCCGGCGACGAATCCAGTCGTAGTCTTATATTTGCTAAACTCCCGTCCGGGTAGGCGAGGCTCTTTGCACCGCTAGAATTCTCGACGAGCCTCAGTTCGAGCATCGGCGCCTTAATCTCCAGGGCAGAGCTGCTTCCATCTTCTCCGTCGTCCAGGATACGGATAGAGACTCCCGCAAGAGGCTCGCAACTCGCTGGCCACGTAACTGGCCACAAGTTCAACCATGACCACGAAGGAAATAGCCCTTCCGTGGCCCGGTCAGCAGTAATTTGCACCGACGCTTGCTTTCCGTGCTCTTTCAGATCCAAGAACCACATCACTTCCGCGTGGAGATTGCTTCTCGTCATTCCATCACGGTCAATTCCACCACCCATGATGTTGTTTAGCGCTTTAGCCGTCCCTAGGATGGCACGCCTCCTGTCGACATGAAAAGTCAGGGAACGCGTGGAGTAAGCCTGACGCATGGTGTTCCACCTTTCCAGGAGCCACTCGTCGTCCGCCACGTCATCGGGAGAAATGCAGTCCGGGAAAAGCTTTTCATGCCTCTGGTACTTCCTTACGGCATGCCGAAAGTGGTGTGGGTTATGCATATCCCTGTTTGCGAATTGCGGAAAGCCACATTCTGGGCAAGATCTTCCCCTTCCACACCAGAACACCATGCGTCCCAAGTTGAACTCGAGGCTACGCGTTGATAAGATCTGCTCCTGAAAAGTCCAACCGCGCCACATGTAGTATCGTGGGTCGGCGAGCTTCCCGTTTTTTTCCTCGTATTCCTCGTCAATGGAATGCCCCAGGTTCCAGACACCTACGCTCACTTCATCATTCACGAGCAATTCGGCATCCGATCCACTAACGTAGCTGCGAGGTGCGGATATGCCCAGCAGGCCACTATCGGAGGAGCAACTGCCGCGGGCAGCTATCGTCACGACTGCTAGTCCGTATATCATGTCCATTTGCGTCAACTGGACAGTGAGATCATGGCTGGAATCCTGGACAATGCACAATGCATCCACCCAGAGAAATCGGTATCCCAGCGCCCGAGTCACCAACATTGCATCCTCAATGGTCTTCGGGAGCCTCTCGTTGGGCCTCGCGTCACTCCCGGGGAGTTGTACTCTGAATGTGGCTAGGTTTCTGGACAGGGTTCGCAGCTGGTAGTCCTTTCCCCAGACGTAGCTTAGAGCGACGAACTCGAGGGGCGTGGCGGAGAAGATTTCGTCCAGCTGTACCAGCCGCCGCAGCCGAACGTCGATGAACCGCGTGGTGGCATGGAGCCCCCCGGCCTCGGCTCTTCCTGACACGATGGACTGGCAATCCGGATGCTTGTAAACGCACTCGTGGAGCCACAGCCGCGCCTGCACCAGGCTGGCCCATTTAGAGAGCACGCCGTGCTGTTGCGCAGCCTCTTCATCCCATGCTTGCGTAGTCGACCATTCGCGGGAGTTAGAACCTATGGAATGTAGGTCTCGGAAAAAGATCTCCTTTTTTGCAGAGTTGCCATACCAGGTATCGCTGATACGGGCATTGAAGACGAGGAGGTCGTACAGCTGGTGCTGTTCAGGCACGCCGTGAACCCTCTCCAGGATTTCGACGCGGATGGCGTGTGTAAGAGACGTTTTTTGCCGAATAGTGTTTGGCTGTTCCGCAAAAGTAGGTCCCAGTAAGACCTCCAGATGCTCAGCATATAGGCGGCGAAACAACTGGCAGAGGTTGGAGCCGAGCTGATTGGGCAGACTGGCGGCGCTGAAGTAGAGAGTCTTGCCTGTGTCGATTTCCAAGAAACTCAACCGTGAGCATGAAGGACAGAGTCTCCTGGCCAGAGCGTTACCATTATGCCTTTGCCCTGCCTCGGGCTCCGCCTGAGTAGAGCGAGAACCGCGATGGTCCTTGGAGCGGTTTTCGAGTCCTTTGCATAAGCTGTATTTAATTCTGAGGAGAAAATTACAGATGGCTTTGATTATCTTGAAAACCATCCCAGGCTCCCTATAACACGCTTGGATCGACGTTTGCGCAGCTTTGGTTATTCAGTGTCGGGGGAACCAGGATTGGCATTGATCAAACGCGGCCTGAAATACACTCGCGACTCAAGTTACGATTTAGGTGGCAGTAAAGGAGATAAGTCGGACCCCCCACTCACGCTCCACCCCCCCAACGCGCCACCATTTTCCCATACAAATCGCCGAAATTCCTACATTTTCAAAAAGCTCTTAAAAATCACATAAAAATGGTAAAATTAAACGATTTTCATTTTTATTTAGCCAATTACAGTTTGATTATAAGAATAATGAAGAAAAAAAATAATTAAAATTGCTTATGTAATAGATTTAACGTTGAACGTTAAAAACGATTTTATTATACATTTTACTCGTAATATTAATACCTCCATAATTAATTAAATAAAATAGGTAGATATACAAATTTTCGTAACTTCTTACTCCTGCATGGAAGATACCTATCGGCAAAAAGTTTGCAAAATTATAGGTAATAAATAAAAAGTTATAACGATATATAAAAAAGTGGAGAAAATTTTACTCTAAAAAACGACCCTTATAAGTTTAAATATTTATATAACCACGAAAAATACGAATAGTAAAACCAGTCCTTCGTTATAATAATGCCACGAAGACGGAGTTTATTAAATAAAAATATAAAAATTATGACCTTATTAATTGTTAAGATATTTAAAACTATATACCTTAACAGATTTCCTAGTAATTTGTATGGGACAATGTTAAGAAAAAGATTTCTATGTTTAACCGTTTATTTATCAGGGTTATTATTAGAAATATTTTTTGATGATTATATATTATTTTTATTATTTAATCGTAAATTTAATTCAGGTTACTGTTCGTTAGTATCTATTTTTGTTAATTAATTATAAACATGCGATTTTGGCGATTTTGTATGGGAAATGTGTTATGACACAGTTGGTCGGACCTCGGAAGACGGTCTTTTGGCAGACCGTAAAACAGGATCCAAGTAGATCAATTACGTAATATGGATTTATGAGGATTTAATGAATCCAGTTGAAGTTGTAACATAGATTTATGAAGATTTAATGAATTTAGTTAAAGTTGTAATATGGATTTATAAGGATTTAATGAATTTAGTTGAAGTTATTATAATACATATACATTCGTTACTGCGTAGTTAAAATAGCGATAGCTTTTAATATAATTTCGTTACTTAAGGTACCTTTGGTATTACGAAACGTAATTAAGTTATCTTATTATTTTATTGCTTAAATTCCCATAATACTTTGCTAACATAAACCCGTCGACTTAGGTTTGATAGTTGGTTAATTAGCTTAGCCGTTATACGTTGAAAGCTTTTGTTTAGTAATACTATTAAATTTTAAGTAATATTCGATATTGTCAAAATGTCGATTAATAACTCCGAAATTATTTCGTAATAATTTTAAGTTCGCATCAGGAAGCTTAAGAGAGAAAATTAGCGATTTAGTAAATAAGTTAAAATAACCTCGATAATATCCCTTATTACTTCTCGAATAAAACTTAAAAGATTAGAACCTTACGATAGCAAAGGAAATCCTTAAACCTTTTTAACTTAAACCCGTATTTACTTACGTTTTTTAGGCCTTAATAATATCCCCAAATCGATCCTTACGGTAAGAGCATGCCTTATAAGAAATGCAGTTGATTGGTTTGAACTTATTGTACGAAATTATATGGAAAATGCGGAGGATAACCGAAAAACCTTAACTAACGAAATCTTTTTCCTATATACTAATTTCGAGGACAGATTTCGTTCAAATTTCGGCAATTCGGACGAGGAAAAAGCCTTAGTACAGAAAATTTTCGATTTTAAGCAAAAAGGATTTATTTTTAAGTATGCTATTAATTTCAAAATGTTAATAGCTAAGGTAAGATAGGAAGATAAAAAAGAAAATACTTTAATTAATATTTTTTACAAAGGATTTAAAAACGAAGTTAAGGATAAAATGATTCGAATGGAACGTATCCTTACTTTCGACGAATACATCGGAGAAGTTATCAAAATCGATAACCGATAGTTCGAACGACGACAAAAACGACGAAAACGCGTTACCCCCGGGATAGGCATATGGAATAACAAAAAATCTCGGCATACAGCAAATACCAATGCCCCTAAGAAGGGAAACACCTTATTCGGAACAAAACCAGAACCCATAAAACTTGGTATTATCTAATTACGGAAACCTAAATGCTGGAACTATGGCAAGATAAGTTACAAAACCCCTAACTGCAAATCACTTAAGAAATTGCGATAAAGCAAACCATAAACTCCAGTACTTACAGGATAACCGGCTTATTTTAAGGATGGTAAAACTTTTGCCATAATACGGAAAGGAAAAAACCCCGCCGAATTTTCCCATTCGGCCATTTTTTAGGGACAAAAAAAAGCTAAGAAACTTTCGCAAATAAAAGTTCAATAATATCTAGAATTTATGGTTTTACGAATACAACAAAGGAAGATTTAACGACGATTATTTTGGACTATAAAGAAATAATTCGAAAAATACCAAAAATAAACAGAAACCATCTGCCCAGAAACTCCAGACGTTTACGGGCGAAAACATGTTATGTACTGTCGGCGGTAGAAGTATCCAGCATATAAAGCATGGAAATAATTAATTTACTAACGAATTACATGTATAGTTCGAAAAGGATTCGATTTTCGTAATAAAATAGGAGGTAATAAAAAGGACGAGTAATAGTATTGCTATTTTAGGACTATTAGCTTATAAGAAAATATCGATAACAAAACAACTAAATGAAATTGGCCGCCTGAAAAATAATGCCCTTAAAAAGACCCCTTTTGTTATTACGAATGGTATATATATGATGCCAAGAATAAAGTAATCCTGGAAGGACGCGACCTGTTTATACGTTAACTAATTGCAGACCTTTACCTTTAGCTATTTATTACTATGGACCCACAAAAACGAAAAGGAATCCTAGCTGATTTGAAATAAGTTACCAAAAACTTATGGGGAGAAAATGAAAATACCCTTACGTGGGAAATTACTTACGCCATAGAAAAACAGTTTACGCGATAGGATTAAGAAATGCGGCAACAAATAGAAAAAATAATCCAATTAAAAGGAAAAATAAAGATATAAAAATACAGAAATGCGTAACTTTAAAGAGATACCGAACGTTATGCAGTACGCATTAGCGAATTAAAACCATAAGTAGAATAACAATACCACTTTATCAAGCAACTTCGAAACCAAGTAAAGGACCTTAGAAAAAGGATGCGATAATTCGAAAAGAAATACCCAAAAGCACTACGCCCCTTATAAAGAAGCCGCAGGGAGGTAAGACCCAAAAAGGATAAAACGAACTCCCAAAAAGGGCTTTAGCCGTAATAAAAGGTAAAAAGCACCTTATCATATTGAAATTACGTATTAAGACATATTAGTGCACCGTTATAATGAACAACGAAACTTTGGGAGGTAATTATATTACGCTTAAAGTAATTAACCGTTTTAGATTACTATGGAGATACAAAAAGAACCCTTATATTGCGAACATTACCAAAGGTTAACCATTTTTTTATAATAATGGGAAAGTTATACGCGAAATTAATTACCTCGATACCGTTGCATCAGGACGATATATAACTATTAATTTCGACATCGTACCGTTAAGGAATTACGATATGATTTTAAAAGCAATATGGTTACGTTAGTATAACCCTTTAATCGATTAAGTAACTGGTTAGGTAAAATTTCTTTTACGGCCTAACGACAAATATTAAGAAAAAAAGCAAAGATTTTAATATTCGATTAAAAATAACGACGAATGTCGGTATAAGGATATAACAAAAACCTTATTACCTACAGGAAAACGATATAAGAAAGAAAAAGGGTATTACAGAAAAATTCGACGTATCGTTGTTACTATTAAAGCGAAATTACGATAATTAAATAACGATTTACAATAACCAACCCTTAAGTTAAAAAAATTAACCAATATATTACCATAATATCATAAGTACCGAAAACTTTTTAGCAAAAAGCTTGAAATTAAGTTATCAAAATATAACGAATGGGATTATAAGATCGTCCTTAAGGAAAAAGCATTAACTAAGTTTTATTTTATCTATAACCTTAATGAAATAAAACTGTAAGTATTCCGAAAGTATCTGGAAGACCGATTAAAGAAAGGATGGATCCGATAGTCCAAATTACCAGCTAGTTACCTTATGTTTTTTGTTTTAAAAAAGAACGGCAAATTACGATTAATTATGAATTACCGTTAGCTTAATAGTGTTACTGTTAAAGATTAAATGTTATTACTTTTAATTAGCGAAATAAAAAACCGTTTTCATAAAGCATAATAGTTTACAGCTTTTAACCTTAAAGATAGATACAATTTAATTCGAATTAAAAAAGGCTACGAATAAAAAACGGCATTTCGAACGAAATATGAATTTTATAAATACCTTATTACGCCTATAGAACTTATTAACACCCCTGTTATTTTTTAGCGTATGGTTAACCATATCCTTAAGGAATATTTCGATATTTTTATCGTATATTATTTTGATAACATCTTTATTTTTTCAAAAATTAAAAAGTAACACGAAAAATACGTTTATAAAGTATTACAATTATTTTAAAACGCTAACCTATTAGTTAACGCGGAAAAAAGCCAGTTCCATACATAAAAAGTGGAATATTTAGGTTACATTATTATTCCCGGATATATCAAAATAAACCTTAAGAAAATCGCTGCAGTACTTAACTGGGCATAACCAATTACCGTTAAAAAAGTACAAGTTTTCCTCGGATTCGCCAATTACTATCGAAAGTTTATCAGAAACTTTAGCCGGATAGCTATATCCTTTAACGTTTTTATACGAAAAGGAAAAAAATTCAAATAAACGCCTAAAACGGAAAAAACTTTCTAACAGCTTAAGGAAGCTATTATAAGCCAACCAATACTAATTATGTACGATTTAAATCGCCTAATAAAGCTAAAAACCGATACGTTAGATTATGTTTTAAGCGTAATAATCGGATAACGAAATAAACGAGGTATTTTGCATCCCGTTGCTTTTTTTTTATATAAACTATAAGAACCCGAGTTACGATATGCTATCCCCGATAAAAAATTTTTGGTTATTATTAAAGCATTTCGCGAATTTAAATACTTTTTCAAAAATAACCAATATTAAGTTAAGGTTTATACGGATCATAAAAATCTTACCCGCTTTACCACGATTAAAAAACTTACAGTACGACAATTCCGTTATGCCGAAAAGCTAGCCGAATATGACTTCGTTATTATTTACCGCAAAGGATTAAAAAACGGCAAAGTAAACGTACTTAGCAAACGACCAAATTTCGAGGAAAAAACTGTTAAAGTTAATTATGCCATATTCGAAACCATTATAAAAAGATATTTACGATTACGATAAATCGTTACGATTATAACTATATCACTAAAAATACATAAGGTAATTCAAAACTTTAATATATATGTACAAAATATGGACGATTTATTATTCGCATAAATACCTAAAGAATATCGAGAACATCTTGTTAAAAACATATATAAATACGCCTTACATAGATATCTAGGTGTTGGGAAAATATTAAAAAGATTACGACGATTTTACCGCTTCCCCAAAATAAAGGAAATAGTACAAAAAGTTATACGATAATACGGCATATGCGCGAAAGTAAAAATACGACGACATAAACCTTACGGAAAATTACAATCATTACCAGTCGCAAAACGACCATAGGATTTTATTATTATAAATTTTATTACCAAACTTCCATTATCAGAAAATCCAGCTACGGGCATATACTATAACAGCATTTTTGTAATCGTTAACCGATTTACAAAATTTTCTTACTTTTTATTATATAAAAAAAATATTACGGCCGAACAAATAGCATATATTTTCTTCAGAAACATTTTTAGTATATACGGATTACCATACGAAATTGTTTCCGATAAAGGAATAACTTTTACTTTTAAATTTTGGCAAAATTTAATAACCCAAGTCGGCCTGAATTATAAATTATTTAGTACTTTCCGACCTTAAACAAATGGACAAATAAAACGGCAAAATTAAATGCTTGAAATATACTTACGATGTTACATTAATTACGAACAAAATAATTGGGTTAAAAAGTTACTAGTAACTTAAATAACTTATAACACCAGTTATCATAAAAGTATTAAAATAATACTAATTATAATTAATTTCGGTTTTATTCCGGAAATTTATAAAAAAGTACAAAAAGAAAAACCATTTAGTATTAAAGCAATCCTTACATTAAAACAGCTTAAACAGTTATATCAAAAAATAAAGACGAAACTCGAATTCGTACGTAACCAAATGAAAAAACATTATAACCAAAAACGGTTAAAAGGATTAATTTTTTTAAAAGGAAAAATGGTTTATTTAGTTACCAAAAACATCTAAACAAAACGGCCTAACAAAAAACTCGATTTCAAATATATCGGTCCTTACAAAATCATCAAGAAAATCTTAAACCATAACTATTAATTAAACCTCCTATCCAAAGTTAAGCTTTACCCGATTTTTTATATATCCCTATTTAAATTAACCGCGGATACTATTAAGGCATATACCAAGCAAAACGATATAAAAATAAAAAATAAACAAAAATACGAAATAAAGAAAATCATAAACATGCGAAAAGTTAACGGACTTACGCAGTATTTGGTAAAATAAAAAAAATACCCGGATTCGGAGATTTTTTAGGAACCCGCTAAAAACCTTATGAAATCCCAACAGCTGTTAAAAAACTTTCACCAGCGGCGCCCAAAAAAATATCCCAGTTAATCCCACTAACGGAAGTATAACTAAAACTATTCTTATTAGAAAAACCTTACGTTATAGCAACTTTAAGCTCCGTTATTATACGAGCCTTTTCCTTTTCGCGCTTAAAATCTTCAAGCTTATCTAAACTTTTAACCCCTTAACGGATTAATTTCACATTTTTTTCTCGCAAAAGAACTTATTATTTATCGATACGGATAAAACGCGAAATTTGTTCGGAAATTTCGGATGTTTTATTTAGCAAATCTTTACGAAGCTCGATAAGCCGATTAGTAACCGTTTGCCGTTCCTGGTTTAAGCGATCTTTAACACGATTAATACCGTTTAAGAACGAAAAAAAAACAGCCAAACTATCGCAGCAACGATTGTAATATCAAATACATTATTCGCAGCACTTAAAATCTTTAATCATAACGTACCGCGTCTTTTCTTTAAAACAAAAAATATAAAGCATAACGTCGAAACCAAATTTAAGGATATAACAAGCAAAAGAAATAACGCTTTCCTTTTAATTAGGACAACTACGGGGTTTACGGTTAAAAACACGACCTAACATAATAAAAAACAAGAACATTCACTAAAGAAAAAATTTTCGAGGCGAAAATTTAAAAAAAAAGGGATCGTGTTATAACACAATTAATCGGACCTCGGAAAACGGTTTTTTAGCAAACCGTAAAACAGGATCCAAGTAAATTAATCACGTAACATAGATTTATAAGGATTTAATAAATCCAGTTAAAATTGTAATATGGATTTATAAAGATTTAATAAATCTAGTTAAAATTGTGATATAGATTTATAAGGATTTAATAAATCCAGCTGAAATTATTATAATACATATATACTCGCTACCGCGTAGTTAGAATAGCGACAGCTTTCAATACAACTTCGTTACCTAAGGCACTTTTGGTATTACGAAACGTGACTAAGTTATCTTACTACTCTATTGCTCAGATTCCCACAGTACTCTGCCAACATAAACCCGTCGACTTAGGTTTGATAGTTGGTTAATTAGCCTAGCCGTCACAAAATGGTGGCGCGTTGGGGGGGTGGAGCGTGAGGGGGGGGTCCGACTTAATTATGGGCTGTTTACAGCGCCTGTCGTTACTTTCCTATTTTGGGACTGCCAGAATCCAAATACGGAAGTCGGTTTTTAAAGGAACGGATTTCGACACAATGACTCTCTCACTCCTTTCGCAAGGTTACTACGTCAGGAGGGCACCGCGCTATTCATTCGTAACTAGCCTCCTCACCTTAATCTCAACGCCTCAACTCTATACCCACCAATCATATCCCCAACTTCTAGGCTCTCAGGCATATCCTTCATCAGCTCGCCTCGATTAACACCATCATAATATCCTTCACCAATCACCAAAAAATAGTCGTCCACAGGTCGAATAATCATAGGTTTGTCACACCCAAAGATCATCCATACCTCATCTCCTGCATCTGCGGACTTGAGTGTCACGCCTATCCCACCATTTGCTCCAACAAAAGGGAGATGCTTCCCAATAACGCCCCAAGCCAGCCTCGTGAACATTGTCCCGTTATCAAAGATTCCTCCCGATTGCTTGTCCATTCTGATGATATCTAACATTGTTGAGACACGCTCTCCAGGTTTGGTTTCCGATATGCGAGAGAATTTAACAAGAGCGTCGGCGCTCATAGTAATGCCCTGCTTGAGTTTGGAGTGTGCATAGTCATCCTCTGGTTTGAAATTGTCGACTGCGGTCAGGGCGCTAGCTAATGCATGCCATTGGGGTAAGTCGAAGTCATCCGCAATATCAGACTCTAGTCCAGTCCTAACCTGATTTGATCGTGCCTTTCTTACAATAGATCTGCAACTGTCGAGAAAAACGGATGTAGGGGTGTTATATAGTTCGACGCCGTCAGGAAGATTGAATATCTGATCGATGCGAGTAAGACATATTCCATAGGCATTGAGTGTCGAGCGATCAGCGGAGAAGCTCGGTTTGAACCGCGACATGAATGGACGCAGTTTGTTCTCCGATTTGGGCCAATCGGATATCCATATTCTGGTTGAGGGGTCTCTCCAATCAGGTACCCAACTTGGGACAGTCCGCTCCCGATGAGGACATCTCCAATTAAGGCCAGCGTAGAGGAGAAAGTTAAGTGAGTTGTACTTTCGTAAAACGAAATCAGCAACACTGGTATATGTGTCCTTCACCGAATAGTCGTAGCTTATCGTCAAGTCACCCTCGGAGTAATCATGGGCCAGGTAAAGGATACCATATAACCGATCTCGATCATCTGTGCATTCAAGCTTATGTGAAGCTGCCAGTATTTCCATGAGGTTTAGATCACGGTCGCTCAGTGTGGAACCCTGCAACGGGCGGTGCTGGCTGTCGGGGAACCCAAATCTCGAGGGGAGACTGACATTTGGATAGACGTCGAGCCAGTCAATCCATATCGGGGTGTTGACATCAACAGCTGGAATCCTTCCAGAGGCGAGCCGAAGAAAATGGTACACATTGAAACTAGGGAGTACTACGTTCCGGCACTGAATAGCCAAATTTGCCGCGTTACTGACCTCTTGCTGAATCCATACCCTCATCCAGTACGGATTTTTGAAAATGGGTTTCAGTGGCTCCCAGAAGGAGGCATCGCTTCCAAGGTCGTCGTCAGTACTCCGATCGTCGAAAGTGAGCAATTTGCGCAACGCTGGGTTGTTGGGATCAACTTCAACATCTAGCCATACATATACGGTGGCAGCGTTTTGATATATCTTTCGCATGAGCTGGACCTGGTCGCTTCGCTCTTGGAGGTTATTTTGGTTGATACATATAGCATCGATCCAAATCAGACGCGGCTGGTCACGCAGACGCAAGGCATGGAGCGCTGCTGCAAGGTTTCGAGTCACTTTGAAATTATCGTCTTGATTTAGGTGGATAGTTCTGGCGCCATTTGTCGTTCCCCACATGTAAGAAAGTGCATCGTAAGGCGGGTTGACATGTTTGTCGACGTCGAGATTGAGCCGGCTGAGCTTCCCAAATATTGGACTCGTCTCCAGGCCCGGCAGGAGCTCGAGGAGCCTGGTTTCAGGGCTCCCAGACTTCAGCGGAGTTGTCGAATAAGCATTCGCCGTCGCAGGCATGGTTGAGCCTTGGACGGGTGTGAGACCCTGGCATCACGCACTGAAGCATATAACTGAAGAAGTAGTGTATTAAAGGTTGCATGACCTCTAGAAGGTTCTCGGTAGAAGGTGAAGGTAGTGAACCCTCCTTAAATACAGATAAAAACAGTAGTAGTTAAGAGATAAGGATACCGGAGTGACCGAAGCAATTTCCACTAGCCTGTTAGCTAACTAAGCCATGGCGTTGCTTGGTTGAACAACGGGGCTGCTCAATATAAGCAATATGAGGTGTGAGGGGTCATCAGCATTTATGCTAGCGGGGCACGAGCCTCAGTAAGGACTCCCGGTCACTGGCACTCTGGGTCTTCCTGTAAATGCGCTCGCCTGGCTTAGATCCCGTTTCAATATAAGCTTTGCATTATGAGCCAACGGGCTTGGGCTCACGCCAGACGGTCGGGCACAAGAGGTTGACAAGTCCTGACCGGCGCCAATAATATCACGTGACCTGCTGACTAGAACATAAGGTGTAGCAGCTGATAGAGTTACCTAGATATTAAACCTAGTCGTCCGGTTCAGGGTAAAACTATTACCCGGAAATGATTAAGTAAAAAAGGTGATAATTATTGCGTTAAATAATAAATAAGCAAGTAATATAATATCGAATAAAACAAAAATTTAATAACTTTATTTATATTTCATTTAATAGATTTATAATAAAATATTAAAGAAAATTTATAACGGATTATAGAGTTCTATATATGTATAAAAGTATTAATTGATTTTATGTAATTAAAATTCAATTTAAAATATATTTTATCATGGAGAATTATTACCTTATCGTCTCTTTAAAAACGTCCCGAAAGTTCCGTAATTTAGATGATAGTGTTTTCCATGCGCCTATGAGACAGCTGGCAAACAGCGGCCATGGTTGATGTGGCCGTGGTTGTGGCGTAGGCCCCCTGGTACACCTGGGAAAAGTTTTCTAGGATTCCGAAAGAGAAAACGACTTTGATTACTAGGCCGGGTCAGCTGGTCCCGCGAACAACTACAGGCGCTAGCTTACACACTACTTCTTTAACAAAGCATTGCACGATTATTCAGCTTCAATCCAGCGGTTTTGTCATGTCCTTCGAGGTGGCTTGTGACATCGCCTGAGGAGCCTGCTTGAGTAGCTGCTTCGGGCGCTTGCTATTGGCCAGACCAAATGCCATCAAGCCCGGCCATTGGTCTCTGGTTCTGGTGGAGCTCGTGACCCCTTTTTGACGTTGCAGCGCTGGGAAACTCCATCCCACCATGGCGTATCCTCACCATGCTGGACAGCCAGCTGGTCATATCTGTTTTGAGCCATGGTCACATGGCATCAGCGTGATGAGGGCTGTCCTCACTCGCTGGTCGGAACTTGACATAAGGCACGCTGGCTCTATTATCGCCATCGCAGGCGTTGCGCCCTCGGCCTGGCATTTCATAAAACGCACCTGGCACGATATCTCCGGATGGGTCAGCCAGTTCTTCCTCGCCTCGGTGACCGTTCCGGGGGGCGATCCATTGAACAGACACATCGTTCAATGGATCCAGGCTAATAAATCCCGCCATTACCGAGTCTTTACGGGGCGCAGCGAGGTTCAATGCGATAACACGGATCGTGCTGCTGCGCTCAAGAAAACGCGACGCCCGGTCCAGTATTGCCCTCACTGGGTTTCGAGGTGGTTCTGGTATGAAAGGAACTTCTTTATAGCCACCAGAGCGATGGACAGCTTTAAGACCGCCATTTCAAATCCTGCATACGATGGTATCGGAGGCGAAGACCTGACTATCAGCTGCTTCGGGCGCTCGGCGGACCCGATCGTGAAGCTCATCGACCTCTGCCGCGAATTCGCAGACCAGCAGACTCAATTCTTCGTCATCATATACTCTCGCGATCGATATGGACTCTCCTGGCAACCAAAGTATCGCAAACCCATTCGGCGTTTGGAGACGGTCCACTTTGATGACGATGTAAAGCAGGATCTTGTCGCCGACATTAAGCAATATCTTGATCCCAAAACACAGAGACTTTATCAGAGCCGCAGCATGCCTTACCGGAGGGGTTATCTGTTTTATGGGCCTCCCGGTACTGGCAAGACATCGCTGACGACCGCCCTGGCCGGTGAATTCGGGCTTGACTTGTACGAAATGAAGATCCCCAGCGTTGCCAATGATGCCGAGCTAGAGCAGATGTTCCAGGAGATTCCCCCGCAGTGCATCGTGCTTCTAGAAGACATCGACGCAGTGTGGGTAGATCGCTCGTTGAGTTCTGCTGATAGTGGGCACGGCGGCACCAATGATAAGTCTACGTGCACCTTGTCTGGACTCTTGAACGTGTTGGACGGCGTAGGGTCACAGGAAGGCCGGATCGTGATAATGACGACCAATAAACCGGAACTGCTCGATGCCGCACTGGTACGTCCCGGTCGCGTTGATATGAAGGTCTTCCTAGGCAACATCAGCCAGAAGTCAGCGGAGCAGATGTTTGTGCGCATGTTTGCGCCCGAACTGAGCGTTGTCTCGAGCTTGGACATCAAGCAGGTTCAGGAGCTGGCATCCCAGTTCGCCAAGGAGATTCCTGAGGACACGTTCACCCCCTCTCAGCTGCAGGGCTTCTTTCAGCTCCATCTGAACAGTGCCGCCGACGCGGCTTCAAGCATCCGACCTTGGGTGGATAAGGAGCTTGCCAAGAGCTCTGAGAAGGACTTCGAGCTCGTTACGAGCGAGAGGAAGGTTATAGCATAAGATCACACCATAGTTCTGTATGAGTAGAGGTCGTTGTATGTATATTAGATGCCAGGCTATAGATTGTGTGCCTTTTAGATCAGTAGATAGAGCATTGTAATTGCACGCTAATTTAGCGTTAATGTCAGCATAACACCTCACTGCGCCGTTGAGCTGCATACCAACGATTACCTACATGTATGCACACATGGCTGATAGAACTTCTCCATTTTGAGCTGTGCCCAAACGCGCATAGCGTCCAAGAAGCTTCGGAAGCTCAGAAAACAGGTCAAATAGGCCTTGGTGGAGGCACATTGAACACTAACACCTTTAGCCGTTTTATTTTTAGTGAATCTAAGTTTGTCTCTCAGCTTCCAAGGTTCCTCTCTGCAAAGAATGTCACAACTCAGGCGTAGTTAAGGAGCTGTGAACCTTGGCGAACACCAAACAGCGGAGTTCACCCTTCCACAGTATTGGAAATGTTTCTAAACTTTCCACTGCACTCGCTACAGTTTTTCCGTATGCAATCTGGCGATGCAGGGGCAGACCCACGGGTTATGTAATTGGTCCTTCAGTGACATCTTCTGGACCAAGGGTTTCTCAATAGGCATTCTTTTCTACGACATGACTCAAATCTTCGCAGTCTCTCTAGTAAAGCTCGTCGCGGTGACTGTGTGATGGTTTAAGACATCTGAAACTAAATAACCATCATCAAAGGACGAGAGAGGCTTCCTGCAGACTTGTCTATCTTAGATCTGCGACTGCCCCTTGCCGTTGACCGCTTCTATGCCCATCTAAGACGCAACTTAGCTTGGGGTAGTTCGGGCTATTATTGTCAATTCATGTAATCTATAAGACTAACCGTCTCGGCTGGTGAGGATTCCTAGTCTATCCCATATCACCTATCACACTTCCCATTCATTCTTCGAACGACTACCCCGGCTAGTTTAATCGCGCTCATCATGGCTCCCTTCGATCGCCAAGACTCAAAGAAGACTGAGTCCGAATCCAAACCGCGTTCAAGGCGTGGCTCGATCACCACGCAGACTGGTGCCAAGGACTATCACGAATGCCGCCATGAGCGTGAGAGCCGTGACGGCGAGACACCAGAAGAACGTCGCGAGCCGCTTCCTACTTTCAACATCCGCCTCGCCATTAAAGATGATGGGGTGAATTCCCCGCGCTTGATTATAGTGCCGCCACCCAGCGACAAGCCATCAGGTCGTCCTCGCGCTGATGCGATCCTACCTACAGAACATCGGTGTGAAGGGCCACCATTCAGGTCATCAATGCGTGCTATGGAAGAAGCTCTTTATCGCCTAATTCTAGGTGGCGGTGTTCAACCACCGTCATCATATCCCGATGTTAGAAGCGGCGGATACGACAGCAGGGATCCTTACCGCTACCAGGATAATGATTATGTGGGCGACTACAAGCGACCCCCGACACAACCACGTACAACTTCTGGAAACAGAGCGAACGAAGGTAATGTCTACGATGCCGCGTCGAGGCGTACTACCTACTACGAACCAGCTCTCCATTACGATGCACCGCGATCTCAATCCAACCGCGAATCACCAGATTGTGCTCCCAACATGGCTTCCCCCTACACTAACTCGGACTACCCGGAATACATGGGTTCTGGTACAGAGACGATATCTCGAGACCATGAAAGAAGATATCCAACCATTGATCCGCCATCGGTGAAAGCGAAGCCACACAAGAGGCAGCCACATGTACTGTATTCGCGTCCACCCATGACATCCTTGCATCCTGAGGAATATGCAGTCGACGATAGCCCAACAGGCCGGCGCCTGGACAAGCAACCCTCTCAACGGAACCCTGCTTTCTGCCAGTCTCAGTACCGTGTCTCAGTTACACCTGCGTTCCAGGTGGATGACTACGCACACTACCATGAACCGCGCGACAAACGGGAGGACAGTCGCGGACGCGCCGTTGAACGAGACCGCGAGAGATGGGATGAGGATGAGCGTGCGCGCAGACGCCGACGTGAGTCCCGGTACAGGCAGTCTGGAAACGCATATTACGACGATTCCCGTGGTTCCTCCGCTGACCGGAATCCTAATCGCCGGCCGACAGGAGAATATTCGAGGGAGTGGTCTAGCTACAGCAAACAAACGAAACTACCCGAGCAGCATCGAAGCCAATGCCTCTGACGAATGGAATCCCGTGTCCATTTTTCCAAGGTCAACCATAGCATTCGCGAGGGTGTCTTTTCATACGGGGATTGCTAGGGAGGGGATTCTAGGGGCTGCAGTTCTATTCAGGGCCGCTTACTGCTAATATGTCGCTTACACAATGAAAAGGAGACTCTAGAGAGGTACGGTAAAGTGGCACTAGAACGTAATTCACTTCTTGTATAGAGTTAAGATTACCAGCAAGTGAACCAACTTGAAGTGAAATGCACACTTAAGTAGATAGGGATGGCCCCCTCCCACAGAGTCGGTGATATCAAACCCTATTCCTAAGTAAAAGACGAATCTCCATAGAGTTTGAAGCAGCCACTTAGTCCTCAATCGTTAATTCGACGCGCAGAAATTCTGCGAACTTAAATGCCATAGTTTCGGCCAGGGAGGGAGGTTTGAATAATTCGGAGATACTTTTGTGCATGCTTTACTGCCTGTCGCGCTCACTTTGGCTCTGATTCCCGGGCATATATAAAACGAGGCCGAATGCTCCATGTTCACCTTTCTCGTCTTCTTCTCATTCTAACGAGCTGCGCACCTAAAATACGTCTACTAATACCCTAGTATCTCGTCCATATACCAACATCTTTGGCCATCTACCTGGCCTGGACGCGGCATCCCACGATGAAGCTCATCACATTCGCCCCTTTCCTAACCTTGGCATTGGCCTCGCCCCTCGCCGTACCACCCATGGAACGTCCCGCGCTCGCGGTCAAAAGTATCAGTCAGGAAGCGCCAATAGATGAACAGCCCGACAGTACTTCAAATAAAACAATTATGTTGCCGCTTGGGAACAACAGCACAACACCGGTCAGCCCCACCAAAGACGCCACGCCAGAAGCCGACCGCGAACAGTTCAGCGTATTCGGGACCATCAGGACGGCCCCTAGCAACGGTCTAGGGCAACCGGAGAAGCCCCCCATGAGCGCAACATCCGGCGGACTTCTCGACGCAAACGACACCGCAGCCCTGGCCGGTTCCGTCAACCCGATGGTATCATTCGCAGTCACCGAGCGCCTCGGCGCCGGGGGTAACAAGGAAGGACCCTACGTATGGCCGAGAGAGGGCAAGGTGCCTCTGTGGAAGCTGCCCCCGTGCTATCAGAAGTGCGTAGCCCAGACGGCCACCCAGACATGGGGCAACCTCGGAGATGTCAGGGATCTCTCGACGTATGATTTCTGCCAGGGCAAGTGGTTCTGGGTGGATAACTGGATCTATCACGCTTTCCAAGACTGTGTTGGACCTTCGTGTAGGGATCATCAGCCTGAGGCTGAGGATGCCTCGTATGTGTGGATGTGGGAGACATGTCATAAGAATTAAGTGATGATCTCAGGGGAGACAATTCAAATCGGTGTAATTGCTTCTAATGTTGTTTTGGCGCACCGCTATGTGGCACCTACTCATACATACCTTGAAAAGTTTTCAAGCCTTTGAGCATGCGGCACGTATGGTAAGCCGTATCATTGCAAGGATGAAATAGACTAAGGCATTTAATCAGAAGACGGTTGAAGAACTGGAGCTTTATTACGTCCATTCCCAACAGCCCTGGACTTTTGGAGAGGAAACATCCACTTCTTCTACAAACCAGCTTGATATCAGCCAATCCACACCCGTTGATTATCAACAACACTGTGGAAATAATGATAGCGACCAGCTTACAGTATCTCTTCATTTGCAGATAGTTCCCAGAATGTCTAAAACCGAGGGCTAGGAAAATACAAAATGCGCACGGTAACTCCAAGTGAAATCGCACCACCATGAAGTTTCAAAGTCGCCAGCCTGTCTAAGCTATGATAACATTTTAGCAGAGGCGAATTCACAGGTAGAGACAGGTTCCTTTGGAGCAACCCCAGGGGTGTCTGTATCCATTGTGTGATTCGTCCAGAGCTATTCGAAATATGCTATTGAACGTCCTCAACCTCTGTCTGCTAGCTATATGTGCGCTTGAACACACTGAATCTGAAGCGGAGGATGGAAATACTGTCATACATAGCCTAATAGAGCAGTAGCTACTGTCTATCTAAAGGCATTGGTGACATGCTGTGGTCGTCTTATAGGCAGATGAAGCCGAAGAAGACTAAGGAGTGCCCGAAAGATATTTGACATCCGACAGGTCTGAAAGCACCAAATCAAGATATTAAAATGCTTACTGAGGGCATAGTGCAAGATGGGAAGCTTAGCATTGTCCTTTCATTCTTTTCTTGCCGACCTGAGCCACCTACTTTCCAGTAGAGCCCGAGATAGCTCCTTTTTTTTGATAGGTATGCATATGAAGAACGCTGCCGCTCTACCGAACCTGAATGGGCTACCTAAATAGGGCCAGACGTATATTTACTGACATCAATGTTTACTGATGTCCACCCACGGTTCTGACGACTGCATCCGAGTAGCCGAGTTTGAATGGAGGAGGCGGTCACATCAATGATTCTCCTCACTACTTTCTCAGGGGATAGCGTCATTGCATCCGTTTGATACAAAACTGGCTCTTCTATCCACTCTTTCCTCCAAGACAGTACCTTTCTTTTCCCGTGACCCCTGTGCGGCCATCTCCTTCGCGTAGTTGCATATGTACTTAAATACTAGGTAGTTGCACGGTAATGTTCTATAATTTGGCCATTCCCCAAAACGGATATAGTGCTATTTGCAGTTCCCTCTGCCATCACCTTATGATAGAAGCAACTACCTAAGTACAGAGGACCTAGAAGAAGCATAATGACATGATCCTAGCGTTCTGATACCGGACCTTATGTTCCCCTGGTCCAAGAATGATGACATCTGGAGTCAACACTGCCCGGGTAATGACGTGGTGAACCTACGTACCTACCTACGGTAATATCTAAGGAAGGTGCCAAATAAACTTCGACTTCGTCCGCGGTTTCCCAGCAACAGCCACAACAACACGGCTTCTAGCGCATGCGTTGTTTATCTACAAATACTTCCCCGCCCGCCTGTCCCTCTCTTTTCTCTCTTCTTCTCCTCCCAAGTTTCACCGCCGCGTTCTGCCTCCGTGTTACTTTGCGTTTCAGCTTTTCTGCCTGCCTGCCTGCCTAACTATCACTTGTTGATACCAAGTCTTTCTGGATCGCATTCCTCTGCTTCCCCGTGTTCACATCTTCCCCGTTCGTCACGTCTTCCCCGTCTTCACATCTTCCCCCTCACCCCCCCGATTTTCTGTCCCTCCATTCGGCATCATGCACTTCACCAACGTTTGCAACTGGTGGAGGTTCGCCGTCCTCAACTTCTCCTGGCTCTGGTTGATCCTCCATACCGTCCTATCGACATACACGCTGTCGTACGAGTACGCGTGGCGACGTTTGATGGAACCCTCCATCGAATCCCACGTAGGGCTGTACCATGGATCAACCTATCGTACCGGCCTTCTTGTCATCATCCTCCCCGCCGTCCTCAAGCGTAAGTTCCCTCCATATCACCATCCCCCTGCCGTCTTTCAGGCAAGAAATCGAGAAATGGAATAGTCACGCTTATCCACTTGTGACTCTGATTTATTCGCTTGCCCTACCTTCGTCTGATATGTGATTATTCAATTTTGCTAATTTCCTTTCCCTTAACAGTCGCCTGGATCTCGTGCTGGCTTCCGTGCCTCTACTATACCTGGTTGAGGGATCGGAGCTGGACTTCAGGCTCGACGACAAAGCTGATCATGCAAGCCAACCGTAACTATGGGACGTCGCCCAATGCACCCGAGACGCCGCTGGGAATCTCACCGTGGGTGTTTCTGGGCGACCGCGAACATGCCCCAAATGTCACAAGAGGTGCGGTGATCGAGTATATCACGAAGACCAGTCTAATCGCTGTCTTCCGCTATTCGACCACTTTTGCAAGTTCATGAGGATCAGCGTCCACCTGAGGACCATGAAGCTGTACCTGTACATTCTCATCTTCCTGCCTTTGGATCTCATTGTCACCTTGGTGTTTGCCTCTCTTGCGACCGGCCAATCAACTGGCAGATCTGCGTGGATGTTTTGCGTGCCAATCATCTGTGCATCACCTGTTCTGATCGATGTCGCACTCGAAAACACCATAATTCAATGGTACCTCCTGGCTTGGAAGAATCAGCTTCACGGAGAGGGGAGGTCGGTTACGCTGGTGTTCAAGGTCCGGTTGCGTCATCAACGAACAATCCTCCGCTGCAAGCAGTATGACAACATGAACCCCTGGGATCTGGGTTACAAAGAGAACCTCAAGCAAGCTCTCGGAGAGACTTGGCTTGTGAGACTCTGTCCATGGATCCCTCCTGCTCGGGTTAGGAATTACTACAAGAATCCAGGGAGGGCGACTGATTTCATCTTCCGCGAGGAAGTTTGGAATGATCAAAGGTTGTTCGTCAACGCACCACCGCCGCCACCGCCGTCCATGTTTACTGGAGTCGCTGTCGAGAGATCGGAACCAGTAGCAGGTCCATCTAGACAGCCACAGCCACAGCAATTGCAGCAACAACGGCCAATGGCGATTGACTTCTTGGTGCCCCATCCCAGGGCGCAGCAAGAAGTGCAACCGCCAGAGCAGCAGCAACGTCGTGGTCTTAGCCGCCGGACAGGAGCACGGTCTTCAGCTGTTGAGCCTAGCTCAGGAGCCGATGAACCTGATCCTCGCCACCGTGGCAAGCGACCCCAGTAGACGGAGGCATTCGCGACCTTGGGCACCAGCCCGGCTTTGGAGTACGCGCTCGGATAGACCAGACCAGACCAGACCATTTCCCGGATTCCTTTCCTCGGAGCAACCACCCATAGGTCCCGATGCCCTTTCGAACAAGCTAAGTACCCCCCTTTCCCTTGTTATGTGACAGTCTGCTGATGAAGTTTTACAGTGTTGCAGGATAATGTTCCGCCATTTTGACCAGAGCTAAGTACCCCCCAATCCCCTGCTTGATTACGTGACGATTTACTGACTGCCATTAGGATCCTGACACACCATCGCCAGGTACCGGGCGATGGCATCTGTCCAAGAACACCGCAGCTGCTCCGGATAACGCACCATTACTTTGGAGATCAGTCATCCTCGCTCCAAGGCCACTCTGATACGAACACCGCAGCTGCCCCGGACAATGCATCCCTGGTTGCTCCTTCTGGTCTGGTCTGGTCTGGTCTATCTCCAAGGTCTTGGGTTCCGCTAGGAGTAGGATGGGGGGGCCTGGATCGGGTGAGGGAGTGAGGGGGAGCGCTGTTGGTGGGAGTGTTGGTGGTGTTTCTTTTGTTTCTGTATCTTACCAGTTTCCCGGTCGCTGCTCAGCACGATGTCTTGGACGTACTGGAGGCGTTGGTGGTTTTTCCTGTTTTCTTATTTGTTTCTTGTCTTGTTATTGTCATGTAGGGGGTGGTTTTGTCTTGTCGGGTTTCTTTTGTCTTGTATGGATTAGGGGTTATGGTGGTTTCGTTGTACTTGTTGGCTTTGGGTCGTCTGGTTGTTCCGGCACATATCAGTCTTGGTCTACACGCTGGTATCTGCTTCGACATTCGCAGCAGCCAGGAGGTTCTGTGGTGGGATGTTCCCCTGTCGGTTCTGGCATGTATCGGTTCTGGTCTACTCGCTGATACTGCTTCAACATTCCCAACGGTCAGGAGATTCTATTTGGAGGCATTCACCTGGCGGTCCTGGCATCTATCGGTCCTGTTCTTCTCGCCGGTATCTGCTTCAACATTCACGATAGTCAGGAGGCTCCATTTGGAGGGGATGTTCTACCAAGTCAATTGAGATACTGCGATTTCGCTCCCCATCAGACGTTCCACTATGCCTGTGTAGTGATCATATGAGTAGGTGCCACATGGCCAACTGCTTGAACAGAATGACTCTTTTCAAGGAGCGTTATTCTATGCAGACGCGATTCAAACTAGGAGTCACCGCGTGAGCTATGTATTATCCCAGGCCTCCGCTTCTCCGACCTTTCGGGCAGTATCAGTCAACGCGGAGATAGTGTAAGCTGAAGTTCGTCACCACGCTCATGGCCATCCGGCAGTCAGAGCGTGTGGGTTGCGAAGAGGTCAAGCTCGCTTGTAGGAGAACTGGATGCCGCTTAACCTTAAGAGGCCCAAGCGGTGTTTGAGAATCAATATAGGAACCATAACCTGAGGCTCCAGTTGCTTTAACTATCCTGCGATGGAAGTTTTGAGTCTGCTTTTCTCGTTGGAGGGACACTGGTCACTATGATGCCGCCTTCAAACGTCGGATAAGATCTTGGTCTCCGTCCAGTTCACGTCAATGCTGGGTAATCGGGCGGTTAACTTGGGGGGCAAAGCTTTTGAGCAATATCGCTCAGCTCCTCCGGCAGTTTAAAGATGACGATGTCCCCCATTCACAAGGCTCAACCGACGATCCTCGTAACACAGGGTTTCTGTCTGGTGGGTGAATGCGCCGTTTTCGAAGGGGCTCGAACGGATACGCGTCCCTCAAGCCCAGGCGCGTTCTTCGGGTGGTTCGCTGGCGCATTGACGTCTTACGACTTGCAGACTTTCACATTGAGAGGTCTAGCAGACACTGACGAAGATCTATCTTCTTACGGGTCTGCTACGTACGAAAGAGATGAGCTCTTAGCCTACCGGATTTGAGGAGCTCGCTTACGCTCCACCGCGCAGTACATCATCTAGGAACATAAGCGGTGCAGGCTCACTCGAGACAACTGCCACCCCTCGAACCAGATTCTAAATAGGCCTGCTGGTTTGATGTTATAACTGGGGGAATTCTATGGTTCGATGCCTCTAGCCTCTAGAGCCTAGTGGTTACGTGGCGAATGTACTTATCCTCTTTCCAATGAGATTGAAAATCTGCCGGCGTTGATGTGGTTATAATAAGGTGTTCAATTAAAAACGCATGGTGTCCGCTTACTAAGTACGCGTGGGGATGAACTTTGCATGCTATGCAGGGAAAATTTTGGGTCATTCGGGGAGCGGGCCGGAGATGGCGTCTCACCTACCGCAAGGGCAAACCACGACCCTGCTGATGGTACGTAACATTTCAAGGGACTCACGAGTCTCGACGCCCGAACTGTCCCAAACGGCTGAAGGATCCCGCCGCCCGCAGACCAAACTCCGCCTCCCTGGGAGCTTTCATGCGAGCTTCATGTGTCGCGAGCCAATAGGCGCATTGCCAGAGACTGTTTTCGCGAAGTTCAGCCGGGAGTGGCTACACCAGCGTCCTCCCATTCGTGTTCTCGTCGCTTACGGTGGGGAAGCTGCGTGGGGAACCCTTGGACGAGGAGGTGTGCTAGGGGCTGGGCATCGTCGGTATGGCTCATTGCTTGTTTGCACTTGCGTTCACGAGGAATTGCTTAGCTCATGGAGGGGATAAATATCAGACGGGTGTCTCCCCACTGGACATGGTTGGGTTCTCGTCCGTTTTCAGTTTCGCAATCTACATCGCGTCTCCGATCCCGCGCCGCCCTCACCGTCCCCGAACCGTGACTGGAATTTGAGATCCGTCAACCTCCAAAATGGCTTCCACAACCCAGGTCGTCGAGCTGCAGCACGTGGACCTTACTCCGCTGCCGCAAGCACACAGGCAGAGCACGGATGCTTCTCGGCGGTCAAGCAGCAAGGATGTGCCATCGTCGCCGGACCGGGAGTCGGACATGTCCCCGCTGCCGCCTCCAAACACGGCCGTCGACGTGATGCAGAGCTGGAACCACCCGCGCAGCAACATCGTCCGGATTGCGGCTTGTTTTTGGTCGTTCACCGTGATGGGAGCCAACGATGCGGCTTACGGTGTAAGATATCAAGCTATCGTTCTGCGCGCTTACCGGACTCGCTAACACTAATAACAGCCTCTCATCCCATATGTATGGCCCCACCACCGCTGGTTATGCGCACCGTGCCACGATTAACACATGCGCTACAGATCCAAGAATACTATGGGCTGACGTATGTCGTCGTCTCGCTACTCTTCCTGTCCCCGTTCGTGGGGTATACGATCGCGGCCTTCCTGAATGATTGGCTCCACCGCACGTCCGGCCAGCGCGGCGTGGGCTTCCTCTGCTCCCTCTGCCACCTGGCGGCGTATGTCATCATCGCCTGTCACCCCCCTTACCCCGTGCTCGTCGTGGCTTTCATCCTCGCGGGTTTCGGCAACGGGGTCGCGGACGCCGCTTTTAACGCCTGGGTGGGCAACCTGAACCGCGCCAACGAGGTGCTCGGGTTTCTGCATGGCCTGTATGGCGTCGGTGCCGTGCTCTCCCCGTTGATCGCTACGTCGATGATTACCAAGGCTGGTCTGTCGTGGTACACCTGGTACTATATCATGGTAGGTAGACATGTAACGGTGCACTTATGACAACGAAGTATCAGCTAATCCGTCCAATAGATAGGAATGGCGGCCGTCGAGATGATCAGCCTCACGACCTCCTTCTGGAAGGCGGATGCGCAGGAGTACAAGGACTCCCTGACCAAGCACTCGGACTCGGCCAAGGGCAGCCTTAAGGATGCGCTCTTCAAGAAGCCCGCCGCCCGCGTGACGTGGCTGTGCGCGCTCTTCCTCCTCGGCTACGTCGGTGTCGAGGTGGCGCTCGGAGGGTGGATCGTCGAGTTCATGATCCAGGTGCGGCATGGCGAGGCCTTCGCTAGCGGTATGACAGCCACGGGCTTCTGGCTCGGCATCACTTTCGGGCGCGTTATCCTCGGCTTCATCACGCCCCGTATCGGGGAGAAGCTCGCAATTGCGGTGAGTTCAACTTACGTCCCCCCCATTCCGTCCATCTCCTTACTGACGGCAACCGCAACAACAGATCTACCTCGTGCTGACGATCGGCTGCGAGCTGCTGTTCTGGCTGGTGCCGCAGTTCATCGTGTCGGCCGTCGCCGTCGGCCTGCAGGGCTTCTTCCTCGGCCCCCTGTTCCCGGCGGCCGTCGTCGTCATGTCCAAGCTTCTGCCGCGCCACCTGCACGTCGGCGCCATCGGGTTCGCAGCGGCCTTCGGCGGCAGCGGCGCGGCCATCCTGCCCTTCGCTGTCGGCGCCATCGCCCAGGCCAAGGGCGTTCAGGTGCTGCAGCCCGTCATCCTCGCCCTGCTGGCCGTCATCCTGGGCATCTGGTGCGGGCTCCCCCGCATGCAGAAGAGGAAGGAGTGATTACATACCTTGGTCCCTAACTTTGACGATTTTTGGAAGGGGGGCAGAAGTGGGTGTTGGTGTTGGTCTGTTGGACCCTGGAATATCTAGTAGAGTAATGTCATGATGGATGATTATATATATATAGGGACCATGATTCCCGCAAAAGTGAGCCCAAAAAGTAAAACGACCCTGGGTTGCTGCTTGTGTGAGTTGCGTGGTAATGCGTACCGTGGGGCGGATGTTGCGTCCGTCACGGTTAAGGAGGTCGAACCAAAAGCAATCCTTAAGCGCCTCATCGCAACTAATACCCTGTGAATGACTCTGGATCGTGGGCAATATTTATTTGTGCATCTGGTTACCAGCCCTAACCTGACCGGTCAAATTCCCTCGCTGCTTAAACTTGGAATGTGGAATATATCGCATAAGACCAGCCCCTGAGTTGAGTATACGCATGAAGATATGAGGAACAAAATGGTGACGATGTCGGGGCACTCAACCCCCAGGTACAATGACCCGCAGTTTGCAGTGTTATAGGGACCCGCTCCGATCAGTGGTTGTTCGACTCTTCGCCCGAATGTTGCTTGAGCTTGTAAAATGAGCCATTTTTTAGATTCCATATCTCCATGACGAGATATCAAGGTATGGCTCGATATGTTAATTAATGATTTATATAGGTTGTCAGCAGTTCTTACTTCATAGGACCGGCTACTGATGTAGCTTTTGCGTAGGTATTTGGTAAGTATGATAATTGAATGCAGGTTTCACCCCGCTTACGTACTTGCACCCCTCATTATGCGTTAGGTATTCTTCCTGGTGGGGGCAGTGAATGAGGCAGCTAACCCATGACGAGTCTAGGTGCTTCGTGGTGCTGTGCTGATGTTAGAGCTGACAGCTACCAAAACGCTGAACCATCCAAAAGTCGATCACGTAATGGGGCAAAAGCACATGCAAGACATACCTATTCGAGTACCGACCACAAGCCACAGCGACAGCTTTACAACTACTAATTAGATACCTACCTAGCTAATACAGGTATTGGTGTCTTGCCTGCAGCTACACAGCTACCGCTACCGACTTTTCCGGCCCAGCTGTTGGCATCAATATCTGCTGACCTTCGGGGTGAGTGACGCAAGCTATATATGCCTAATCTCGCTTAGTACGAAGCCTATGGCTAACATATGGCGTTGTGCAAACAGTTGACACACCATACCTACTAGGTAACCTTACGTCGATAGTCGGGTGCAAGCTTGCGACGTAGACGAGAGAGACTCGAACCGGCCTCGCCGAAGAGATATCAATGCGCACCTTTGGCTTTGTCCTGACATTCGCCTTCGCCCTCGAGCTAGGGGTGGTATAAATCCACAAGTTATATATCCCCTACTCAGAAGCCCCTAAAGTTAGTAACGTCCCCGCCGTCATTGTCTTTACATATTTTGGGGCACGATTACGGTCTAGCACCACATTACGCACATCGCCCGTCCTCGACCCCTGCGGCACCAACGTCGCAATCTCGTGTAACCCCCTCCCAGACATTCAACAGACTCGAGAACGTCTTTGTTTCTTAGTCGCCATTCATTCATCGTTCACTATGGACGACGGAGGCCTGGATCTGTCATCTGCCAATGCCCTCTCCGGCGCATCACAGTTCCTGAACAACATCTCCGCCGCCGAAACGATATCGCGAGCAACCACCCCCGGTTTGCCGCAATCCGACGATATATATGACAACAAGCGCTACCGGCCCCGAACCTTCGCATACTTCAAGCTGTTGCCCTACCCGGTCGAGGAGGAAGCCGAGCGCGATGCCGCCTTGCAAGGCATACTGAAGCAACTCTACATAGCCGTCAAGGCGGAGGATTTCTCTCCTGGAGCTCTGCATTGGACACGCCAGCTTCAGGGATGGCTAGCTCTCAAGTTCGACATGTCTCGCGACCTGCGCGCGAGGCTTGCCAAGTTATATTTCCACCTCTCGATGGCCCCCGGTCTCGATAGCAGCACAGCTGATCGGTTCTCCAAGATGGTATCGACCTTAACTAGGTATGTCTTCTTGGCCGAACTTCGTGCCTAACATCCCTTCTGCCCCGCCTCCCTAAGACGAAGACTAACCCTCGTCACGAACCAACCACAGGAGAAAACAATGCTTAAAGCCCCAAGATGACTTAATCCTTGACTGGAGACCGCTATGGAAGGAAATCAAGGCTTTAGTGCTTCCCAGCGAGACGCCTGCTCATCATTCCAGTCGGAGACGGGGGTTGAAGCACCTCTGGAAGCTATGTCTGCAGGCGCAGGCATACTTCGACCCTAGCGAGCGCCGCGCTATGCTGGAAGAGATTCTACCATTCTTCAGCACATCCGACCTCCAGAATGCCTTTATTACCGTCGGCATCTTGAACATTCTGATGCCTACCACACCTACGCCTCCTACCGAGCCACAGTCTCAGCCATCCGACTTCCTGCCCACCTTCTTCCACTTGTGGTCGTTGATGAATCGGTCCAAGGTATTCGACACGGCCTTCATCGACATGTTCTCGAGGTTAGCCAGGGACTTCCTTACCTGCCGCCACGTCCCCTTTAGCGAACATGGCATCTTTACGAGGGAGCAGTCCGACCTCATCTTCACGGCGATCCTCCGCTTAACCGAGATCCCCGTCGGCCAGGCGAACTCTCCCTATACATCGGTTGACTACTCGGCCGGCATGGGCATATTCCTGGAAAAGGATAAGAAGAGACATCCAATCTCGTATATCATAGCTCGCTGGATAGTCAACTCGCTATCCCCGCACTGCCTGGATAAGGAAAGCTCCGTGTTGAATGGGTTGGAGGGCCTGATGGAGTCTGTCGATACTTTCTTCCACCCTTCAAATCAGGGTTCATGGACCAATATGCTGGCCCAACTAACCTTTTACTTGACCGAGCTCTTCGTCTCGCGCTGGAATAAAGAGCAGAGAGGCGAGCAGGATACTCCTCTTGACCGCCGCATTAACGCGGCCGTCAAGCAACGCTTTGTTCTGAGTCTGCGCGATGTCACCTTTATGGGAATGTTCGGCAAGAGCAACAAGGTAACGGGCATGTATTTTGGTGCCTTGCAGAATCTCACGTATCTTGAGCCCGAATTAATGCTTCCCGGAGCCCTTCAGAGGTTTTATCCTAGTCTACAGGGGCTGGTCGAGGTCCACCGGACCACCTCTAGCTTATGCGGCCTGCAGATGATTGCCAATGTTATGGCTACACAAAAGGGGTTCAGGGCTCACATCACGGCACTGCTCGCCTTGGCACTGCCGGGCATCGACGCAAATGATCTCAACAAGACACAGTATACTCTGAACTTCATCCAGACCGTTGCCTACAACATCCCCTTTGTCCCCCTCACCAAGGATAGTAATACAATCCATGATACGAGTTTGGCAATGCAATGGGTACAGGGCGAGATGGAACGGATGGAGCGCGAGGGCCAAGATGTAAAGATCGATTACAAGAATGAGTTAAGCGAGGAAGAAGAGGCTGATATTGTCCGCTCTTCGACCGCCGGCTTTGGCGAATTTCTCATCGCTCTGCTGGGAAAAGTCTTCACTCTTCTGGAGAATTTGCCAGACTCCTCGCAGCTGCGTTCTGGATCTCCCGAAGACAACATCATTAACACGTTGCCGGCCGCCTTGACGCCGATGTTCGCCTCCCTATCCCCAGAGCTCTTCGATATTGCGGTGGAGAAACTGGCAACGTTCGTCTCGACCCACGTCGTGCACCAGGCTAGGGACGCCATGGCCTGGATATGTAATGCCCTCTGCAAGGTGAACCCCGAGAAGACGCTCAAGGTGTTCATTCCTATGTTGATCGTGAATATCCGAAACGAGATTGACTACAATGGCGCGGCGTCGGATCGCAGCAGCGGCACCGAAATCCTGCCCCGAGACAGGGCTCTCGTCTGGCACGTTAGTATTTTGAGCATGTGCACTGTACTGGTTGGCAGCGAGGTGCTCAAGTACAAGAAGGACCTCTTCGATATCGCGGAGTACATGCAAGAAAAATGCAGAGGTTTACCAACAATTCATATCAGCAACTACGTCCACCACCTACTACTCAACCTCACCCATACCTACCCAGTCGACAATGCCTTGTATGAGCCTAGCGTGTTTGAACGGGGACTAGATGTTGATGATTGGGGCAAGACGACCGCGCCTGACGATTTGACCATTCGATGGCACCGACCGCTACCGGAGGAGATCCAATTTGCGGTTGAGCTCTTCGAGTCCCAGGCGGGAGGTGCTATGCGAAGACTAGAGTCGCTCATGAGTGACGAGCCCCCCGTTAGCAGGAAGGGCAAGAACAAGGAGTGGTCCGATGAAGTCTCACGTCAACTTACGCAGTTGCGATTGGTGATATCGGGGATGGCGACTTTGTTCGACCCAAAGCGTGCTTCTGGAGAAATTAATGGGCATGTTAACGGTAATAATAAACTCGACACTGAAGGCGACGAGGCGATGCAGGACGGCGAGGACGACGATGATGATAATGATCCGCTCGCTGAAGTAGGCGAAGACGACGAGACGAAACCCCAATTCAAGTACCAGAGCGGCTATCTGCTTACGCCTAGCAGCCAGCTCTACAACCGCATCCACGACCTTCGGGATGACATTGGTCGAATGCTGTCCCGGACCCATTCGTTCCTCAACGCGCACCAGGAAGATGATGTATCTTGTTTTACATCTCTTTACTCCACTTACCGTACTTGGATCACGGACGTCGGCTTTGAACGGTCAGCACATCCGTTAGAGCGCCTCGTGCGGCTTTACAAGGCGGACATCGGCCCTTTTAAGATCAGTGGCCTGCGAAAACAATACCCTCGACCTCTTCTCATTAAACGAGCTGATGCCTATCAGCAGCAACGGGTTAAGCACAATGCCACCATCAGGAGGAAGAGCGAACTCGATAAGCGATTGTTACTCGACCTGGCCGAGTCGTCCGTCTCCTCGTATGCAGATGTGCGAAGAGTAGCTCAAGGTGCCCAAGATGCCTCGGTCAAGGTCTTGATCGGTGGGCGACCGCTCGTCATCCCTGTCATCCTCGAAAGGTTCCGCAAAGCCCTCGACGAGAATGACCACGACCGTATCAAGGGAGCTATGTACACTCTACTTTTCACGACGCTCATCAAGACGCTCATCCGTGATTGGAGATTCGCGCCCGATGCGATGCGTCTGTATATCAAGACCGCCGGCGTCGACAAGACGTCCATCCAGAACCTTGGCGCCACCGCTATCTACCCTCTTATAGAATTCGGCAAGCGGTTTGAGCTGCTGGTCCTCAAGGACGAAGAGGCGATAGATCTCATTAAGCCCTCTGAAGATTGCTCGAGGATCATCGAAACGAGACATGAATTCATTCTTGAACGGAGAAAGAAGGTTGAGGCCAAGAAGGCCGCTTTGGGTCTGGAGCTGATTGAGCTGGCAAAAGGATCTCACTGGAAGACGGCTAGTCGCTGCGCCATATTTGCAACCAATCTTTGCGTGCGATTCAATCACATCGCGCCTCCATCGTTCATAGAGCTTGTCGCTGAAGGCACCAACGACCCCCACCCTGGCCTAAGAGCTAGTTACGCCAGCGCCTTTTCGGGCATTTTCCAAGCAGTCGACCAGCGAGCGGTTTACAATCACTCCTACCGTGATTTCCTGGAGGAAAAAGAGCGTGACGCCAACAAGCTCGTCATTCCCATACCGAAGGCGGACGCCGAATTTACAGAGAAGTTCCTGGACGACTTCACCCACCCCGAGACTGCGGAATACTACATCGATACCGACTACCCAGGATGGTTGGTCTGGGGCAAACAATTCCACGCTACCCGAGCGAAGCCACGTCCATTCAACGAGTATGATCAGGTAGAGAGGGCCGTAAGAAAGCAGATAGGCAAGATTCTCACCAGGGAATGGCTTTCTAAGTGTTTCGATTACCTGAAACAGGAGCCGCGTGACTCGTCTTCGGATAGATTCAGAAGTCAGAGCGTTATCCTGTTGATGCACGTGTTCGACTTGATGAATTATGGCGAGACCGAGGTCAAGTTCGAGGACGTGGTGGAGCTCACTAAAGACGTCTACGGAGACGGAAGCGATAAACACCAGCACCGTGCCACAGCAGAGATTTTAGGTGCGCTGATGGCTGGATCGGCCGACGATCCTGTCGAAATGAAGAATCGTGCATGGGGCTTTGCGCAGCCCATGATGCTCAGCATATTTGCAGACAGCCTCACGCCAGAGAACCTCTCCTACTGGATCACATGCCTTCACTTCATCATGGATTCGAAAGATCCCCGTCGCGCATGGGATCTAGTGCAGAGCCTAAGCTCCTTCCGCCTCGACATGAGCTCTAACGCTGCTTTCAAGGAGTCCTCTAAAGTGCAACTCCTCGAGTTCCTCTTCATAGATTGTGGATGGCATTATCGGCAGGAGAAGCCTATCCTGGATGACTTCCTAACACACATTGACCATCCGTACAAGTCGGTAAGAGAGTCTATCGGACGCGTCATCGCAACCATCTACCGTACGCGATACCACGAATCCTTCGAGAATGTTGCTACCCTTCTCGAGCAAAACAAAGCATCCTCCAGCATCGGTATCCGGCCCTACCGAGCGAGCGAAGAATTCGCGGCCACCGTCAAAGACGTATTCGCACGGCTCGAGACGTGGCGTCACGAGCGAACGCCCGGTCAGCAGACCCCCTCATCCTACACCTCGGGTTCCAAAACCGTGCTCTCGTGGCTCGACAACACGCTCTCGTCGCATGAATGCATTCAGCTGATACCATTCTTCCCGGATCCCATCATCGACCAGCTATTGCACATGATGGACGTCAAGGAGGATCCTGAACTTATGCGGCTCGCCTACCACGTGTATCGTCACCTCCCCAACATCCCTTTCCGCAGCAACGAGGACGCGCCCTTCATCACCGCCTTGATCCGTCTCGGCAAGGGTGCGACAAGCTGGCACCAACGGTTGAGGTCTCTGGTCAACATGCAGGTTATCTATTTCCGGCGCTTGTTCCTGACAGATGCCAAGCAACGGGAGGCTTTGTTTGACGCTGTGAGTGACATGCTCTCCGATCCGCAGCTTGAGGTCCGTGACGTGGCGGCTGCAACGCTTGCCGGTATGATCCGGTGTTCGCCCAAGGTGATCCGAGACCCGATCATCTCGTCGCTCAAGTCCCGCTTCGCAAAGGAGCTGGCGGAGAACCCGATGCCCAAGCGGAAAAAGCCGCTGCCCGGCGCCATTTCAGCGGGCTCGGGAACCGAGACGCCGATCGACGTGACCCAGCAGATCGTCAGGCGGCACGCGGCCGTCCTAGGTCTCGGGGCGCTGATCGAAGCGTTCCCCTACGCGACGCCCCCGCCCAGCTGGATGCCCGAGGTGTTGGCGCTGTTGGCGCGCAGGGCGGCTAGTGATCCAGGAATCGTGGGGAAGGCTACGAAGACGATACTGGCCGAGTTCAAGAAGACGAGACAGGATAGCTGGAGTGTGGATCAGAAGGTATGTTCTTTTCCATTCCCTCGTGATTTTGATGAGTAGAGACGGGATGTCGCGGGTGGTTACAGCTGGGATGCTAACACGTGTCCGTAGTACTTTACCTCCGAACAACTCGAGGACTTGGAAGGTGTGCTCTGGAAGAGCTACTTCGCTTAGATGCAGGCACTGGGTATTATCCATGTGTATGCGTTACGGCAGGTGGTCGGAGCCTACTATGGCAGTTGGACAGTATGCTGTTACTCGATTCTCCTATCTGCATACGGTGAACGCGCCTGAGACCGGAAGTCTCTAGCTGGTCAGCTGTTTGCAGTGGGTTGGAGTAGACGGCTATTTATCGAAGGGTATTATTTATAACGGCCTCCTGGACTAATCGTTATGATCCCTAGCGAGGACATCCATGTATGCACTCAAAAGAGAGGAGGCAAGGCTAGGAGGGGGAGACGATTTTCGGTGCTCGTGGCGGATAGGCGGATGTTCGAATGGTTAAACGACCGGATAACCGTGTAATTGCTCTGCATTGCATTGCACGGTATGGGGTTTATGGAGGACCTAACCACGTACATCTGCAGTGATGATGCTGCCTCCTCAGAGCGCAGTGGAACACGGGCGTGCTGGACCTTCGCTAGACCCATGGATCGAGGAGCTGTCTACGCGAGGTGCCAGAGGAACCAGTTACGAGAAATAGGAAAAACGAGGTGGTGGTTGACATGGTATGCCATGTGTAGAGTTAGCTAGCTGCTCGGTTGTATAAGACATGAAGCATCGGGCCTTGCGGTGTTGAACTGAAGCCGCTTGCTAAGCGCCTAGACCGGCCTAGAAATAACAACTGTCCCTCAGACGCAGTAAAAAATTCAGGCCGTATCGTTGTTTGGCTAGTCCTCAAGCAGCAGCTCATGCCCCAGAAACTCGACCAGGCCGATTCACTGATGGTGAAGATCCCAACAGTCTTACGTCGGTCCGGAGGAGCTTAGCACGTCGCCTCTCCCTTTCCCAAAGCAATTCCAAAACGCCGCAACATCCCGATCACGGACAACTTCAGTACCCACAAAAAAGGCCAACCACAGCCGCCAGGACCCACGAATACGTCATCCAATCGAGCACCTTCAGTATCTCCTCGGTGTGCCTCCGCGCCTCGTTATACCGCCCCATCTTCGGCAGCGGGACGGTCTTCCCCGCCGTCCGGCCATCCCCGCCCTTCGGCGCCCAGAAGCCGCGCACGTGCGCCCCCGCAGCCGCCACCGCTGCCGCCATCGCCGCCGCCAGCAGCCCGCCCCGGAGCGCGGAGCCGTAGAGCAGCAGGTGCAACGCCGCGCAGAGCGACGACGCCAGCGCGAAGGCCGCCGCCCCCTGCGTCGTGCGCGTCCCGCGCAGCTGCCGCTCCGCCTCGTTGCTGTACTTGGCGGCCTTCTCGGTCGTCGGCTCGTACGTCCGCAGCTTCGTCACCGCGCTGTACGAGTGCAGCGCCCCGTACCCGGCCAGCGCGACCTGGGTCAGGTGGATGAGTTGCATGAGGACCATTGCGGAGTTTGGTGAGTGGGTGGATGGGTGGATGGGTGTGTGCGTGCTGGTTTGGGGGTTTTTGATGAAGGGCGGAATGGATGGTGGTACACTAGGTGGGAATAGATTGTGTGAATTAGGTAGGTGCTGGCTTCGTGGAAAGGCATGTGTGTAGATAATATCAGGGTAGTCGCGGTGGTTGACGTTCATCAATCGCCGGCTATGAGATGATGACGTCAGCGCCGTAAGCGGCAACTTTACGCTCCGCTAAGTATCTGGACGTCTTCCCTTGTCCAGCCTTCTGAGGCTGCAGACGAGACGTCAGCCATGGCTAAGAGGACAGTGAGCTGGACAACAAGCTGGTAACTGGGTCCAGCATTGGCATTTTCAGTACATGTTTGGAAATAGCTCAGTTCGGTCGAAAGGGGCGGAGAACTATGGCACCGCTTCTCTTGTTCCCTGCATGTGGCTTGACTGGGAGTCCTCCTGAATCTTCATACAATACTATACAGACGGGTTGTAATACAAAGGAGTGTCTCATTAACAATGAGAACAACCTGTTTAGTGAGTCATGGTAAGGCGAACAGTGGCGATGTATACAGATCGTTCGGAGCGTATTCAGTTCGCAACAACATGTTTAGTAATTCAAGGGGAAATTGTACGAGAACGACAGACAACTCGTCCTACATCGCAGGACTATGGAGATAAAAGCGTGCCCAATCCCCTCGACTTTCCTCTCGCTCCTCTCAAACCAGCAGCGAACAGCAAGCCAAACAAGCATCGCATCACTTATTTGCACGATTTGAAACCACTCAAACAGACAGGCAAGAAACACATTCCTAAAATGGCATTTACCACTCCTAAAACCATCAAGGACAAGCAACACATTCCCAAGATGGAGCACAAGGACCAGGCAATGCCGGTGGGCGGCGGATGGACGTGCTGCAAGTGCAGCAAGGTCCTATCCAACGACATCGAGACTTGCAGCTGCGGGCATTTGAACTGTACCGACTGCACTGGCGGTCCGTCTTAAGAGCCTGGCGCAGCTGGTGGTCACGGCGGGACCCAGGTAGACGGCCGTTATGCTTCCAGACAGGGAAGAAGTTGTAAGTGGGTTTCGTGAGCGGTTTATCAGTAGACCCTAGCCCGGCACCGGCCCCTTATAAAGGGATTGATGCGGCGTAAGTAGTCTCTAATACATATACTTGTTGATCGAGTAGAATGCGATATTTGAATCTCAATCTTCAACCCACCCCAGCCTCGTGATGTGACTATAATTCATTGACTATACGTGCGGGACCTATGATCCCTACTTCATGGACAGCCATGCCACCCCGAGGTATTTTATTACCCCCAACCGGGTTCTCTCCACTTAGATTTATTTGCACCTCCTCGGTCTGTTCCCTTTTACTCACTTCAAAGCCCGAGTGATAATTCTGATCGATGTCATGAGAGGCCCACCAACACCCGGCTCGAGGAGCTAACCCAAGGCTGTAGAGCAGGGGAGTTCCATGCGTGATGTTCCTCGTTAATCTCTGATATTCACTTGCCGAAGGTAGAGAACCATGGCTATTGAGCGGTTAGCCTCATCCTCAGGGACTAAAGGCCACGTTACTTATTGGGGTCTCCTCCAAGCCATGGGATCTGGCAGCGTCCTTTGCAGCACCCCTCGCCACCCGCCTCGTAATTATGCAGCTCAGGGTTCTCTTATCACCAATCGCAGATTCTTAATGCGAGTCTCAACACGTGTCTATATCGTATACAGAAATGGGCCACGATTTGCGAACGTTCGGTAAGTTATCGTGTGACACGCTCCTAAACCATGCTGTCAGCGGGAAAGAGGTGGATGTCTTTGCATCTCCGGTACCCTTTCTCTCAGCCGCTGCTATTTTATGTGTATTTAAGGAGGTGTCAGACCCAGCTGAAGACTAAGTCTGCTAGCTAAGCCGTGGCTTAGTTAGCTTTGCTACTAGTGAAATACGCTGTTCAAATCTCCGGTATCGCTTTCTCTCGGTTGTAACTGTTTTATGTGTACTTAAGGAGGCTTCATTACCGTTTCTTTTGGCTATGACCTTTTGAAGGTTAACCAGATAATCATCTCTTTCAACTGCAAATGCTTCAGTGTGCGATGTCAGGATCTCATACTGTCGAAGATTTACCAATATTTCTCCTTGTCTAGGGTATTTTCTATTCATATCCAATACTGACCTATTTGTGTACAGCAGACATCAGTTGAAGCTCGATTTCCTTCCGAACCTCTTTATTAGCTATTCCTGGGCTACGCGTAGAATGGCTGAAGACAGAGCACCCACCGCTTCTTTGCATCCGCCAACGTTTGTCTATGAGCCACTTCGATCTTCTAGACATATCCGACTGATTACTTTATGTCCAGGACCATGGTCCTCTAATCTAAGATGTAGAGTCCAGCAAATCAATCTCGACGATCCCGATGGCTCCAATCCAATTTACGAAGCACTCTCATATACCTGGGGGGATCCGAACCAATCTCACACACTTCTCTGCAACGATAGCTTCTTGAAAATTGGCGACAACCTCCACAGTGCCCTTTTGCACCTTCGATCAGAACAGTCCCCTAGGGTCTTGTGGATTGACGCCATCTGCATCAACCAGAATGATATCCCAGAACGAAACGCCCAAGTTCCCCTTATGTCCGAAATCTACTATGAAGCAGGTCGCGTAGTCATCTGGCTCGGGCAGTCGGATGAAACTACTCTCGATGGTATCTCCATACTACAGGATCTGGGACGAAGGTTGAACCAAGGCCGATCCCATGAGCCAAGCAAATTCGACTTCGAAGAGCCAGACTTCAAAATGGACGGGACGTGGAACACAGAATCGGAGTCCTCACTACCTCTCAGGAATATCCTTCAACGACCATGGTTCAGTCGCATGTGGGTGTTGCAAGAGTCGAGTTTAGCTCGTGCGGCAATGGTGCTGTGCGGGCACCACGTGATAACTTGGGAGACGCTCTTCAACGCTTGCTTCTATCTGAACATTGCCCCCAGGACAGAGAATTACATCGATACCAGTATTGTCGAGACTATGAATTTCATCTGGGGGGAGCAGAGCAAGTTTGGTGAACATGACAACTTTCCGTACAATCAACTAGATCGGTCACGTTATCCTCCCCTTCTTCATCTACTTTCTTTAACAAATCAGTCAGCTGAATCTACTGATCCGCGCGACAAAGTTTATGCACTGCTAGGAATATCTCGAGAAGGTTTGGACCGAGAGCTAGCTCCAGACTATTCCCTTTCATTGCGGGAGGTTTACATCAGGACGGCGAAAGCCCTCATACGGTTGACTGGCTCCATTAAGATACTTTCTCTCGCCGAGCACAAAAATTCTCTGGATGAAGTGGAGCTACCTTCATGGGTTCCAGATTGGCGTCGTCGAGGTGAAATGCTCCTTGAGACAAAGAGTCCATTGGGGTTTGATCCCGGCTACGATGCTTTCTACAGTGCAGCTGGGAAGACTCCTGCAATCATAAATAGGATGCCGCTCCCTGACCCTGGTGTCTTCCTCGCCGCAGGTTTCAGGCTCTCCACGATCTCGAAAGTGTGGTCGGTCCCACCAGCACTGCAGCTACTTGGGAGAGTACCTTGTATGATGGGCCAAGGTTGGAAATGCATTGTGGCCTGTCCAGAATTCCTGGAGGACGACTCTGAGCCGGAACACGACTTAGCCGAGACACATCACCAGCACTACAGGTTTCCAAGCGCTCCAGCTGGTGAAGAAGACAAAGTCGAAACACTTGCAGAAGCCTACGGAAGTACGCTCTGTGCAGACTTGTGGTACTTCTCCCCTCGCATCAACGATTTTTATCGTTCAATTTACTTTCCAAACATGTACCCACGTTTGCAACAGGTCACCAGAGAGGATGTCGCTGATCCAGAATGGAGGAAGGCTATGGAGGTTGTGGCTAGATTGGCTTGGACAAGACATGTTGATAGAATTATGGTAAAGAGGAAAGCATTCCGGACTATCGATGGAATGGTGGGATTGTGTCCCGACACTGCTCAAGCAGGCGATGAAGTGGTTATTCTCCCTGGGGGTGATGTGCCTCTAATTCTGAGACATACCACAAGCAGTGAGGGGGGGCTTGATAGAAGTGAAGAAAGTAGTGAGAAATGGAGCTTGATAGGCGAAAGCTATGTGCATGGCATGATGGATGGAGAAGCGTTGAAGCCATCAGAAGATGGCTCGATCCAGCTACGGGAATTCAGAATAGTCTAAGACAAGAAGTAGGGTGTGAAGGGTTGGAAAATAACATAACTTTGAAGCAGCTGCGATGTATATAAGCGAATGTATATCCAAAAAGGGGGTCAATGATTAATAATGGCTCGTATGTACTGAGGGTACACACTGTTATTCTCACACTTTCTGATAAAATAATGATACAAGGTGATATAATTTTGCACGGGGACGAACGTCGTCGCTCTCGCGGATCAGGGCCGCGACCCCTGATAAGACACTGAATAGGTACCGGATTGCCCTTCCCGCTAAAACAGCTGCCGAGCCTCAAGTTTGAGCCGCAACAATTGAGAAGTGGGAGGCGAACCAATAGTAAAAATTTTCGGCGCATTAGCCGTAGCCCCTTAACGTAAAGCAGCCGAACTAGCAATATGCGACCCCATCCCCGTCTGGACGCCGTCTCCTCCCATGACATCATGGCCATGGCCCCCCGCTTGACCGCCTGCCGTCCCGATCCCCGCTGATTCCCGTCGGCCGTTCATAACCGCGGGAGACCCACAGGAGCCCACCCCTGTCTGGCAACCCACCCGCCGCTGCTCACCAATGGCGGAGGGGTATTGATCCAAAAGAGCATTCCCTGACAGCACGCCGGCCCGAGTAGAATCTCCTTGGCGGCACGCTAGCGGCTAAGCTAAGGACTGCGGCCCCGACATCAACAAGGAAGAGCTTCGGTCGTGAAAATCGTCATTGGACTTGCCGTCACTTGTATAAAGACGAAGATGCTGCCTCGAGAATACCTACGGCGGATATACGAATTAGGCAAGTATGAAATACCGTGGCAGGCCATTCACCCAAGGCGGCGAACGGAGGGCAATGTGGTCGGTTCATGGTCTACGGTGCGTTACCGACCGGGATAGCGGCGAAGGCGGACTCCACTAAGATCGGCTCGGAGACCCTGGCGACGGGGCATATGGCATGAGAGCCCACTCCGCTAGGCGAATAGCTGATCCCTACCCATTACTCGTGTACGTAAAGTTAGCAGAGATTTGCGACATAATATTAGCGATCTCTCTTTCCCATCTTTCGCCTGTCGTTCTTTCTTTCCAGTTCTCCTCTTCCAATCCAATCCGAGAAGGTAAGGAGACGCCCAAGTTCGAGCGGCGTTAGAGAACCGAATCGACATCGCGGATATCCTATGCGGGACGTACAGTCGTGACGATACAATAGCCGCCAGCTCTCAGCACCGCTACTATGCAGTTCTTCTTGAACCCGTTCAAGAAGGAGAACGACTTCGACGTCTCCGAGGTGTTGATGCCGCTAGAGGAAGCGGTCCACCGTGGCGAGGGCGGTGATGGTCCGCTCACCATGGAGATGCTCCGAGACGAGATCGATAGCGATCTCCAAGCCGGCGGTGTCAGCACCGCTTACGACCGTATGTAGCTCCGCATGCGATAGTGTGGCCGTGGCACGATCTGCCCAGCCGTTAGTTGGATGCGCCCCGGCTGACACTAGATCCTATAGAGAAGTCCAAGGTCATCAACAAGGCCATCCAGGACATAGGTATGGGCCGCTATCAGTGGGAACTGTTCATGCTCTGCGGGTTTGGTTGGCTCGCGGATAAGTAAGTGTGCCACAAGATAGTCGTTCCGAGGTCGAAGGGGATGCGCTGACCCGGGCTTCGCTAGCCTTTGGCTCCAAGGGGTTGCGCTTACGTTGACGCCTATGGCGAATGAATTCGGCATTTCCACCAACGACATCCGCTACACGACGCTTTCGCTGTTCACGGGTCTCTGCATCGGCGCCTCGTTCTGGGGGACCGCCTCTGATATCATCGGTCGGAGGCTTGCCTTCAACTCTACCTTGTTTCTCGCGGGCGCCTTCGGGCTTGCCGCTGGTGGCAGCCCCAACTGGATTGGGACTTGTGCCTTGTACGCCTGCGTTGGCCTGGGAGTGGGCGGCAATCTCCCTGTTGACGGGGCTCTGTTCCTAGAGTTTCTGCCCTTTGCGAGCGGGAACTTATTGGTATGTCGTGCAGTGAATGGCTAAGGAGAAGTCTGAGGGTCTTTCGAACTAATGCGCGATGACATACAGACGCTCCTTTCCGTCTGGTGGCCTATTGGGCAATTAATCTCTTCGCTGGGTACGTTTCCGCCCTATACAGTAAATTGTGCCAATTTTTAATGCTAGTGCTAACGCTACGTTTGCAGTGGCCTGGGGCTTCATCCCCAACTACTCATGCCCCGAAAGCGGCGATGGGTCCGTCTCCTGCAACCTCACCGGCGGCCAGCAGCCTTGCTGCTCGAGAGAGAATAACATGGGCTGGCGCTATTTCGTCCTCACCATCGGCGCCTTCACCTTCGTCATGTTCATCCTCCGGTTCTTCTTCTTCCACCTCTACGAGTCTCCCAAGTTCCTGCTCTCGCGCGGTCGGCAGGACGAGGCTATCGAGGTCGTGTACGGCATTGCGCACAAGAACGGCGCCCGAACTTGGCTTACCGCCGACATCCTGGACAAGATAGGGGGCAATTCCGAAGTCGTCCAGGACGAGAAGTTGAGCACTGTGGAGATCGTGAAGAGGAGTCTCGGCAAGTTCTCGACCGACAGGATTGGCCCCCTATTCCGCGGGAAGAGATTGGCTATGGCGACGGTCCTGCTCTGGTTCACGTGGTCGACTATTGGCATGGGCTACCCGCTTTTCAATGCCTTCTTGCCTCAGTACCTCGAGAACTCGGGCTCCGATCAGCCTACATCCACGAATATCGTGTACCGCAACTACGCCATCACGAGTATCGTAGGAGTACCCGGAAGCATCCTTGCCTGCTACACGTAAGTCGCCGCCGATATCACTGTCGCTGAGCCTGTCTACCACATCGCGAAGCAAAGCTAACGCGAACGTCCACAGAGTTGAGATCAAGTATATCGGCCGCAAAGGAACCATGGCCATCGCCACCGCTATCTCGGGCATGTTCCTATTCCTGTTCACGACGAGCGGTAACCCCGATGTACAACTCGTGTTCTCGAGCCTAGAAGCGTTGTTCCAGAACATCATGTACGGCGTGCTCTACGCGTACACCCCGGAAGTCTTCCCCGCCCCCAACCGGGGCACTGGTACTGGTACGTTCGCCAAGTTGCTCCTATCATGTGCATGCCAAAAGGAATCGGCACAGATGAGAGAGACACGCAACCGCGAAAGAGAAACGCTGGTTGTAAGGGTACAAGGCTAACCGGGAAAATAGGTATCTCGAGTTTCCTGAACAGAATTGCCGGGCTCTGCGCACCGATCGTCGCCGTACAAGCCGGAGCAGCAGACCCACTCGCCCCCATCTACGCATCCGGGGGCCTCTTCATGGCCGCGTTCGTGGCCATGGTGCTGCTCCCCATCGAGACTAGGGGAAGACAAGTCTTATAAAGAGCCAATCGCCCCGAGCCCTAGATGATATTTCTCTCCTTATTATTCGACTCATAGCCCGAGACGGCTTAACTTGCCGGTCGACGAAGGGGCACTAGACAGCGCCGTACCTCTGGACTGGACAACGGTGTATGTGCGCCCCCGGGTTTTTGCCGTATGCTGAACCCGCCACAGACCAGTACCGACTAAGCTCGAGCTCGACGAGATCGGCCGCGACACTCCATTTCATTCGCGCGGCGAGTAGAGATCACTCCTAGCCCACAATGCCGCGATTATTCCGAATGATGACTTCCGCCGCGACGCCAAGGCCTAAATTGGAGATACCACGTTAAACGGTTCAAGAAGGCCCTGGGGTATATCGGCCGAAAATCGTTCCCCCCCTCGGTTCACGGCTCTGACCACTGAAATCCGCCTCAAGTATGTAGGTAACCGGTCCGCCGCGCCGAAGCCCCGATCGGCACTAGGTAACTGAATATTGTGTTGGATGCTTACGAGGACTGCTACGCCGAGAAGGACACTGAGTTAGTTCTAAATGTCTTATGAGAGGAGTTAACGACCAAACAGCGGGATCAAGATACTTCGACGCCAAATGGAAATGAAAATACATACGAACAGCAAGGAATGGCGTGGAACACTCTAAGGAAACTCCGCTTTTCAGTGCATGTCGTGATTTGGGACAATACTGCGATGGTCTTGCCGCCCACGGAAATGCCTGTCACCTAATGCGGGCTCCGAGTTCTGGGCGGTGCAAAACCTAGGGACACTGCCACATGAAGTAAAAACAGGCGTCACTAAGCTGCTATTTCCGGACATCGTGAACCTCCAGGTAACTCGACTTCCATAATGAATCTCTGTAGTTTATGATTACACACCTCGACATACGCTACATACGCGGAGATGTCGATCGTTCAGTTACCCTATTCTAGCCCCTATCTCAAAGGGCCGGACACTTCGGTCAAAGACAGCAAGACATGGATGGGCCTCAAAGGCATCTTGCATTACTCTGGAGTAAGTCAACATACACCCACATCTGTCATGATGGCTGTGGCCCCCAGATAGCCGAACAGTCTGTATGCACCAAGTATCACAGGTCCGTTTCAGCATAGAAGCGTTCAAGGTTTGAGCGAGATCTATTATTGAAATGTCGGCTTCTATGATCAGTCCATGCTACCGTCATTTCCCTTTGGAAGCGTTGTAAGCAATCTCCAGCACACATAGCACATCTCCTCAATCTTGCATTGCCACCTCTCTAGATCATCCGTCAACGACACATCCACATGCGCATCAAATCCTGCACTGAAAGCTAGCAGCGTCGATGCATCTCTTATGCTAGCCTTACAATCATCTCCACCATCATCCTAGTCTACGAATTTAATTGAGTCGCAACGAAGAGATTCAATGAGTTCGGGGTCAAACTCGGACAACCAAGCAGGATCGTTCTGCCCTGGTTGCGTTGATGTTGTATGCTCGGGATCCATGTCGACGGGGAGGGGGTCTGAGTCAAAGAACAACGGCTGGTCTTCATGGTCTGTTGATGACATAAGCCCGTCCAGAGTGTCCCTGGCGTCCAGACCATCGTAGCTCGGCATGTCTACGTCCGCTGTAGATGGGCATGACACTTGCGTGACTGTGGCGTTAGGTCCAGGGATTGATGAGTCTGAACCCACATTCGCGTTCTGACCGTCACTGCTAGCCGAAGGGACATCTAGTCGCTGAGATGCCCTTTGTAACTCATCCACGGTGGTAAAGCTGAGATTCGGCTCCTAGCCATAATCCATGCTTTCCTTTAAGGTGTAAAAGGTGCCCGGGTACAATGTCTCGTCATTTGCCGTCGTTCGCTGTGAAGACTCGGCTTCACGGTTCCCAGTCAGTCCAATAAGCTGGTCAATATCCGGGAATTCCTCATCATCTACGAGGCTGTCACCGTCATAATGCGTGTCATCATTTCCGTCATTTGCGGCCAAAGTATCAACGACACTTCCAACTGGATCACGGGAATGCGCTCCCTCGCGCCTCGGTACCTTATTCTTGTAACTCTTCGTCAGTCTTGCCAGATTGGTGGTATCCCCCTGGGACTTGCGATGAAGTTTCAGTAACCTCTCTCTTCCTTTCTCCGTTTCCGTAGTAAGCTTCTTATCGGCATTAGACGATTCGCAGACACCGTCATTGTCGGATTCAATGGACAGATCAATACAGTCAATATCGCGAGACAAATCCACGACCGGGGTCTCGCGGATAGTCGTCCCTCTCTTTCTCGAAGAACTAGAAACAGGTGCATCCCCAATCGAGCGCGTTCTCTTCAAGCTGGATCGGATAGGATTCGCATATTCCGTTTGAGACTTAGATTGGCTCGGCCGACGTTCGGCTTGGAAACCGGAATTTCCACCGCCGTTAGTGACGTTGGACTTAAATTTTGCACGCCCAACGTCTTTGGCTAGGATGTGTTTAGCAGTTGTGCCGCGGTGCATCTCGTGTCGAGTTTTCGGAACGTCCATTGGGTGATCCTCGTCGGACTCCTCTTCGCCTGCCTCCTTCGTCTTCTTGCGTTGCGGTGGGCGCCGTGGTTTGTCGACCCCCTCATGACAGCACTTGTGCGAACAAGGCTTCCCAGATTTTGTAGGTGCCCCATTTCGACAGTGGTGATGGCACATCCACTTCCCGTTCTCCATTTTTGGTGGTTCCTCTGTCGGTGGAGGCTCTTGGGATAAGAGGTCATCGATGAAAGGGTATTCATCATCTACAGCGTCCACAGTGAGGGCATTCTCATTGGATTGAACACGCCCATCATCGAGAACAGCAGAGTCCATGGCATCCAGCATGTCTGCATCGTCAACACCTTCAAGGTCCAGATCATCGTCCAATAAGTCAACCTTTGGTAGCTCGCGGCGTGGCCGGGGAACGCGGATAGTATTGAACGCCGAGGCGGGGATTTGGGGTTCCAACCTCTTTGTGACCTGTGTCCCGACTATTTCTTCGCAACTAAAGTAGCAGGATATAACCTGGTTTGGACCGCTGAGCGCCACAGGAAACCGTAGATCGAGGCCTTGGGCCGGATCGAGCTTCTTGATGTTTCCGCGCCAGAAATAGGCCAGGCTTCCGTCGGAAACCTCCGCCATGAACGTCACGGCTGGGACTTTGTCATTCCAGATTGGCGCGCGCTTGGTATTGCAGTGGCCAAGGCTAGCCTTTACCATAACGGTGGTGCTATTCTGGGAACCAGATTGCCGTCGCCGCGAGTCCATCATTTCGATTCCAAGAGTAAGGCGGGGGAAGCTGTCGAGGGTTTTCAAGAGGTTCTTTCCATACGGTGGGTTCCGGCTTGCTATTCTTTCGATCTCGAGGAAGTCTTTGTCTGCTATGCCCAGGACAGTGCGTACGCCATGACCAACCCATCTCCGTACCGCAACTGGACCGAAACCTGGGATTTGACACAGTTGTGTTGGCTTATTTTCCCATGAGTTCGCGGCAATGGCGCGGGCGAGCTCAAGACCAACTCGAGTACCGACACCGTCCCCATCGTATGCTTTGCAATCGACAACGCAACGTACGAGGCGGTTTAGTCGGTCGAATATGGCAGCCTTCTCACAGCCGATCTGTCTCTTCAAGTGACCGAACTCCTTGTCATTTGGCAATTCCACCCCACTAAGATAGACTTGAACCATCAAAGAAACCTTGTGCCACGTCTGGGTCAGCGCCTCCCTGATCGGATGAAGAATGAATGAGGACTGGTTAAGCGTCCGGAACAGGGCTCTCTCGGCAGGCTTGAACCTGAATTCCCTGAATTCTTCCGCCTTCGAGAGGGTGGTAAGCTAATACACATGTTAGATCGCCCATGAGGGAGCTAATGCTTCTCAGACTTACCATTTCTTCTAGGTTGACACCACGGGGAATTGTCAAGAGTAGCTTCATCGTTTCGAAGCGCACCATGTATCGAGACATGGCGTTACCGTACTCGGTGCATCCGAACGGCGCTTGGGTGATGAGGCCATATTGTTGCAGGTTCTTGATGTCACGCTCACACCATTCTTCCATCCGTTCATCTGCACCAGCAGCGTTAAGGGCATCCTTAGCACCGTAGCGGCCTGGTTCTTGACGCATGCGGACACTAAGAAAAGTACCACCAATCCATTTCTTCGCTGTAGCGATATCTTGGATGGTACCGAGGCCAATCTCAGAGTTCAAGTGTTCTACCAGGTTCCGGTGAAGGGTGCTTTCGACAGTCTGCTCGCCTTTGATCACCGTGTTGTATCGGTTGACCTTCTCTCTTCTCGTCATGATAATGGCAACAGCGTTCTTGTCAAACTGGGGACGGCCGGCGCGCCCAAGCATTTGCGTAACCTCTAGATCCGAGTATTCTTGTAGCTCGCCATCAGAGTAGCCCATGGTCCCTTTCAGTACCACGGTATGGCATGGGAGGTTGACACCGACAGCCAACGTTGAAGTGCAGCATATAACATGAAGCTGTCCACTGAGATAGTGTTGTTCGACAGATACCCTGTCTTCCGAGTCGAGCCCTGCATGATGAAATGCAACACCATAACGGACGATCTCTTGCAGATCGCTGCTGATGATGGGGATTCTGTTAGAAGGTGCGGGCCAGGCCTTGTCTGCAGAATTGCAGGCCGACCACCATTCCGCTAGGACCTTTGCTGTGCTCTCGCAAGACTTTCGCGTGAAGCAGAAGACCATGATAGGTTTCTTCTCTGAGTGTTTGCTGAGCAGCAGATTCAACTTTCCATCAAGCGACTTGTCGAAGACGAACTCGTTTGGTGAGCCGTCGTATCCGTACACATACTTCTGCAATTTGACTGGTCGCATTTCTTCGCCAAAGGCTTCGTATTTCGCAGGCTCATGCTGGTTGGTCGTATCCCGACCAAGCCATTTGGCGATGTCCTGAATGTTGGGGACGGTGGCGCTTAGTGCGACGAAGCGGACGTCAGCCCTAATGGTTTTCATGCGCGAGACGACCGCCTCCAATGTTGCGCCCCTGACATCGTTGAGGATATGAACCTCGTCGATCAGGACAAGGCGGACCATATCCAAGAGCTTTCGATGATCCGACCACTTCCTCGTGACGGAGTCCCACTTCTCAGGAGTGGTGACGATGATAGAGGCACTACCGACGAGGCGAGCCTGGGCTTGTGAGGTATCGCCAGTAAGTTCGATGCAGCGCAGATTCATGTGGCTAAACTTCTTCTCCCAATCCCGAGCTCGCTCGGTGCAAAGTGCCTTGGTGGGTGCCTGATACACAATCTTGAAGCTCTCACCACCGGGACTGCCGACGAGCTTGCAGATGGCCAACTCCAAGATGACCGTCTTGCCCGAGCCAGTTGGCGCCGATACGACGAGATTCTCGTTAGTGCCGTATACTAGGGGAAAGCATTTGGACTGGACGGCGTTGAAAAGCTGGTAGGGGAAGAGAGCACGAAAGCGGTCGGGCAGAGCCTGGCGTGGATCGACTAGCTGAGTGTTATTGATGATTGGGGGGACATTGCGGGCATGATCAAGATCTAAATGGAGTTTGTCACCCCATGCTTGTGATGCAGGAGGCCGCGTTGCCTTCTGAGGCTGTCTTTTGAGGCTGAGTCTCATGGAAGGGCTCGAATTGCCGAGTTCGGATGAAGAGGGCTGCGTTGTCGAGGAGCCCCTAGGCGTTGTTTTGTTTGAAGCTGCGGATGGGGTTATTAAGACAAATTTAGCGACAGGGGGGAGAGGGACGAACGTTTATGGTATAGGGGTGTGGCCGACCGGGTACTGGGCTGAAGCTCCTTGGCGTTCTGGGAACCATCCCGTCCGACTATAAGTTGTCTGGCCAGACTTGGGCGAAGTCTGTCGATATGGATGGGATTGGTCGTAAACGGTGACTGGTAGTCAGGGTCACGAGGAGCAAAGGGCCTGAAGTGGTGGCTGGCATCGCCAAGGACGCGAGTAGGGCGGCTTAGGGGATTGCTCAGAGATAGTGGAAGGCGTGGCTCGCGGTCGTCACGACGAGAAGCGGAATTGGAGCAAGAGCTGGGCAGATGGTCCAACGATTTTGACTGTTGGGGCCGACCTAAGACTTGACGATCTGTGATTTAGTGAGCTGGGACTCCCGTTGAAGAACCAGGTCCCATAAACATATATGAATACAAGCTCACCGAAATCATCTAGATGCCGGCCATCGACCTGATCCTCATCCAACGGATTTAATATCTCGTCTCCTCGTACATTCGAATCTTCGAATGGAAGGAAGGGAGGTCGCTGATAGTCACGACGAGTAGGGAACAGGTTGGCTGTATGATTGATGATGTTCTGGATATGCCTATCCTGACCAACTCTGTTTGGAAAGCCATAGATGTGACTGTTCTCGGTGCCGGCTTCGCTACTCTTGCCAGACATCTTGTTCTTGACAAAATTCGACCGGGGCCAAAGTAGGGGTAGATGACGGCCGCCCGGACTACAATAACAGCGATAACACTACTATTACTGGGCCGGGGCGATGTTCTGGGAAAATGAATGAAAGGCTGAAGGCAGTTGCACCTCATTCAGGGGTAACGACGGAAGCACAGTTACACTTGTCTCGAGAACATCATCGTAAGTGAGTGGTCGGCCACAGGTAGCAGGGAGGTTATCGCTGGTGAGGTTGAAGTGACAAGGAGAGGGAGGGAAGCGGAAGAAGGAGTTGTTGCCTGTCATTGAGACGGAAGCATCATGAGAAGGCACGAGAGGAGGAGGCACTTCTTCTACCCAGCTGCTCCTTCCGTAAAGCTACCCCAAGCAAGGCACAACAGCATCACTGGTCACGTTGCCGCTTTTAAGATGCCAAACTTTCCTGTCCCGGGATTGGATGCAATTTAAGTCTATTGTAGTGGTTGAGTGGAGGGAGAAGCCGAGCACGGATGATGACTCTCCATGAGAGCTTTATCCCTCTCGTTGCCAAAGTTTCTCTGAAGCAACTCGTGGAAGTCGGAGAATCTGCTTAGGCGGCCATACCTGGTAGCTGCCGGACCGCCCGTTCGGTGCTCGGGTCCTCAAATGTCGGTACCGGCGTACGGAGAAGGTGCGCGCGTACCTGGTGGCGCATCAAGGGGTGATGGGCCATCCTAAACACGGCCCTCGGTCTTGATCCCGCGTCGTCAAGATCCGCTTCCGGTGCCTCACGGAGACCCGACCGAACCGGAGAAGAGTGGTACGCAGAGTATACACAAGATCTATTTCTTTCAAGAGGCCCGAGTTCGCACTCCCTGCTCTATTGTGTCTTCCAGGTCCCCTTGCAGATCTATGTTCTTAGCGCAGCTGCTCTCGCATCCGCTTGTACATGTTCTGGTGTACACATGTAGTTACCAACGCCCTCTGCGATAGCTCAATATCCTGTACACGAAACCTTCCCGTATGTGTTGGGTCTAGCCCAATCTATATACCGTCATATGTGTATCGAGCACTCCGACTCGGCTCGGCGCTTAGAGTGCCCGTGGATCGCAGCCACATGTAGTTCGATGCGGAAGATGATGCTCCGAATTTTGGTCCTTTATCCATACTCTGCACTCATTCATCCCGAGCCTTCCCTCTCGCCGACGGCACCCGAACATGGTGTCGCAACGGCGATGCCGGCCGCGAGGTCGACAGACCCATTGACTTAACCGCCTCTAGGGGATCCGGAACGCTCAGGTTATTGTCAGAATACTTGGGTGTGTTCGCCGGCTCGATCATCGCCTTCTCGAAGCTGGCGATGTGGATCGGCGGTGGCCTGCCGCGCTTTCGATCCGGCCCGCTATACAGGAAAGTTGACACCAGGACAAGCACGGTACCCGCCAAGAACTAGATGTGCGGATCGTCAGCCACTTCTCTCGTAGACCTTTGGTATCGACTAGACTTACCGTCAACGTCACCTCCACGTCGAAGAACACAACGCTGAACAAGAAACTGATGATAATGCTGATACTCGTGGCAAAGTTCTTGGCGATATTGTCGGCATAGTTGATGCAGAGTGAGACTAGCACGCCGCCGCATGCCTGCAAGACGATCAATGCCCACACGATCCAGTTGTAGCTCTCAAAGAATCCATGCTTGGCTATCTCCTCGCCGTCCTTGAAGACAACGCCGATGAACAAGGCCGGGAAGAGCGAGTAGAACGCCAGCTGGATGTTGCGGATCCACATGGACACCGACGTGGTAGGGTCCTTGAGCACCTTCTCGAAGTACACGCCGGTCAGGCCAGAAACCACGGCGCCAACGAGAACAGCGGAAAGACCAATCGAATAGTTCATGACAGGTGCGAGGCCCTGGTCCTCTTCGATGCCCTCGTATGTGGCCGAGCGCCTGGTTAGAGCCTCGCCGACTTCGGCCAACCCGTCTAAGGTACGCCTGGTGAGATGATTCGCGACTTCGCCCATGCCGCTGGTCGCCTGTCCCAGCTCGTGCACCGACCGGGGGAAGAAGTGGTCGGCCATGTCTTCGAATACGAAGGTGTCGCCAGAGTCGGAGGAAGGGATCGACACGATGGAAACGCCGAGGGTTAAGATGACGAGCGATATCCACCGTTTCGTCGTGAGAGACCGGCCGAGCATCGTCACGGTGAAGAGAGCCGTGGTAAGGATCTGTAACGTGTGGTTAGCAAGCCAGTACGAATCCTTTGCGCACCATTCTGCTCTGGCGATCCAAGGAGCACCAAAATGCCTACCCTTAACTGGTATAAGACCTGGAAGTGAACAGGATCCAGGTTGCCTACTCCCACGTACTGCAGCGTGTTCTGTAGAGTGTAAAGCGTCGCGGGAACGGCCAATTTCCAACTATCGCCCGAAAAGACTGATTTGTATATCTGTCTGAAAACTGTGGTTGCTGGTGACATGGGAGCTAAGCTCTTCGAGATCTCGTATATGGCGAAGGTCAAGGAGATAGCCAGCTTGAGGACCTCGGTCAGGAATATTGCCGTCGAAGGGAAGTAGCGGTGATCGCCGCTGGGGGGCATCATGCGAGAATAGTGCATGAGCAGGATAAGGGCCGAGTTTTGGAAAGTAAGCTAAGGAGGGTCGAATATCATATCAGCACACTGCTTCTCAACCGCTTCCATCTTCTTCAAAACAGCACCCAGAGATCGCGACGAAGATGAGGTGCATACCGTGATCAAAGAAGCCTGCTTCATGGGCACCCCAAACAACGTGGGCCCTCCAGCGCTGGGCGGCGGTCCATCGAGGAGAGCCATGATGGAAAGATCAAGAAGTTGGCCAGAGTCGAATGCCAGTAGGGGGTCAACCGTGGCCGCAGGTAAGTCGGGAATAGTTCTCGTGGGAGATGAAGTTGTCGGGGTGTTGTATGAAGTAGATATCCGGCTATTCGACCCCCAAAAAATTCAGATCGCTGTCTCAGATGTATCTTTTAAGTGGTGACGTCGGTTTTGGATTTTAGAACATCCCCGGGTGGTGGGTCAAGACAAGAGACACTCGCTACCGTAGCCTAGACTGGTGCAGTAACCGGGCAGACGTGGCGTAAATGCTGCGAGGATCGAAAAATGCAGTCTTGCACCCTCTGGATACGGTTCTCAACTTTGTAAGAAGACTCGAACTTGCACCGTTATCGTGCTCGTTAATCCCGATAAATTAATAAAAATTTGAAGGGGAGAGGATGACGGTGGTGCCCCTGGATTTTGCTTCCCCCATATTCCTGTTACAGCTGCATGCAGCGTCCAGATGGGGGTGGTGGGGGGTTTGCACCGGTGCCCCTGTGATTCGCTGGAAGGTTTGCTCTGGCCCTGGCACTGGTACTGGCACTGAAACCAAGGGCAGGAAGCAATCATACAAGGCTGTTGTACGTACTAAGTTGGATGGGGCTGTTATTTGTATGCCTCTTTTTGTTTTCACGTGTTTTAATAGGTAGAGATGCAGCTTGGGAAAATAGCAGATCACCAGCAAGAACGTCGGGTTAGACGTCATATAATGCGTGTACTTAGGTAATAAGGTAGGCAGTGGAAATATCTACAGTATGGATGTGCCAGAGGTTGGGTCGATTTGTACAAGTAGCTAGGACTACCAGAACTAGCGTACTTCTCTAGAGTTGGAGCTCAGCCAAGTGATCGATGATATCAGTCTTTCCCGCCCATTTCCCACAGCATGGCAACACTTTTTGGGTTAGGTACTTGGAGGTGGCTGGACTTCCAGTCACCTGTTTTACCCACGTCCGCCGGATATGTCCGTGATGGGGGACGTTCATCGCTAATTGATGTGCGTATTTGCAGGGAGATGGGCTGCCCGGTAGCCGATGCCACAGCCCTAATCAAGCCACTCTTGCAAGCAACCTACATACGTCTATCTGTGTACCTAAGTGAAGAACATTCTTACAGTGGGGCCGCCGTTGCTGCAACTCATCCCGAAACTCCAAGGCGGCTTAATATTAGAATTGCCATTCCACAGGCGCCAGGCGCTGCCCAGGTGGTATGTCCTCACTAGAGCGCCCGGCAAGCCAGTTCATTCCCATACTTGGTTCAACCACATAGCCACGTACATGAAATCTACTTGGCCGTTCAACGGTGTGTAACAGTAACTAGAAAGCCAGACTCGCCCGTCCATGAGCCCATGATCACCGGGCCGCTGGCTTATGCTGGTAAGGGACTAAAAAGGAATGCTGTGATGGACTGGAAGTCAGACCTCCTCCAACTTTCCCTTAGCTCGGACGTCCCAGGTTAGCCCCAGTCGCATGCCCTGCTGTACCAAGAGACACTCCATCCATCGTGCAGGATCTGCATGTGCCGCCCGCCGCTGACAGGGCCCAACTAGGTGGCTACCTACTGCAAGTCATTTATCTATCATGGCCGAGGCTGGACATCAATTCTCCCGTGGCCCCCGCGAATGCGCAGAAACTTGGTAGCCAATCCTCCATTACCCGCCCCACCGTCGCAATGACCGGCACGCTTCCGTGAGATCCTGTTTCTTCGCAGTAAACCCTACCTACCAATTGACGGCTTATACGTGGTCGTGGTGGTTGTCAGACGTCATACAAGTGTCGTCTGAGCCGCTTGGCCTATGAGCATAGCACAAGATTCTGTACTAAGTTTCCGACCAGATAGATTGCTGCTTCAACCTGGAATAGGGGCAATTTCTGAACAACATATAATCATCATCCGAGACAGCTTGACGGCGAAATATCGTAAATAGACAGTAGCGCTGGGAGATATCTCTCATTAATACATTATGCAAACATGAGCACCAAGTTCCAATGATCAACTCTCGCTGACCAAGAGTTCGCCTTGCGAGTCTAAATGACCTCTCGCCAGGGAATGTGACGAAGCACACCAACGATGCTCCTTGAGTAGTCCCAACCGATTCCAGCTGACCGCTGCCGGATCATGCCCGGTACTCCTTATTACTATATATTTCGAAGCCATTCGGCGATGTCCGTCATCCCTGGGCCACCATATTTAATATGTAGACGATACTAGCATTACAATAAGATAGGCAATGTCCGTTTCCAGTCAATGGACCACGGACGTGGTATGCGTAGAAGATCGGAGGGGGACGTCCGGAAAACAAGGGAATAAAATCATGCATACATGCGCTCTTCCACCCGTTCCCTGGCCGGGAAAATGAAAATAAGTTGATCATAAGCGAGCATTCTCGCTCGTATCCATTATGAATGGGAGGGAGATCGAGCGATGTTAGACATAGGAGAATGTAGGCGTTGGTATTATAAGTGTGGCCCGATCAACTCGGCATTTGTTTGGAGAACCCATTCGACAGCAGAACCCCAGAACAGACGCTACATTATCCCTTTTCTCGTGAAGCCGTACAATACGCCGCTGCGGACAAGGCGGATCGAGGCGGTAGGTGGCGGATCTCCAAGACTCAATCATCGTCGCCCCAATACGGTATCGTCGAGTCCATATACCCGACGGCGCTCAACCTGACGGCGCTCTTCTTGCCCTTAACCTGGCCGCTGCTGAAGGCCCCCTCCGACGAATCCTTATTCTGGTTCGTTAGGGGAGGGGAAATCGGGCTGTCCGGTCTCCCCGTCTCCTCCTGCCCCCCTGCCGCCGAAGTGCTGCCGTTTGATGCTAGATACGCCGCCGGTGTCGGGAAGGCATCGAAATCGATCACGTCGTAATCCTCCTCGTCTTCGTCTTCATCAATGTCGGCGTCGGGATTGTCATCCGTCTCCCGCTCGTCCTCGGGCACCTTCTCCAGCTGGACCGGCGGAACCGCCGCAGCGGCGCCGCTACTAGGGCTCATGGGACTCAAGTCCGGCCGCGGGCGCTGCTGTTGTTGGCCCGCGAACCCGGGTCTGCCTAAGCCCGGCCGTACTACCCTCGATCGTGGGCGGCCCTCGCGCTGCTGCTCGTATCGGCATTCTTCCTCGCCGGCCGCCGGATTTGGTCCCGTGGTATCGCGGCTGTTCTCTAAAGCGGTGGCTGGGCGTTCGAGGTAGAGGAGCACACGCTCGTGGCGCGCTTTAGCCTCCGCCGGGTCCGGCACCATAGTCGACGGGGCTCGGTCTCCGGGCGTCCTGCTGGGCGGCGCACTCGCGCTGCGCAATGCCCTCAGTTGCTCGTGCGTAAGTCGCTGGCCGTGGCCGCCTTCGCCAGCCTTGCTGTTCGAGAGCGAGCTTCCCTTAGGGGGTGATTTCGATAGTTGTCCGCTGGCACCCGTAGCACCGCGGGCACCCGATACCTCCCGTCTCCCTCCAACGCTGGGTGTCTGTTGGCTATTTCTAGCAGTGTCGCTCAGATCTCCGCTTCGAACACTACCCTCGCTTCCTCTGCCTTCGTCCTCGAGTTCGGCGACGATGTTCTCCCGCATCCTCGCTCTTTTCTTCCGCAGCGCAGCAAGAAGCATCTCCTCCTGCCTGGTCACGGCCATAAAGCGAGCATTGTTAGATTCTCCGTCGCTTGCCACCGAGTCCTTCCGTACCGATTCAGGTGATCTCAGGTAGAACTCGACGCTGTTCGAAGACACTGGTGACATTGGTGGCGTAGGTTGGTCCGAGGAGCGGGAGTACTGCGAGGAGCGGGTGGCTGTGCGCTGGGGAGTCACCCCGTGACGTTGGCTCGACACCATTTCTATGGAAGAGACGAGTGTAGCGGCCTCTGCTGTCGAGGCCAACGGACGAAAGGCAACTGCCTTTGCCTCGCGGACAGTATACTCAGAATCACGAAGCCGGCCATACTGTGTATACGAATCCGTTGTCCTTGTCGATTGATCGGAGAGACGAGAGGGCTGAGGTGATGGCGTAGACGTCTGGGACACCGAGGCCCTGTTTGTAGATGCCTGGTTAGAACGAATAGTGCTGTTAGACCGCGTGCGAGTACTTGGTGCTTTAGGTGCAGCGTTTGGAATAGTAAGATAATCGTTAAGCTGTGTAAAACCGGACATTTGACTTTTGCTTGATGCTCGCGATTCTGTAACTGATTGTCTCGTAGAGCCTGGTTGTCGGTGGCGTGTAGACACGCTAGAGCCGTCGTGGAAGCTCTGCTGTGACGTGGGCGATGACTTGGCCGCGGATAGAATGCCATCCTCGTCCGAGTCGGAATCAGACAAAGACAAGACGCTCGTAATTTGCCTGTCGGACTCTAAGAGACTCTTATCAGTCCGTGATGCCTTCGACGTCCTGGTGTAGTGACTCGATATGCTCGATGCATAGTCATTCTTCGCCGGCAGATTTGAACCGTGCCCGAGAGGTCCGGTAGTGCTGGTTGCTATTGTTTCAATGTCCTGCGAGTCGCTTCCGTTATGTGTCCAGCTCACTCCGGATCCTTTAAGGATGGGCTTTGACGGCGCCGCCAGGGGGGGGAAAATCTTTCGATCCGAACTGGATAATTGATCCCTACCGGACTCCAGCACGAGATCGGACGACTCCTCGTCGAGAAACTCAGCTTGCCTGTCTAACATTTGCTCGTAGTGGTCGTACAACTGACGAGTTGTATCGTCGGTGGCGCGCAAACGGCTTGATCCTGTCGGCGACATATTCGACCCGAAACCTCCCCCTGACGTTGACTTCGCAACATTCTTAGCGAGATGGTGACCTTTGTGATGCGACTGCACTGACTCCGAGTTTAATGAGACTAGAGAGCGCGATTCAGTAGCATGATTGTTCCGAAGGATCGACCCGACCTGAGACATTCTCGGGCGCTGCTGCTTACGGCCCTTGCCCGTCAGCAACGAGAAGTCCAACCTGGACGGCTTCTTCTTGCTATGCAACCCATCAGGGAAGGCTCCATCTACATCCAGCAGTGCCATAGCCTTTGACGGGAGCCCACGAGCTATAGCGGAATTCGACGTCTGCTGGGATATAGAGAGTGGCATGTTCGCTTTCTCGTAATGCGTATGAATTGTCGAGCTCGACTGCCGCCGACGGAGACTGGACGCATCTGTCGTCGCATCTACGTAGTCTGTCCTGAAGGAGCCGGTGGACCTTTTCCCTTTCAAGGTCGTTCCTTGAGAACCATGCGCACCCCGTAAAGTCCAGGGGATGACTCCAGATTCGTTTTCCCAAGCAGCATGGCCATAGTTCCTCTCTGTAGCCTCCTCGTCATCTTCCCCCACAATGCCGTGTCCATTATCATTCGCGGCGTGGCCGGCAGAACTTTCGGATATTGATACGCTGATACCGCCCGTCGACTGTTCATCCCACGCGCGAAAATTGCTCTTCGGTACCGTCAATGAGCCGACATTGATCTCGCCATTTCCCAGTATCTTCTGCGCTTTGGAGAGAGGCGTCGAAATAGTAGGCGGTTCCTTAGGCTTTCGCCCCGGTATAGGAAACGTGAACTTGGATCTGTGACCCATTCTGACAAACAAATGGGGCCTACCTGAATCGCGACACCATCGACCAGCTTCCCGTGCTCATAAGAGAGCGCGAACTCGGCGGCTAGTCGAAGTCGCGAGAGGTTATCCCAGGTGTCTGTATATTGCCCCCTGGAGCACTCTTGACAGAAATCTTAGTGTTCTCGCCTCGTTCCTGTGGGAGTTGGAGGCTTAAACCGAACTGCTGGTGCTTATCCCGGTGCGAGTTGGTAGATCGCCAAAGGCTTCATGTGGGGTTAGACAAGGAGACGGTCTTGCCAGTAGCTCGGCCAAGCGTCCCGTTCATTTAAACGACCTGCCTTGGTTAATGCAGCCACATCGTCGGTAACCAACTTGGCGGCCCCTCGTCGATGTCAGTCAGCTTGAGGCAATCCAGGTGCTCCCGTTAGAGGAAGGGGTATATCGTCAGGTCCCAAGACGATTCCACCTCCTTTGAACCGTGTAAGCAGATTGTGATCTGATTGAGTCGAGCCAGCATGCCGTGGTTCAAGAACAAGCCGACAGTCAGGAGGGCATTTCTTTGCGAAGGTTTCAGGCGATGACTAGAGTACAGGATGAATACTTGGGGTTAGCGTTAGAAGCAGGCTGACTGGGCTCCGTGAAGACAACCGTTTCCAGTAGTAGTAAATAGCGGGTAGGTAGCAGTCGATTCCGTGCAGAGCAAAATCTCGCCAAGTCCGAAAAGCAGCAGCTAGCAAAACCTGCCAGCAGCCCACTCAAGCCACCCAGCCGAAGAGCGCTGGGATGGTGGCTGCTGACTCGCACACGCGATCGGTGAACAGTAATGGCTCTTTACTCAATGGGGAAAGCCTAGCTCGGCCCCCCCCGGGTGGCTATCTGCAACCCCGAGGCATATGCAGGCGATCTGTCGCGGAAAATTAAAAGAAGTTTTGAAAAAAAGGGGAGCAGATCGACAGCAAGCCCTTCTTCCCCGAATCGAAGCGGCTCAATGACTTAAATTTATCCGTATAAATAAGTACGGACGCGATTCCACGGGCCGGGCTGGGAGAAGATTTATTCCGTTTCCTGCCATTCCGTCCCTTTATAAACAAGGCAAAACGTGCCTGATTCAAGGGATGAAGCAATTCGCATTCTACCAACTTGAAAGGTACTCCGTAAATTCCCTACCGATTCCAAGACCGCATGTAGTACATAGTACATGTTTACGATGCCCAAATAATGTTCACGACTTGGCAATACTCGGTGGGACTAATATTTACATATTTACTAGCATCATATATTATGTCGGTCCGGCTGTGAACTTTGTCCAGATGCAGCCTAGCTATGCCGTGTCTGCGGGGATATTGCATGGATACGAAATTCCTGTCCTGAATAACGTTTATGATCGATCAGATGGGCGACCCAGTGGCTAATCAACAACACCGTTTATCTTGACGGCCAATTTATGTACACCCTCTGCATGCTCGCATTGAAGGAGGAACACCATAACAAGTCAATTCTTCAACTGAAATGCTCGCTGCTAGATGGGAGTCGTCAACAACACATGCGGGTCGCTCAGCCGAGACGTCTGCTTAGTACATATGCAGATCTACCCGCGTTGGAGCACTGTGATGTATCTCCCCCGCTGCGACAAAAACTCGCAATAAGCTATAGCCGCGATTTGAGATTCGCGGTTCTAAAAATTCCCTAAGAGAACCAATCAAAATACATGTTTCCAACATTTTGTGGGATATATTTTCTATTTTGAGTTAGACCTCATGCGGCTCCTGTTACTGTGAGATTTTGTCACAGCCGAGAAGATAGCGCGTGCCTAAATCCCTTCAGCTGCCAGGGGAAGGTGTCCGTGGCCGAGATGCATTGAAGCTATAATAACTACTACGTATCCTTACACACCAGGAAATGAAGGTGGCGGACACTAGCGCTGCATGTACGAGACGTAAATTGTTGAATTTTTCCATTTCCAATAGTTCACGAGATAGTTCCTCCAATAGCAGCGGACAATCCTCCATTTGCTTCTATGACAGTGGAAAAGGAGGTTGATGCTGCAACGAACATCCACGCAGTGCTTTCCCGGTCGCATCCACAAACTCTCCAAACGCGATGATGAAATTCCTCCCATGACCCCTTTCGTCATTTGCGGCAGTGGACGTATCGTAACTAGTTGGCAAAAGCTATGAGCTATCGCCCCATTCACAGCACCGTCACATTTTGGCGTTCCCGTTGCTAGCAAGGCATGATTCCTATTAGCTGGCTGTCCCCAATAAATTTCGACTCGTCTTACTATACGAGACATAATTCCCAGTAAAGCAAATGAGATCCGTACCATTGCATCACAGTCAGCTGTGCATCGTTACACGCCAGACCGCGTTGGATCTTACTATGAAGTTAACAGTTATGCCTAGGACGGGGAGAAGCCATGAATAACGGTCACCGCCTGATCCTTGTCAAAATTTCTTGGAAACCTATCATCATTCTTATCGAAACCCCTTGCAATTCTGTGGCGCTGGCACCACCCAAGGAACCAGGGCCTCGTTCGGCTTTGTTCGGAGGATCTTTCTTTTGGCAGGCTGGCCGCCGCTTACATAGCAGCCAGTCCAGTTAGGCAAAGGGTGTATGCGCCTCTTCAACTACCCTCGCCAATATCCACATGGTATAGCCAGGATACTGTCAGCCCCACATAACCCCAGAAACAAGGACCCGCCCGGGCTTGCGGCGAGCTTACTAGTGCCACAAGCTCCTTTGATAAGAAAGTGCGAACCTTAAGCAGGCTGCCATCTATGATAGAGCCTTAAGCAGGCTGCCATCCATGATGCAACGCTACCGCGTCAGAGGTTGAATCTCGAATGCATGCCTACTCGGTTCGAACAGTCATTCACCTGCATGATCGGGAGGGCCAATACTGAAATTTCTCATTGCGGTATCATCGCGGAAACACCCCGAGATCTGTGTTGGAGCAGCAGTTCAATGTAGCGGACAACTATATATAGGCTAGGACCTGGGGAAAGATCGCATATCATTCCATACGATGGGAGTTTCTGATGATGCTGGAACCCAGTGATAAGACCTCCCTCGTGAAGACGTGACGCGACAGGGGTCAGCCAATCAATGGTGTGTTTATCCAGGCGGGCTGCACGCCGCCTGCAGTTTCAAGATCGTGCTCGAGAAACCAGCCTCATGACCACTAAGGGAAGGAAAACAAGCCTTGCTTTAGCGGGACAAGAATAAGGTGTGCTGCTGAGCCGCTCTTGGGCCCATGGACGGCAGTTGTATGTGAGAGCAAAATACTTGCAGAGATGCATTAGGTACCGTCATAGGATGGAGTTGCTTCGGGCTACGGACCGCAGGATGATATATCAAGCCAGCCTGCCTACCGAGAAAACGAGCGCTGGACCGGATTTTTGATATAACGGGTCTACCCGAGATCCGGCATTCGATTTGCCGAACACATCATAAGTGCCTCGATATAGGTACCCTGGTGCTGCCGATGACAACCACCCCGGACAGGATCTCGCTCTGTTCAAATTGGGCAAGCATAGCGATATAGGTAGGCAGACTCCACCAGGAACCCTTCGGCGGCAACGGGCCATCCCGTCTTGAGTTGCAGCTCCGAGCGGCAGGCCCCTTCGTGACCCAGACGCAACATGTGTTACTGCATGCCACAACAGCGCAGCACTGATGACACTGGCCCATCCCCAACGTATTTTATGATACGATGTATGTCTCTTAAGTCGAGGAAGCGATTGGCAATGAGGGAGGCTTATCAACTAGCCATTGCAGGCGGCTGGGAGACGAGATGTTGGACATGGGTTCCATAGAAGATGGCGGCGTTACACCAGGAGGGGTGCATCGCTGCAAAGCACGGAACCAACAAGCTGAGGTCATCGTTTTTTTATGGCTATGCCAGGTTGACCTTTGTTGTTGGTTACATCGCCATATACACATGCAACTGACGTGTAGGGCTCTGATCGCCACAGTAAACAGCAATAGGGCACGACCACAGCTGTAGCGAATTTATACCCCATAGTACTCGAAGGCCGCTGCAAAGGAGTGGCTGCATCTTATGGGGTACTCAATCTAGATAGTTGCCTTGGAATGGAATCCGTTGCGATGCAGCTGCCTACCGACCTCGGGCGAGATCTGACAAGATTACGTCAGCCCTTGCTTGCGTACAGATCAGCCGCAGCAGCGATATATGCATTCCCTAAGCTTACATTTAGGTTGACCAGATGCTCGGGAGTACAGGATGACCAGCACCCCAGACGTACTCTCTGACTTCCCGTCCCTCACGTCCCATTTCGAGCTGTAGCACTATCCCCACTGCAGTTGCTGAGTCGGTAGAGGATGCATAACAAAACAATGCTCCCCCCCACAATCGACTGCATACTAGGTCCTCGGAAGGGTTAGGTAGTGGTTGCACCACAGCCTTACTGTGGTTGATGGCCAGATCACGCATTCTGGCCCCTAGACATGACATCAACCCACCGGCTTAATTTCGCGGCAGTTCCCGGCCCATGTACTATATGCATAATATATGGATTGATCCTTAATTCTGGAGCAACTTCCATTACGAAGTGGCAAGAAGGACTTGGATAAAATGGAATGCGGCTTCAGGGAATGGACCAACTCAGTGGTTTGTACCATATAATTTATGCGGAACTTTTGAACAGGCCATTGAAGATGTAATTCCAAAGGCATATTGGACAGGAGGAAATAGGGGCTTTCTCAGGGTGTATTAGCTGCTGGACTCGTCGCGTCTTCCCACAAGGATTAAAATACAGATTGATCCATTAGGTTACCAGATATTGCGCTATACATTTTCGCACTCCGGCCACTCCAGTACTCATGCTGTGTTATGCGGGGGGCAGGAACGACGCGAAAAGGGCGCCTTGAATCGTAGCGTACATGACCATGAAGACGACGACCTTCGACCCAAACGCGGAGTTCGTGGGGCTACCAAGCATCCCCGCCAGCCAAAAATACCACAGGGGATACCCGGAAGAGAGCCTGGTGATGATCTGCACGTGGTAGTTGGTAATCGCAAGCGCGGCTAGGACGAGCTGGGACAAGGCCATCGACCGGAGCAGCCGCTCCGCCGCCGCCGAGGACGCGGCGGGCCCGGCTTTTCCGCTCCGCAGAAGGTTCGACGGAGCTCGGAGCGTCTCTACTCCCGATCGCATCAGGAGGTAGAGGACGGGCGCAGCAAGAAGGAATAAAGGGATATTTCCGGGCCTCCAGTAGCGCAGAAAACCGACGTTCCTGGTTCATATGTCAGCGCCGTACGGGCACGAGAAGGAGCGGGCCGGGGTGGGTTCTACCAGTAGCGCTCCTGAACGAACGAATAGATGCTCGGCAGCGACTTCGAGCACCACTGCCTTACTTCCCCAGTCCCGGGCGATCCCGAGCAAAACACGAGATAGGCGACGATCTGCGGCAAGGCAAAACCGACGGCGACGGCCGAACCGCCGACGACTAGCGCGAGCCTCTTGCGCACGCTGGTCAGGGTAGGGGGCGACGAGGTGAGCTCCCCGAAGAGCTCCACCGCAAAGGGCAGGCCGCCGAAGATCCCGTTGCTGCGGAACGTGGCGGCAAACCCGAACCACATGCCGGCGGCAACGACGCTTACGTCGTGCGCGACGGTGCGCTTCGTGTCCCCGACGGTTCCCTTTGCGAAGAACAGGTAGCCCAGGAACGAGAGGAGCGCGAACGCACTCTCGGCGTACGGCGCCGACAGGAAGAGCCCCGCTGGGGACAGGATGTGCAGCAGCGCGGCGGTGAAGGAGAGTCCCCGGTTGTCCCGCCCCCAGATGACGAGGCCCAGCTGGTAGAGAGCGAGCACCGACAGGAGGTGAGAGGCGTGCGCAACGAAGACGCCGACCGATGATTCGAGGCTGTCGGTGGCCTCGAAGCCGACGCCGACGAGTGCTTATGTTTTACCGGGGTTAGCCGAGATAGCTTCTAGGGGTTCTGATGGGGAAGTAGGGTACCGTTGGTGATGAAGGCGATGACGGTCGGTAAGCCACCGCCAAAGGCCCATTCCTGCTCAAACAAGTAGCCCCGACGAGCGGCCTGAACGAAGTAGATGGCATCCCATCTCGTCAATTTGGTTGCGATTTCAAAGGCGGACTCGTTGGGTGAGGATATCACGGGGCTGATGAGAGTGCTGGAGGTATCATAGGCCGGGCCGACGCTGCTCCCGATCACGATGGCCAGCAGCAGAGCTTTCCATGACGCGAATGCGACAACTAGAGATTGCATCGGGTGTTCAAGATCCAACCCCAGCATTTTCGGAGATGTTATGCAGCAACACCTGTATGATGGTTAAGCTACTTCATACGCGAAATTATCCTATACCTATATTCCGATATTTGGCTGTAGTTGGGTGTTGCGTAGCGAAAAGGAGGAGCCGGGCGTTGTGTGGCTCCGATAAAGCGATAGCCACACCAAGCACCCCAGTTAGGCGCATTGTGGCGTTGACGATCCGGGCGGCGGCGGCATCGGCGTCGCTTTTGCATCGTTGCTACACCAGTGCTCTATCCATAGGTAGGTATATTTGTTCCGCATACTCGGTACCATTCGAAGCGGCCCATTGCATGTTTTATCTTCATCCATTCGACATAGCAGCAATGCGTATTATTGCCCCTAGAAACACAACAATTCTGCAGTTCTGAGGCGAAAGCGTGCCGAGGCATTATCAGACGTGATGTGGACCTGGCCACAGCATCTAAGTGCCTAGTGCCTAGTGCCTAGTGCATTATAGTAGGAATACTCTTGCTGTGACGATGAAGTTCCCTACATATCAGGAGCTCGCAGACAGAAGTTGAATAATAATTACGATCAGAAATGATACTTGGTCATTTAATTGTCAGTACTGGAAAGCGAGGGCTTTCCGGGTTTTGCTTATTTATTAAATGGATTTTTTACTAGTGACTGTAATGCCCGCCTTGCCAGCGCTTTTAACGGCGGGGCCTCTGGTACGTAAGCCCACCCCTGATGGAGCGCCACCCAGCTGGCCGACACGAGAATGAAAGTCTCTTCCCATTCTGTGTAGCTGTCTAGAACGCTAAGAGAGGCTCTGCCCAGAGTAGCCATGATTGGGTGCTTCCGACTGTTTGGGTTGATGATGCTGAAAGTGTAGCTACCGTCGGTCGTCCTGCGAACCCATCTCGCCTTGGCCGTCTCAGAAACAAAGTCGTACGAGCCATTGGGGCGGGTTGTAGCTGTCCATACGATCCCGTCGGCCAGAACAACCTCGGTCTTTTCCTCGGTCGTTTTCATCGGGCTCACGATTGCGATCAGATCCCGCGATTTGAGGGTCTTATCGTCACTATCGCTCTCGGAATATGAACCCTGCTCAGAGCCGTAACTAAGTAACATGATGTCCCGAGGACCCAGCTCAGGCTTTACTCGAGATATCTGGGGATATCGCTTGAGCAGGGGCGCAACTCTCGCCCTGGGGAAAGCGGAGGAAGGATAAACGTCGATCACGGGAAATGGGCGCCCCTCCGAGGACAGCTGTTGCATCTGAATGTATAGTTGTGGCCGCGTATGATGCAGCTTGCGTTGCTTCTTCGGTGGGGGCTGGGCGAGGAGGTACGTTGTGGACTTCCTAGGGGGCGGCCGTCGCCCGGAGGTCCGGTGAACGGAAGATGCGGTGCGGCCTGCATTGCTATCGGGGCTGCCGACGACCGTTCTCTCATTCCAGCTCGTGGTCGCGGCCCGCCTAGGGGGCTCCGGAAAATAGTCGTGCTCCGGCTCCCTAACTCTAACGCAGGGTTCCGGAGTCTGGGGGGACCTTGGGCCATAGGAAGGGTTATAAGTAGCGCCCTCAGACAACGGTCTTGGCCTTCTCCTTACCGTCGTGGGTGGCGGCGTCGATGGTGGCGTCGTCCGCCTCACCGCGTGCACTGGTTCGGCTGATGGTGGTTGGGACTGAGATGGAGACTGGACTGATGAGAGTTCAGTGAACGGAACAGTCGCGCCGATGGAAGCATGGCTCTTGGCTATAGGGGATGTAGGCGCAGAGAAAACAGAGCGGAATAGAAAGTTGCGGGTTTGGATAGCGGTGTTTGGTAACTGATTTGAATATTCATGGCCATGAAGGCTCGCCCCTGAGTGCAGGAACATGGTGGTGGTTGATCGAGGGGTATATCACTCCCTCAATGGTATGATCAGATTTCGCTTAGCTCAAAATTGGAGGTTGCCTGCTTATACGACTCAACCGACAGCCGACGAAGGATTTGACTTGATGATGGCGTGGTAGAGCAACCCACATGCGACTTCCTTCCAATATTTTGAAACACGGTGATCCGTGTAACTCGAGTGCTTGCTCCCTCGTTCCCGCTATCGCCATATGGCCCCAGTTAAACGCTGACTCGGTGAAATTCAGTTCACCGATGTAAGTTAACCGGCAAAAAGGGTCTCGCGACGCGGCGGGCGGACTCTAATAAGACTCCGCTAGTGTCGATAGCCAGCGCTCGCTAGGTGTCGATTAATAACGCCGCTGCTACCTACTGTAAGCTCATCATGAGGGAAAAAATGACGAGGTAATAATTTTGTCGCTACCCGTTGCCCTACATGTAAGTAGGTAAGGTGATCTTCTAGGGCTGAACTCGGCGAGCTTTCCGAACTTTATTGTGGTCCAAGCCTCCAAGGAGAACTGAAAAGGTGTTAGTACCTGCCACAACGGCACCAGTGCAACAGCTTCTGTGGGGTTCTCAGGATAACAGAAAACACGGAGATCAAGGACCGCATGTATTGTTTTGGGTGAGTTCCATTTCTCAAACACATAAGAATACAATAAGGATGAAGCCCGCTTACTAGATCATAATGGCTCGAGTCGTTGCTTTTAACGGTGTCGGCTTTTATGAATTCCCCGTAGCCCTGATGGACTCCCCCCAGCAGTTCTCGTTTAAGACAATCGACCCAACTTACGTTGGTGGTGTCTTGAAAGGACGCTAAAGGAACAGGCCGAGGCCTTCGGTTGCGCTAAAACCTAGAAGAGAAGATCAGGACGGGATGTTGCATCAACTAGCTCTAGAATGGGGCACCCCCTAACCCCCCAATTGGGTTCTGGAGCCTTGGCCTACTTAAAGCTCCAACAAAGCGCCTTTCTTAGGCGTGTTGGGTAAGTACGTACATACGACCAGATTCGTTTAAGATTTCGCTTATTCGTACTCGTACACGTGCTCACGAAAAGGGGTTGGTTGCTCAGATGCCGAAGCTTGGCGACATTCGACCAAGGACACCAAAGTGACCATAATGGACGATAATGACCTGAGAGATTGCATTTCAATCAAACATTCCCAACATTCCAAGTATTCAATATACATACGTAAGGGCATCCAGGCAGGTAATGAAGCGGTCAACACAAACATGAATACATCCCCTCGTTATCGTGTTCCAAGGTTGCCGAGATTAAAGGTCAGGTCAGGAGTTCCGAGCTTTGAACTCTTCTGGACAAGCTGACGGAGTTTTGCCGTACTCTAAACTCTTGTAGATACTAGATCCCCCATCGACGGCAGCTTTCGGAATAGCAGGTGTTATAGTACCTGTATGTAGGCACATAGCTATTCGTAGGAATATTTCTCTAGAACTCCTGACGTTGCCCTGTTACTACCAGATGGCGATACTCAAGTACGGTATCAGGTGTCAACTAGGAGACTCATCAACATCATCCGCTACAAGAGCTTGAGATCAAAAGTAACAGCTACTTCGTTGATCCGACCACATTGGTTTAGTCATTGGTCAATGGTCAGAATTTTGTCTCTTGGATATCAGTCCGACTACGTTATGAACGCTGCCAGCCTAATGACTTCACACACTGGAAGGACCATCCATCTGTCGAGGCTGGGCTGGGAGTAGTAAACCAATTCGGGTTTACACATCGAGTAATTATACAAGTTGCACATACACGCCGCACCGCTATAGCAGAGTTGATGACAGTCGTGGGGGGGATACCGTAAATATGCCATTTCACCACTTCAAGCGCCGCTTTCTCCGACATCCCAGATGTCTTTTTAAAGACTTGATCCAATTGGGACTCATCACGGTGTCCCACTTGACGCCTTTACTAGCATCAAGGCCATTTCAGAATTCTAAATGCTTGCAAAGAATTACAGCGGATCTCGTAGCTGGTACGTGGACGGAATTCGTCCCTTAACTCCTACATGCCAGCCTAGAATCCGTGTGCCAACAGCACAGCCACTGCAATCATGATCACAACATAAAGCCAGCAAGACTGCCCTCTGGTAGGCTCTTGACAGAGTCGAGAGGGTACGAGAGTCCCCCGCTTATTGTTAACCCCGTTATCTACTGGACGAAATCTTTGATGAAGGCGTAGTAATGACCACTCGGAAGACGTTGTGAAGTTGGTCGTCTGCATCGTCAGGCGCATACCTGCCTGAACAATAGAGCAAGCGCTCCTAAAAAACAATACCTCAGGTCACTGCTGAGCCAGTAGACAAGAATTAGGCAAGAGAGCGCAGTAACGATTCAGTGCGGGAGAGTGTATAATACAATTATGCTATCCAAATGCCACATAGGCCGGCTCAAGGGGGAATGGCAATGAAAGGCTTGTTAGTGACGCTCTCTAGCCCGAATCTCTAGCGCGATTACGGTCCAGCTAGGAACCTCGAAGATTTCCAAGCTATGATTGTTGACAATTTGTAACCATCACCATTTGTCAAAAGGCCCCAAAGTTACTCAGTGAGGGTTTTCAAGGATGGGGGACTTAAGTCGGAGTCTGGAAAAAGAAATAAGACAAATACCACGTACTCGTCACTCTTATTGTGATAGTTCATCTACAATCTCATCCAATATCTCTACGTTAAGAGCCCCTTTTCTGACGAAAGGTTTCAGGTATTGTGTTTGATTTACATCGTGAAGCGTGTATTTGGAGTATCAAAATCCAGCGGAAGGCGAAGGAGCGTAAAATGGCATCAACCGTAAAATCTCGCTCGGTCTTTCCTTGATGTTCTGCCTATCCCAGGTAGGTTCTTGCCATTACAGCTACAATTGTGAATAGAACATGAAGGGAAAGCACGGTACCGCCCTCGTCTCCTCTCCTCTACTTCAATCCTCGTTCCACTTCATCCTCGTAGGCGGCCACAGACTTCTTCAATTTTCTCCCACTTGAGCCATCTCTGCTCCTTGAGTCTCCGCCAAGCTACAACCGCCAGTCACTCTTTTCGTCTATTCAACCCCGTTTCCCTCACACATCGTACACCGGGGCGTATTATTGCAACATCTTCACTCGAGGACGTCAGCAAGAGCATACATCCCCTGAAAGTCTCAGTTCAAGCATCCGCGTTCATCTCTTCCTTCATTCGTATTGCCTGCACGAGTCATCTAGAGGCAAATTCCCCAGGTATCCCATCACTCAACATGCATCCCCTTGTGTTCCTCGCCTATGTCGGCGTGACCTCGGCTGCCACTTTCACCATAGCCGCCTTCGCACCCAACAGTGAGGTTGACGGAGCCGTCCTCAACGCCATGGGCCATTCCTTCTACACCGGCGCCAGCGGTCCCGCTACTTTCTGTCCGTCATCCACAGTCCCAAGCTGCCCGGATGTCAAGGGAACTCTTGTCACCGGTGGTTTCACCGCCATGGCCGTAAGTGTCTCCCTCTCCACCGATATTCCGGCCTCCTTGCAGTCCTAGCACACGTCTTCAATGTTCTCGGTCAGCTGGCACCGAGTAGCATTACCGAATATACCTAGGCGCAGACTCGCAGCACCAGCTAATCAATTGCACACCGGGTGATCACTATACTGACTTTCCCGCACAGGCCATGGTCCCGGGTGGCCAGCAGGTATACGTTTCACCCAACGGCCAGATCAAGTATACCTTGGCACACACGGCCTTCATGCCTCGGGGTTCATATACCGGCGGCTGGTTCAACAAGACGGTGGTCCAGGATTGCGGCCCCACGGTCGAGGTCCTCGACTGGCTCGCCACCGACGGCTCCAACTCCGGCGGCCTAGCCCTGTGCCCAAAGGTCGCCAGCTTCTTGGCCGGCACTGGAGCCAGCTATTCGCTCTATGCGCGAACTCCACAGTTCAACCAGAATGATTGCGTCGACGTCCTGGGCTTGGTCCAACAGAGCAGTAATGCTGGTTACGGCTGCTGGCAGTATCTGTAAGCATAAGATGTCTTGTGCAGAGGAAGCTGACAGTGTTATTCTCGTTTACGCTGCAGTACAGACGTGGAGAATCTGTATCTATCGAGCTTCTGACCGCAAGAGGGGTTTGCGTGAACTGGCGGGATTTTGCTTTTTTTTCTTGTGCAGATGCTGATGGTATTTATGGCGAAAACGATCGACTCCACTGTTTCAGAGACTCACGGAGCAGAAAACATCGAGGAAGATACCCCAGGAGCTGCATAGTGCGTGGCGATGTTGTGGTCATTCTATGGTGTACTGAGCCACATGGCATCAGCTAGAAATTGATAAGAGCAACAATTTATCCAGATAATATCCATTACCGGCCAACAAACTTGTTATCCATTCTCTTCGGGGATTATAGTACAACAGTCTGCAATCTGTCACCTACCTAATCAAGCAGCAGCTCAACATCAAACTCGCGATCCGTCCTAAGTTGATACTGCGGCAGGGTTGCCGGGCCACAGCTCCCCGTCCCCAATCCGTGATGGAACCAATCCAATCGTACGATACAGTCTTCGCGTTTTCGCTTATGCAGCTCATAGGGGTGCGCACATTCATCCACGTCCTTGGTGGTATATCGACTGGCACTGAAGCTGGCGCCCTCGTGCTCCCCGAACCGCGCCCGCAGCAGCCTCCCCTTCTCGTCGCCGCCCCAGGCGCTTCGCAGCTCCACCCACCGCACGTCCGTCCGGTTGCCGTTCTCCTGCGGCACGTCGTAGTCGGTCCACAGGCTGTCGACCCCGAAACCCCACGTGTTCACGAACTGCGCGTGCTTCTTGTCACAGTACGACTCCTCATACCCGCGCCCGAACCACTCCACGATTCGCACGTTCCTGAGCCCCAGCGTGAGCCCGAAGCGCGCGAAGGTCGACGGCAGGAGCGGCCCCGAGGGCCTCGCGCGCACGCGCACGGCACAGTGCGACGAGGTGAACGTATACGTCGTCGTCGTGTCGACGCCCCATGCCAGTACGGGCGGGGCAACGCGGCTTTGCACCGTCACTGTCACCACGTCGCCTGAACTGGAGTGTGAATTGGAAGCGGAGTGGGATTCAGAGGTGGTGTGGGAGGATGTCGACGTCGTCATCCGCACAAAGTGCTGCCGCGTCTGGTGCACCCGCCGCTCCACCCACTCCGGCCCGAACGGGCCCCCGCGGTCGTTGTCCGTCTGCGCGCGGTAGAAGTCGAGCGTCAGCGGCTCCGTGACGAGGTTCTCGCGCGGCGCCGAAGCATGTGTCAGGTACGATAGCGCGCCGGTGCCCATGTCAAAGCCGAACGTCGTCCCGTTGCTGATGGTCACAGCATACAGGTCGTCGCGGACTTCGACCCGCGGCCAGCCGGGCTCGGGCGGTGAGAGCGTCTTCAGGAGCGCGAGGGAGTCCGGCGGCGTCAGCGGGACCTGGGCCCGCGCCACGGCGCGCCCGGCCGGTGCCCAGTCTGTCCCCGTCTGCGACCAGAACGCGAGCTCGAGCCAGGCGCCGGCGGGCAGGGCCCTGGGCACGACGCCGCCGAGGACCAGCGTCGCCTCGGCATGCGGCCTCACGCCCTTCGGGATGCGCACCTCGTGGCCGATTATCTGCTGCCGCTCCGACACGATGTCCCAGAAGCACTTGATGTGGTCGAGCGTCAGGAAGTCGTGCCGGTTGACAATGGTCACCTCGAGACCCCGGATCCCCAGCACCTGCACCGGCTGTATCGCCTGGCTGTACTCGCTGAGCCCCGGCATCGGGTTGTGCCGCGAGTTGCACAGGCCGTCCATCACGAACGTCGAGTCGTTGGGCTCGTCGCCGAAGTCGCCCCCGTAGCCGAAGTACTTGTCCCCGTCTGGGGACTTGGTACTTAGCCCCTATTTTCCCTAGTCAGGTACTGCTGCTTCCGGTGATGGTGAGGTTGAGATTTCAAAATGAAGGAAAATGGCTTACGTGGTTTGCCCACTCCCATACGAAACCGCCCATCAACCTCGGGTACTTGTAGAACGCCTCGACGTACTCCGTGATGGCCCCGGGACCGTTGCCCATGGCGTGAGCGAACTCGCACATGACGAACGGCTTCTTCCAATCCTTCTCCTTCGCGTGCTTGATCATCTGATCGACGGGCGTGTACATTCGGCTGAAGATATCGGCGGTCCGAGCCTCCTGGTCGCCTTCGTAGTGTATGAGCCGCGTGCTGTCGATGCCCTTGATCTCGTCGTACATGGCCTGGTGGTTGCTCCCGTAAAAGGATTCGTTTCCCAGTGACCAGATGATGACCGATGGGTGGTTCTTGTCCCGCATGACCAGCTGCCGAGCGCGATCCACGTACGCCTCCCTCCATTCGGGGTTATTGGAGGCGAAACTCGCCGGATCGCCGCCGACTACGCCGAACCCGTGACATTCGAGATCGGCCTCGTCGAGCACCCAGAAACCCAGCTTGTCGGCTAAGTCGTACAGCCTGGGATCGTTAGGATAATGTGACGTCCGGATGGCGTTAATATTGAACCACTTCATCGTTACCAGGTCCCATTCCATGAACGAATACGGCACCGTTCGTCCCGAATCCGGATGGTGCTCGTGCCGGTTGACACCGCGCAGCTTGATAGGGCTTCCGTTGACACAGAAAACACCGTCTATCAGCTCTGTCCTACGGAAACCAACTTTCTGGCTTACGTAGATGTCGCCGACCGAGAGTATCAGCGTGTATAAGTAGGGGGTCTCTGCTGTCCACTTGTGAGGATTCTCAATCCGACGCTTGAGAGGTTGAGTGGATGGAGTATGTTCGGTTTCCAGGATTACTTGCCCTTCATCATCTAGAAGCTTGACCGAGACTCTCTCATCTGCTTTACTCAGCTTTATGTCGACATGAAGCGATGCGTCCCGGTAGTCGTCGTCAAGTAACGTCTGGACATGGAAATCTTCAAAGCAAGTGGAGGGGAACGAGTGCAGCCAGACATCTCTGAAGATTCCACTGAGCCACCATTGATCCTGAAGGAGCACTGTCAGTGTAACTGGGGATCAGCATCGTCAGAGCGTAACGCACTTGGTCCTCGATATAGCTCCCGTCACACCTCTGATAGACTTCCACACACAAGAGGTTCTCTTCATCCAGCTCGAGGAACTTCGTCACATCAAACTCGCTAGGGTTTCTCGACCCCTGCGAATAGCCCGCCTCTTTCCCGTTCACCCAGACGGTGAAAGCCGCATCGACCCCTTCGAACCGGAGTCGCCACTGGAACTCTCCTCCCCTACTTTTCAGGTGTTCCGGGACGTCGAAGCGCGTGACGTAGCGGCCGCACTCGTTGTCGTCGTAGGGCACGTGCGGCGGGTTCACCGGGAACGGGTAGTTGACGTTGGTGTACTGGGGGCCCTTGCCGAAGCCCTGCCGCTGCCACATCCCCGGCACGTCGATGAGGGCCCACTTCCCGTGGTCGAAGTCGGCCTTGTAGAAGTCGCGGGGACCCTTGAAGGGGCTCGTCGAGAGGTGGAACCCCCAGATGCCCGAGAGCAGGACGGCCCTGGAGTGGCGCACATCGGCGGACAAGGCGTCCTCCTCCGAGTCGTAGACGTGGAAGTGGCTCCGCGGCGGGAGAGTGTTGCGGTGGATGACTCGCAGATTGTCCCAGTCTGGCGTGTGGTCTGGCTGAACCCATCATTTAGTTCCTTCTAGCTAGTTAGGCGGTGAGTACCTACAACGTCGATCCCGGAGGTCGTCCCGGAGGCACCGCCACCCAACTCGTTTCCGGGGGCTAGTGTTCTTTCCGATCCTTTGCGTCTCCGCGCCCGCAACCGAGCCGAGGCGACCGGCTTCCGCAGACGCTTCTCGTCCGCTAATTCCTGTACAGCGGAGGGGTTTGCGATGTCCAGGCCCGACATGCGTAAGGCCATTTGCAGATCGGTATTTCCCCCAACCTCCACTGTAGTTGTGCCATGAGGCTCGGGTGTGCTCGACGCCATTGGTATGACGTACGACGAGAGTCACCAATCAGGAAAACTTGGCTCGGATAGTCAAGTATAGCACTGGAACGATCAATTAAAGTACCGGACGGCCTTCGTAGGTCATTTGGCAGGTATTGCACCAAACTAGCTGGTATTCCACCAAGTCTCGACGACCGAGCTAGACTCAGTCTTACTTAACGATAGTGGGCGATCGTAAGTTTGGGTGATGGCGGTCAGCCTGACCGATTGGGTGCTGAGAGGGGCTCGTAACGGAGCGGGATACTGGACCAACTAGGACTAAGTGCACGACAAGTCTCCTCTCAACTTGTACAGAGATGACCGATTAAAGAAGGAACTTTGAATCAAGCCCTTGCTTGCAGTCTTAGAACTATCGGGTCCTCAAAGCCGAAGAGTGATGGAAGAGGTCGGGCCATCCCCGTGCCCTTGGGTCCATAGCCATGGTGAGCGCCCCAGCTCGGTCGATCTCGCTAAGTGGTTAATTAGTCCGAGCTAGACGCTTTTCCGCAACTCTACCGACGATCATCCATATCCTTGGAAAACCACCCATACCAACTTGTCGAGGGTGGTACTTCAGGTTTTAACATGGCGGATTTAGCCAGTGGGTGAGCGGTTAAGGTTACGGTTATGCCCCGGGGGTTATGGGGGGCCGGCGGGAAAGCCACTTTTTTGGGTATATAGCTTTAATATTTTCAATAACGGTAGTGCTGTTGGCGGTGTTGGGTGATGGTGTTACGGCAGGAGTACCAAGCTTATCCCGGCTGCCCACTTAATTATATATGCGCACAGGGTGATGGGCGGGGGTTTGCCAAAGAGCGTTTAGCTCGGGTTAATTAACGATTCGCGAGGTCAACCAACATGTAACGTTAGCTAGCCGTGCGGAGAGAGGATCCACTTCCTTTGGAGTAAACCTGGGGGGAAAGGAAGGGGGGAGGGAACCTCATGGCGTCCTGTCCGAAATCCCCACCCCGAGAGGATCGGGGTTGGTGGACTATATCTACGTGTACTCTCCGGCCACTTCGTTTAAGAGAACTCGAGATTATCACTACGTGCACGTCTCAGACAATATTCCCCAGAGCACTCGATATGACAGTACTGGCCATGACCAGCAATACATATACAGCATCACTTTCCGTGTTTTTCAAGAATAACAGATTCTTACGACTAGGCGGCCATTAACGGACATGGACCCATTGTCAGGTTAGATCAACTTTACCCACTTCGACCGGGGCCAGAGCTCCATGGCCTGTGTAAATTGTTGTCAGGAATACCCAGAAATCCCCCAAGCCAAGACTCCGTAGACTAGGAACCGGGCAAGCAGTCTGGCAGTTTAACGGCGGGCTAGCCTCTGCACCACCTCCGCATTTGGGGATAGAACCCGATCTTAGGGCCACCATGCCATACATACCGTTCCCAGTGGAGGCGATTAGCCAATGTAAGTAATGACTCGGTCGATGCAGTCGATGTCGCATTGGTGCGGATAGCACGTGGTTCCTTTCTGTGCGGAGTTATGGGCTGGCTTCCCCCCTGCCAAACAAGATCGTCCTCGGGGGGAATGCGTCCGAGGGATGATATATATAGGGTAGATCCGGCCAGCGCCTTGTAATATTCTAGCCTTGAAGAGGATCCTGTCTCGTGCATCTTCTTATCGCCTTATTCGTCCTATTCCTCTCCGGAGAGCACCCGCCATCATGGCACATAACAAAGAAGAGAGCCTCGAGCCCAAGGTGTCAATCGCTGACGAGAAGCCCCGGGACGGCAATGTCCGCCAGGTCAACACCGCCTCCGTGGCGCTGGCGGCCGCCGTTGCTGAGCAGAAGCCCAGGCTCCTGTCGCGCAACATGATCAAGCTCTACATGATCATGGGCATCGGCTACCTCGTCTCCACCATGAACGGCTTCGACAGCTCGCTCATGGGCGCCATCAACGCCATGAAACCCTACCAGGAGACTTTTGGTCTAAGCGGTGTCGGCTCCACGACCGGCATCATCTTCATCGTCTACAACCTCGGTCAGATCGCGAGCTTTCCGTGTAAGTAGTCCGTCTGCTTGCGCACCGTGAAGTCCGCCGCTGTAGGTATAGCTTCTGAACTTCATAGTCTGCGGAATGATCGCCGATGGCTGGGGGAGAAGGATATGCATCTTTGTAAGTTCTTTCATGATTCTTGACTTCATTCCCTGCTCGTATTTTCTCTGTGAGGTGACATTTCAAGGCCTCTTCCCATCGAGTGAATAGGTGGTCGAAGTTAGACGGCACTAACACCAGCTTCTAGATCGGTTGCTTGATAGTGGTTATTGGTACTGCTGTGCAGACGACGGCAAACACGACAGGACAGTTCATCGGTGGACGTTTCATTCTCGGCTTCGGTGCCTCCATTGCCTCTGCCGCTGGGCCTACATATACCGTCGAGCTCGCACATCCTGCTTACAGAGGCACAATGGCTGGGATGTGAGTTATTCCCAAAGCTCCAATCCACGGCAAGGCTGACTTTATACCTAGGTACAACAACTTCTGGTGGCTAGGTTGGTGGTACCCGCTTCGCATTCGTGCCCTAAACGCGATCTAAACGCATATAGGCAATATCCTCGCTGGCTGGACGACATACGGCACAGAGAAGTAAAGCGCCCTGTGCCGCTTCGTCGTACCCTTGCATCGCGCATGCTAACGTTCTAAGACATTTAAAGAATTCCTGGGCCTGGAGGACGCCCACTGTCGTGCAGGCCGGGCTTCCCGTCGTTGTTATGGTTCTTATCATGTTCTTCCCTGAATCAGGTTAGTATTGATACACCTATTATGAAACTGCGTGCTAATGACCACAGTACGTACGCCCTATCTTAGTGTACTTGTCTATGCTAGTTCCCGTGTCTTATGTTCAGCCTGACGAGCACAAAATTGGGGGTTATTCTTAAGTAAAAGAGTACTAACCTGTCGTGCTAGCCCCGTTGGTTGATCCATCATGATCGAGCGGAAGAGGCCCTCGATATCTTCGCCAAGTATCATGGCGATGGGGATCGCGAGTCGCCACTCGTCCAGTTGCAATACCGAGAGATCGTCGAGGAATACCAGCTATGCCACGACCCCAACCCCTGGTGGGACTTCCGAGAGCTGGCAAACACCAGAGCTGCTCGTTATCGACTAGCCATGGTCATCGGGATGTCTTTCTTCGGCCAGTGGAGTGGCAATAACGTCGTCAGCTACTTTATGGTATGAATCTCCGTATTAGAGCCCCCTTGCCCCTTTGTTATTTGATGCTCCTGTGAGCTAACAGGCCATATCAGCCTGAGATGATCAAGACCGCGGGGATCAGCGATACAAGCACCCAACTCCTCATAAATGCTATCAACCCGATCTTCTCGATGATGGGAGCAGTCTACGGCGCCACGCTCCTCGACAAACTCGGCCGCCGCACCATGATGCTGGCGGGGCTGGGCGGCTCGCTCGTCTTCTACGTCATGCTGACGGCGTTCACGGCGCGGACGCCTTACAACCCGGACCTGTCGTACGGCACCATCGTGTCGATCTACCTGTTCGGGATCTGCTTCGCGTGGGGCTTCACGCCGCTGCAGACGCTGTACGCCGTCGAGTGCCTCGAGAACCGCACGCGCGCCAAGGGCTCCGGGCTCAACTACCTGTTCCTCAACGTCGCCATGGTCGTCAACACCTACGGCATCAGCGTCGGCATGAAGGCCATCGGCTGGAAACTGTACCTGGTCTACATCGGCTGGATCGTCGTCGAGATCATCATCATCTACTTCTTCTTCGTCGAGACCGCCGGCAAGACACTCGAGCAGCTCGGCGAGATATTTGAGGCGAAGAACCCCAGGAAGGCTAGCACGAAGAAGGTCAAGGTCGACATCGACGCTAGTGGACATGTCGTGGGGGTCAATGAGGGGGAGTCAAAGGCGTAGGGTTCTTGACGATAGCACAGACAGGACGGGTTATGCATGGTCTCTATTCAGCCGCGAATAAAGCATCCCCAACACATCCCACCGGTTATGACCGCTGAACTCGTCAAGTCCCAAGTGCCTATGCCGGATCACGCCTCCCTGAGTGTTATACAGTGGAACAGGACGGTTCTTCGCATCTCAGGGGCTAGAGGCATTCCGTATTCAGGCTTGGGCAGAAGTACCAATTAACTAGCTGTATGCCTGCGTTCAAAGATACATGGCACGTCATCCTATCCATTCTGGCCTACATCCTTAGAATAATCCCTAGAAGGCCATACCAGCCCCCCGAAATAGGAGCGCCTTCCGATCTTATTGCTAAATTCGGGATTGTCCCATAAGACGACTGAGTTTGATGGATTCATCCCCTACGACCGTACAGCTGACGGTCAAGTGGCTTTCCTTGTTCTTATTGATATGAATTTTCTATTAACCATGCGGAGAGTGTCCGCAAACTGCTAGATCTCACTGGAGCGGAACTAGTACCTCAAGATGGCGGAACACTGGTAAAGACCTACTAGGTTGACAAACATTGTAGAGCCGTAGGCAAGGCTCCAAGTGCATATCTGCTTCCGTCTCAGGCTACAGGGAGTACATGGAGAATGACCATCGCTCCATGTAGCGCAGCAAGTGCGGGAGGTTAAGAACACCAGAGCACGAGGCTCTATTTCTTTACTTCTGCAACTGCTCGCAGTTACACGCCCCCTCTGAGTTCATACCCGCTGCTCATGTGACTGGTTTAGTCCTACTTACCATCTGAGTGCCATGATTGACTCCAAGATAATCAGAACATGTCTCAACTGAGTCAGGGAAATTAGGCACATACGCCGCTTGTTTTGGCTGTGCATTTGTGTTACGGCCGTTCAATAGTGTTTCAGCCCTACCTACGTAGCTAGCTAGCCGTATAGTCTCTAGGAGAGGTTGTCTGGGTGCGCGTGATAGGTGGGTCCACGGACGATCCTTGCGGCACGAGCCTAAGGACAATGGCTAATTCGGATTATGTGTGACAGCAAAATCAATAATCATATATGGTTAGACAAGTATTCTCCCTGAATTTAGGGCGCGGTGGAAGCCCCGGAATCCCCCGGGGCTCTATAATACGTGCGATCGATAGCACGGCAGGGGCTAACGTTAAGCTAAAGGCGAACAGTAGCTCATGGTATTCGGGCATCAAACAGCATGGAACGCTGGTGAACCGTAAATCGAACAACAGGCAGTGCTAACATCATCAATTCGTGGATTTCGTGATTTCTTAACCTATTATGCGTGCCCTCTAGACCCCCTCGCGGCGTCCCCGGTCAAAAATCACCAACCGAAGCAAACTCCAAAGCCGTCCCTAGCCTGCCTCTATGCTTTACGGTGAGTCTAATTTCGCCTGTGAGGGCGGCTTTTGTTGGGGTGTCTTCCATGCAGCTACGCCTGAAAACGCCAATGCTTATGTCAAGTTTATCTGCCCTGTTATAGGATGGTGCCAAATCTGCAGCAGTGTTAAGACAGGCATCAAGATGTACGAAGATAACGGCTGGATGGCGGGGACTTACCCAAAGGTCAGCTTAATGCTTTTCACATAATATTCGCTCCAGTTCCGCTTCGTCACTTCCTCCTGACCGACGGGAACGCCGGTCCACGTGACGCGCATCACGGTCACCCCGTCGACATCATTCTGGTCGAACTCAATCTCCTGTTTGGAATAGTGACCCTCGGGCCACTGGTTGAGCCGCCACGACTGAACGATCTTCGTAGGCTCCTCGAGCTCTAAATACTCTCCGGCCACATTACCGTCGAACAGCTCGAACCTGCCGCCCTTCTGTGCACCTTCGAATTTCTTGGGAGGGGCACGGGTAAATGCAGCGAGGCGCTGAGGGTCGGTGAATGTCTTGTAGAGCTCCTCAGCTGTGGTGCGGAACTCCTCTTGGTCCGTCACCGTGGTAGTATTGACCACACTGCCCCGGTTCGTCTGAGTGCCGGACGCGGCTGGTTTTTCGGCCAACTTGCCGCTCGGAGTGTGTAACTTGGGAGTAGAAAATCCACTAGAAGGGTTCGAGTCGGCGGTGTGCTGAATATCCTTGCCATGCTCAGCGATCAGGGCAGGCGAAAGCTTCAGAAACTCCTTCCGTAACTGAGGGACGAGCTTAGAGCGGACGAGGTCCTTGACGGGCTGCTTTTCCTTGGAGTCTGAGTAGATGTCGACATCAAACTAGAGAAGTTAGCTGACCTGGTGTCTTATGCTACAGAGGGATCTACATACTACGAAGTCATCCTCCTCGGTGTCATGGGCGACCTCGGGTATGGTTATAGTGCCAGACACGTCGTCTTCACCGGGGGCTGCTCCCGAGTACTCTAGGACGAGCCTCACATCGTAGATGGTGATGACCTTCCCCTTCCGCTGGCTGACATCAACATCGCCGTCCATGCTGATGACCTTGGTAATCCTGGCATTGACCTCTCCATCCTCAGCCGAAACCTTTGTCAGGTTTTCCGAGAACCATTTCTGAGTCCACTCGCCAACGGGCTTGCTGACCCAATGCCAGTTGTTCGGGTTGTGCAGCGCCATTGCGTAGCTAAGTTGGGCTATCTAGGTATTTATTTTAGTGGAAGAAAATAGGGAGTTCTGATGGCAGATACTGTTAGTAGTTGGTCACGGACTCTCTAGCCATCGTGTAACAGAGGGGAGGATACACAGTGAGGATCAGATAAAGGTCTGGTGGACCACAGCATTTTGGTCATCAATGAAAGGGAGTACAAGTCGCTCTATGACTGGTGCCAGCTGGTATTATCATCATGGTATTGGGAGGGATATACTGGGTTGAAATGACGGCGGAGAGAAAGGGAACTGAAAACTTACATAGCTACTATGTATAAAGAACCCAATCGACGGAGTACCGAGATATCTCATCAACCTCAGAGTTCACCGATTATTCACAGTGAATTGAATGGCAAACAAGTGGACGAATGGAAAGAGAAGTCGAGGTCGGAGGGCACCAGGCCAACAACGAGCCTCAAATCTTCGATGCTCGAGAGACGAAAAAAGAATTGCAGAAAGCTCTAGAACCGAAGGGACTCTGAAGCAAGGCTGACAGCGGACGTTCGGCAGGTGTCCCGTACCGTCAACAGGTGGCTGGCCTGCTGTAGTGGGGCAAATATGGAGGAACACAGGGGTGGGGAGCGGGGCATTAGGGACGGAAGACGGTGAAAGGTCGCTCCGACTGAAGGGGTACCTGGGTTAGACTGGGGAAGCTGGCCAAGCGAGCATCGGGACCATCGATTTGACTCTATCCTTCTATCCGCGTCGTCCTCGGGTCCGTTCCGGTACCATATGAACGAGGTATCGTAGCAGCATAATGCGATCTATCCTCTCGTAAAAGCCCCTAAAGGCTGATGTTATAGATCAGATCACCGGAAACTCCTGCAATACAATCCATTACGTCGCTCAGTCGCCCCAGGCTTTCGCTTCCTGACCGTCCCCCTGAAGGTGGCTGGTCGGCTGGCTGGCCGGCCCATGGAAGGAATACATGGAGACAACAATAGCAATCGCTATTTTCTGCCGCAGACGTTTCTTATTCTCAAGATAGAAGTATCGAGGTACTGGGTAGGGTATCTTTATGTAGTAAGACGGCCTAACTATATCTTGTCTAAATCCAATGATATCCTACCTGCCATATGCCAGGTATAGCAGCAAGAGTCATTGAATGATCGATGAAGTGACCAAGCATTGTGACATTCTAGATAGGATCCGGGACGGGGTCACTCCGAAAGCTATTTTCTATTTTTAACCATCTTCGGCCCCAACTAAACGGGTCCAAATCTCTAGGGCGACCCGAGATGGCAAGGCGTTGTTGTGGGGTCGAGCCGGCGCGCTCTTCATCGGTTAGCCGGATGCCTGCCGCTCCGGTAGTATCCGTGCAGTGCTGTGCAGTCGGTGTACGCACGACGGAATAAGTCCTACGAAGTCTATGCGGAATAAGCCCGAAGCGTGAAACGGGAACATCGGTTCCGGAGGACGCGAGGCTCTTCACGGTCGAAGTATATGCTAAGTGGTGCTTCTACGGCCTGCCTGCCTACCTGATGGATGACCGCATCGAGGGCCTACCGTGCCCGCTTACTAGGATTTGGCGACTAAACTAACTTTTGCATGTTAGCTCGCCAAGGAAGATGCAGTTTGGGAACCATCACATCGAGGACATTGAAGATCCCCCCCGGTTACTTACCCGTTTCGGCCGCTTTCCCACCGGGGGGGGTGCTTTGTAGCATACAGGTCAGCTAGCAGATCTATTCCCCCAAGGCGATTAATACTGCTTGAATGGGGGGAACGGGGCGCGGCGGGGGGGTTGGCTGCTCGATCTAAGAGCTAAAAACAACTCTTCAAACAAGCCTCAGCTTTTTGGGACTTGATTTAGGGAAGCTCACAAGTTCTCTGCATTTATCAACAAACTTTATTGTAAGAGAGTTATATAGCAGTGTGACTGCACTATGCCTGAACGCATCGCATCGTACTTGTCTTATACAGAACGACTGTGGGGGTTGGCAAGAGACGTCTACTAAGTAAATTAGTTGGACTCAGGCAAAAACGTGCTTTCATCTTCGCCTGGAACCGGGGAAGAGACCACTTTTAGGCGCCCGCTTGTCGAATCACGATGGTTGTCCATACCACAGCCAATCACTTACGCCAAAAGTCATAGAGCTTCCAAATATAGACCAAGCCCAACTACTGGCTGTCAGGGGCTGATAGCCAATCGTCCACTGACTTGTCACTTTGCTACCCACTCACATCCTCGCCATGCTTGTAATCCCCATCTAGGCTCTCCCGCGCTTTCCCATCCCCCCTTCATGCAACCGATTACGGTTATTAGGGTCTCATTTTGCGCCTCTGCGATGGACATGTAACACATCTAGCTCCCGGCTGGTCATTCGAGCCGAGGCACGCATGAGGCCACTTTCTCCTTCATGTCTGGCACCGAGCTGGCTGGTCCGTAAGGCCAAGCAATATGTACTTCATGTACAGACAGACACATGCAGGCAGCCGTTGTTCCCTATTGCTTGCAGCACGCACGAATCAATAGAGCAACGCAACGCCTAGCCCAGCCAAGCCCAGCCAAGTCCAGCCGATCCCCACGTCCACATGCTGTTCCGGATAGAGTGCCAGAGTGATTTGTACCTAGACACCCCTTGTGGGTGCATGGGGTCCATACAGAGGCGACGGACGGTTGCAAACTAGTGCTGCATGTATAGAACCTCAGGGTTCGTCACGGCACTCACCGTTCAAGTTCGGCTTGCATACCTATTCCCGTAGCGTCAAACGCAAGTCTGTCAAGGCTACTACTGTCTGGGCGTGGTACAGTTGCGCAGCTAACTCCCGCCAAGAGGCTAGAGAGTCCCGGACCTCCAGGGTTGATCCAGATACTGCCCAGTCGTTATGATCCTTTCTATCTCCTGCATGCCTCCTATAGCAGCTAGCCAACACCACCTTACACAAAACTCTTCCTGAGCCGCGCCACTCCCCGCCCGTAGCGAATTTATGCTAGACACTAGCACGAATACATTCCTCACCTGTGAGACAATAACTTTGGGTCATGGGAGTTTCGGTAGGACGACGTTGCTTTACATTTCTCGAACAGTAGGGCGAGGTGAAGGTAGAGAAGGCAAACCCAAGCGTCTCTAGAGCCGCGATCGAGACGTGTCTGGAAAGATCCCGAGAGCGAAACTATATTGTCGAGGCTGTTGTGCTGCCCGCCGCCTGTCGACCACCATAGGACAGCTATCGTCAATTGACGATGACGACTAGCCGCGATACCACATCTCGACTGCGTCAGGCCCTCAATCCGCTGAGAACGACGTCGCTGGGGGGCTTTCACAACCAACTACACGCACCGCAATCTGCCCTGTCAGTCCACTCGTCGTACCCGTATTCGACAGCTCAGACGCCGGCGAGCTCGATTCAGCCATACAACCCCCAAGAATGGGCACCTTCTCCCGTGCATGGTCCTGAGCGGATCCATCAGTTCCCCCAGATATCCCGTGTGCAAGAGACACAAGGTGAGATGTCTCCCTATACCAAAAAACACCAGTCTGGATGCCTCAATGAGGGCTAATGTCGTTCCAAGCATCACCGCCTCCCCCACCACCTCCTTATTCTCCTCCACGGAGCCAGAGGCCCGTCAGCGGCGTTTTCGAGACGCCGCCGGCGAATATCTCGGCGGCGCGAATGCCTCCGAGTATTCACCGGCCATCACCGGAACCACAGGCGGCTCATAATTTCCCGCCTCCGCCTGGTGCCAATGGCCGGGGGGCGTCGCGGGAGAGGCGCTTCGGCTTGCCGTCTCTTGGCAGGCGGAGAGATAGAGAAGCTGCCGGATCCCCACCGGATACTCACCCTCCAATGACAATATCCCGGCCGCAGCCTCTCACGGTCCAAATCCCCCCCGCGCCAGAAAGAGGGGACACTGATTCTGCAGCAATTCCGCCCAGCGCACGCAGGGCGGCCTCCGCCAGCGCGATCGATACGCCGACTTCAGCCCGATCCAGGTCGGCCTCCCAGACAAGATGGGAGCCCGGTATGCCGCTTCCACCGCCCCCTCCCGGTCCTCCACCGTCTCAATCCAGATCACAAAGTCTCAATAGGAATACTGAACCTATCGTATCACCTCCTACGAGAAGGCCCCCGCCTAGCGGAGTGGCCGCCCTCGGACCTGTACCACCAACACCAGCGGATTGGGCTGAAGGCCAGCGTCAAGGAAACGGTAGGCCACCCAACTCATCGGCCTTAACTATCGACACGTCTAGTGTCGAGAGCGGCAGCGCGCACGTCCCGCCGGATTCGGCCTCGGGCTCCAGTTCTGCTGGTGGCGGATTGAATAGGACGGGTGCCCTGCGAGGTGAGAAATCGCTTCATGAGAGACGTACGGAAAGCCGTATAAGACACAGCAGCGGGGAATCGAGTAGTAGTGTTCAGCCCTTGTCGGATATCATAGTGCCCCAAGGTGCCAACTCGTCCCGGCACTTCTCTGCTCATAAGGGGACGCCCCGCAGCGGTAGAAACGTCATGCAGGAATCAGGAGACGACAGCATGGACTCGAGGCATTCAACACCTCGAGCATCTGCTGGTTTACATCCGGAGGCAGCAACGCCGCCTTTTTCACCGCATTCGCAGAAAGTTTATTATGCAAACGAAAACGGACACCCCGTAGCACCAAAATCACTCCCCACGCCACCGCCGCAAAGTCGCTCGGCTTCGAGCTCCTCCCGAGCGCGACCGGGAATGCACAGCTCAATAGGTAGTCTCATATCGACGCCCGCCTCAGCGAAGCTTATGCCCAAACATGCGGTCATAAGCCAGACAGCGGATCAATTCTGCCAAGGCAGCATTGAACGGTTTCAGGCCTTCGCCCGGGCCGAAGCCGAGGCAAATTCAGATGCTGGCCGGGTCAAGTTGTTTACGGACTTCATAGTGAGCGAGTCCAGATTACGGCGGGAGAGATACTCGTCAGCGATCGGAGCTATGGGTTCGGAGATTTTCGATCTTACGCGAGATTTGTTCCGGCCTATGAATCCGAGACGCGACTCGGGAGCGTCCCAGACGAGCGAGTGGACCCCCCAGTTGTCCGAGTCGAAATCGCAGCGTAGTTCATACGGCCCCGTGCCGCGCGACCCGCAGTCAAGCTCCGCACCCTCCTCGGCGGGCCTGTCGCAGTCGCCCTCGCCCAATAACGGGCCCGCTAGCGGCACAAATCGGAACTCGCACCAGTATATGCCGTCGTTATCACCCATCCTCAGTATGAGCGTTAGCGACGCGCTCGAGGCGGATTCTCGGGGCCGACCGGCGAGTAGGTGGTGGGAAGCGGATTCCGCCGGTGAGGGTGGTCGGTTAGAGAGGACGAAGCGCGAGTCGAAATACATGGGCGTTCCGAAGGAAGCAAGAGAGGCGCTCCAGTGGGAGGACGCGCCTAGCAGCGCAGAGGGCCAGTCGACTTCGAGTAACCCGTACGCTTCTTCGAGCGAGTACCCGCCCGAAAAGGTGGGATGGCACGACCACTGTGACAACCTGGACGCGAACGCGACCTCGCCGAAGCCGTTCCGGCAGTCCTTGGGATCCGCCACGGCCTCCGCACCCAACACCCCGAGTCCCTCGCAGCTCGATGTGTCCCGCCTGGTGACACTACCTCCGCCGTACCCACGCCACCACCCGGCCGTAAACAACAACCACCCGGAGCTGACGGCCATCCGCGTCCAGGTGCGGGCGCTCAGCGACGTGTGCGAACTCAAGACGACGAAGGAGCGGTTCAGCGCGGAGAGCGTCAAGATGCGTGAGGAGGCGGCGGCGGCGGCGTCGGAGCGTCGGCGGGCGCTGCGCACAAACCTGCAGCAGGAGATCAACTCGGGCAACATGTCGTACGCCGAGGCGGCGGCCATCGAGGCGGACAGCCAGGTGCAGGAGAAGGCGCAGGCCAAGGAGACGGAGAAGAAGGACTTCGAGGGGTTCCAGAACCGGGTGGTGGCGCCGCTCAACGAGCTGTTGACGAGCCGCATCGCGCAGGCGACGGCCCTCTTCGACGAGCTGCGGTCGCGCCTTTTCGTGGACGTCGGGGACCCGAACCTGCCGCAGGAGGAAGGGGACGAGCAGCCCGAGCTGCTCGAGAAGCTGACGCTGCTCAAGTGGATCTTCGAAGCGCGCGAGGTGCTGCACCGCGAGATTTATGACTTGCTGAGCGACCGCAACGACCGCTATCGCGACATGGTGCTCACGCCCTACCGGCTCAGTGGCAACGACGAGAAGCTGCGCGGCGCCGAGGCCTTCTTCGCCGAGGACGCGGCCAAGCGGCGGGCGGCGTTCGCCGGGGAGGTGCTGCAGCGGACGCAGGAGTTCCACTACGTTGTCGAGGACACGGTCAGCAAGGGCGTCGACATGCAGCTTAACGCCTTCTGGGACATCGCGCCGCCGCTCCGGCGCCTGCTTGACAAGATCCCCGCGTCCGCCGTCGACCTCTCCTGCGCTTCGGGCTTCCGCATCCAGATCCCGCCCGCCGAGTACGACGAGAACCCCGTCTACCACCGGCACCCCCTGCAGTACCTGTATTCCCTGCTGCTGCACGCCGAGAAGAGCACCTACCAGTTCATCGAGTCGCAGACGAACCTGCAGTGCCTGCTGCACGAGGTCAAGGAGGCCGTCGCGGGCGCTCGCGCCAAGGCCAAGCTCGCCGAGGTGCACGGCGATAACAGCGCCAGTGTCGAGCGCGAACGCGTCGTCGAGGCCGAGCGCCGCGCCGAGATGGACGCCCTCACCGAGGACCTCAAGGACAAGGTCCGCGTCGTCCAGGACCAGTGGACCGGCGCGCTCGGCGACGCCATGCGCGGCGTCAAGGAGCGCGTTGGCGAGTTCCTGCTCAGCACCGGCGGCTGGGACGAGAGCCTCGAGGACCGCGGCGTTGGCAGCGTTTGAGCCTTTTGCTTCTTTTCTCGTCACGCCGCTACCGTGTTCAGGGTCTCGGGGAACGACAAAGGGAATAGCGAAATCTTATGGGTGTGCTGCGTCCTTCTAGGTAATAGGCGGTTCGTTGGTTGGTTAGTTACCTACGTACTATGTATACAACTTCGCTCGGGGACCGGGTTGATTGTTGGCTTTTTAGTGTTAAGAGTGATGATACCCCTTTAGTTGAGGACTTGACGGATTACACTTATACCGGATAGACTTTTATATGGAAATAAGATCTTTTAAAGCTTAAACGCCTTCTCTAGGCTTCACGACGTGCTCATGGAAGTGGATCATTATGAGAAACATAGCCGGTGATGGGATTATAGTCTAGAATTCGAGCCAGATTCGATGGAACCGTCAGATCTGAGTAAGAAACAGGGGTCTCCGCCCCCTGGTCCCCGAGGGCTTGATTTTGCCCAAAAAGACTCCATCTCTTGCGGACCATCACTCAATTTCAGGGTGTAATTGTTACTGCTATTTCCTTTCTCCTCCAAGCCTACCAACTGTTTCTCTCAAAGAAAGGCGTCGCGTTGTCAAGGACAAGAGACTGATATGTGTCTTGTGTTCAGACCGAAGCTAACTAAGTACGGCGGAAGAAGCAACGAAGCCGGCTTGCGGACGCACCCGCCTTCCTCGCCGCGGCCTCAGCTGGACATCTATCGGGCGAATTGTGAGCACTGATGGTATTCCTCCGAAGCGGGAGACTCCATCAGGGACCATGAGGGACCATGAGGGACCATAGGCACAGAAGGATAGGGAGGACGATGCGGAACGTGTATAAGCTGTTTCGTCTTCCTTCGGCACAGGTTATATATATTGATGACGTTTGACAGGGGCATGCCCTTCTTCGGAGATGCCGGACCGTATTGACACACGCCACAGTTGATGATTAGTGACCTAAGCGAGGCTTGCCGAGCGCCACGTTGCGCCCAATGGCAGCGGATGGCGAGCGGCGGTATTCGCGGGGTCCTCCATGCAACCGACCGCATTGGACGACAGGACAGGCTGGAGTGCTCTGCTTGCTTGCCGTGTGCTCCTGACTCTCTCTTCCTTACAGCCACTACCCTTCACTGCTTGCTCTTCTCATCGAATTCTATGGGCAACTCCATGCCGACCCTCCTGGCAGTTAACCTGACGCGCTCCTCCTCGTCCATGTTCATGCCGGGGTTATACCGCTCTAGCAAGGTGGTGTACTGCCTCTGGGCCCTGAGATATTGTACGAGCTGGTCTGCTTGCGCCGGCGCAAGTGGGTGAAGGGAAGCATCGTCCGTGAAGCTCTGGCGCAGCCGTTGTTGGAGGGGTGATCGCGCATGCGAGGTAGATTTTGGCTTGGGAGGGAGCTCTCGCAGGAGGGCGCGATAGAGGGATCGTAGCTTGGCCGGATTCGACATGATGGCGAGCGATTCTCGAAGGACACGCAGATGGTTCCGACGGTTGTTACAGGGGAAAGCTCGAAGGAAGAATGAAGTACTTATCGCTTTATTGATAGCAAAACATGCATAAAATCGAAGTATGCAGATATCCAATAGCCCTCTGGGATAAATCTTATCTTATCGCTTGCAAGGTACTAGTTATGGTAAGAGCATACGAGGCGAGTTGCGTCACAGATAAGATCCTTATCGACTTTTACTTTTCTGGTGGGGTCATCTTCGGATCTTCGGTAGGTACATGACCCTGACTCTTGACTACCTAGGTACCTACTTTTAAGCTTTCTTTCTTCCCTGTTAGTTTACATATGACCTTATACACTGCTACATACCTACTTACATGATACCGGTACCTATTCCATGTTGTACTGTAGAACTAATGATAGATGACCATAGTCCACTTGAAGCAGCACCACCACCACCATCCACCATCACCATCACCGCATGGACCCTCACGGAGATGTCTGCGCATATATACTTAACGCCAGCTGATGCTAACTCGAGCAATCGATAGTACTGCCATGGCAATGGCGCCGCGCTGGCAGCTCTCGGGCTTGCTGGCGATGCCACCTTCTACCCGGCCCTTGCTGCTACTGGCGAGTACGATACAGATACAGCCATCATCGCTTGCTCTCCTTGTTCAAACGCAAACACGGCAGTTCTCGACATCGCCCTCTCAATGTGCCAAGTCTAGATATTCGAATATCGCCGCGTTTTCCATCCCCGAATTTCGAAACGCTCCGCCTAATGCGATCCCCCCGGAGCAGCTCTTCGAACACGCCTTTCTACTCAATGCGCCAGACACACCAGTCGAAGAAGGGTTGAGAGCCCTCTTCACCAAGACCCCGGCCAGTTTCCATTACGGGAATCAAGACTTTTACCATCTGCGGAAGAACACCCGCATTCCCGAGATATGCATTCTAGGTCGATCCAATGTCGGCAAATCCTCCCTCGTCAACGCCCTTGCCAACCGCCAGGCCAGCGAGCTGGCCCGCGTCAGCAGAACGGCCGGCAAGACGCGCTCCATGAACGCCTACGGCTTCGGTCCGCCGCCGCAGCTGCCCAAGGAGCTCACCGGCGCTCAGTATAAAGGCAAGGAGGATCTGCCCAAGCACACCTTCTACCTAGTCGACATGCCCGGGTATGGCCACGCCTCGCTCCGTGAATGGGGGAAGAACATCACTCTGTACCTGAATAAGAGGAGCGCTGTGAGAGGTGCCGTCCTGCTAATCGATGCCCAGGCTGGGCCTAAGCGCACCGACTGGGACGCCCTGAACCTGCTCAGCACGGCCGGCCTGCGCACCGCTTTTATTATCACCAAGGCCGACAAGGTCAAGGCGCCGGACAGTCTACGCGATACGATCCTCCGTTTGCGGAACGGGATTCGCGATATCGAGCACCTGCTCACTGCGGAGAACAAGTGGGCCTGGGATACCGAGATCTATGTCACGGCCGCTGGCGCCAGGGATCCGGCGGTAGCGAGCGCCACGGCCAGCACGGCACGGCTGGCGGTGGCCAAGTTGGCAGGCCTGGTGGGAGATACGCGGCCAAAGGAGGAAAGGAACCGGAGATGGGGAGGCAAGGTTGTGTCGTTCGAGGAGCTGATGTCTGTCCCCGCCAAGGCTACATTCACCACCAGTGCGCAAACAGATGGCACCAATGCTTTAGACCGTCCCGCAAACACCAACACCCGAGCGCCTTCGCTGCCCGAGGAGGACTCTGGCGACCTGAATCCGCCGGTAGTGCTGAATACTGAGCATGCTTTGGTCCAACAGAATATCAGCATCCACGGTCCGAGCAGGCCCAGGACAGACTCTTCGCTCAACAACCCAACTGCCCGCAACGCCACCACCAACCCACCATCCCGCTCCTTCCACACCACCGGAATCCTCGACGATTCGTCGCCGTGCCCCGAGGAGCTGCGGGCTCTCATAGATGAGTTCTGGGCTGACCTCAAGGCGAACGAGAATACCGCCCGGGACCGTGCTAGAAAGCGGAAGCTAGAGCTCGAGAGTCGGAGCCCCCGGCCGCCCCACAAGAACAGGGAGCAGGAGCTGCTCTACAGGGGCCAGAGTAGGTTTCCCGAGCAGACGAAGAGGTTCCACGCGATTAAAGAGAACAGACTTCGGAGGGAGATGATGCGGTTGCAGATCCGGGAAGAGAAGCAGAGGAGGAAAGAGATGGGCTTGGACTACGCGGACCTGGATTCCGCGTGGGATACCGAGGCGAGAGGAGGCGCCACGAGAAGAAGGCTGCAAAGGGATATGGACGATGGGATGGATGACGAGTCCGGCCCTCCTGCTTCTGGAAAGTCGAGTCGCTTTGCCAAGGGTAGTGGAAGTAAAGCCAAGGGAGCCCAGAAGCCAGAGCCGGAGCAGGAGGAGGAGCTGGATCCGTTCGAGGCTGAGTTCTTGCGGAAGAGGGTCGGGGATGACGGCGTCCAGGATCAGGGCCCTTCATTTTGAGAGGATGCCAAGCTCAGACGGCAGTTCTGTGCCATGTGATGGGCTTTCATGTATATATCAGCATCACTGTACAATTATTGCATCTGTACATACCCACTGTAACATCTGACACATCACGCATACACTTTAGAAATAAGAAGCAAACATTCAAGGCAAGTCTATTTCTTCTACGTGGCGGCATTCACCAGGCTCGCCGCCGCGGACACCTTGGGTTTCCTCGACTTGGACTTCCTCTTCCCTCTTTCCAGATCCGACGTCATCCCGTTCCTATCCGTAGCCGGCGGTGGCACCTCGTCCCGGAAAGAGTAGTTGGGCACGAACACGTCGATCAGGTTGTCCACGAACCCGATGTCATACAAGTTCTCGACATCCCGCAACTTCCACACGCGCTGCCACTCGCCGACGCCGGGGCCGAACGTGGCGGCGGGCGGCCTGCCGTCCTCGGTGCGGACGAGCACCTGCACGGGCATGACGGGCCAGCGCGTCCGGGGGGCCTCGACGCCGGGGTCCTTGGGGCGATCCGCGGGCATCGCGCGCTTGAAGGCGCACCCGTCGTCCATCTCGGCTTGCCAGTCCTGCCACTTCATGTTCTCGTTGGTCGTCGTGCCGCAGTAGATCAGGTAGACGTGGTAGCCCAGCAGGCCCCAGACCAGCGGCGACGTCATGAGCGTCAGCAGCGTCACCGAGCCCACGCCCACGTCGTCCTGCACGCCCAGCGTGAACAGCACGAGCCACTCGCTCCAGCCCATGCGCTTCGGGCAGGACGGTTTCCAGAGCGAGTACTCGGGCCGCCGCCGGCGCACGTTTTCCCCGACGAGCGAGAGCCCCACGCACGCGCCGTAGGCCGTCAGCACCGCCGTCGAGAGCAGTAGCAGGAGGAAGAAGTGCTGGTTGCCGTACCCCACGCAGTTGTTGATGAAGACGCAGTGGTGGTCCATCTTGTGCACGCACCGCCCGCACACGCCGCAGTGCTTGCTGCGCGCCGGCTTCAGCAGCCCGCACGTGCGGCACCGATGGCCCGGGTGGAACAGCGCGAAGTCGTACGGGTAGTGCGCCATCCAGCGCGCGTGTGTCGCCGCCGTCACCGTGCCCGGGTCCGCGCGCGCCGACAGCCACAGGAACACGTAGGGCAGGGCGATGGCGACGGAGCCGCAGAACCGGTGCATTGCCGTCATTCGCGGCCACGCCCCCGGCAGGAACAAGAACTCGCCCCCCGCCAGCAGCGCCACGAAGAAGATCAGCACCGTCGGGTGCCGCCCGTACATGATGAAGTGGCCCGTCCGCCCCATCCACGCCGTGAACCGCCCGCCCGTGAGCCGCCCGTCGACCGCGAGGATGGCCGACGGGATCGTCACCCACATGGCGCGGTACAGCCACGCGATGGGTGTATGTCTGTGGTCGTGCGTGCGGTCAGTCACTGTCTCAGTGGAAGTTTTGACCGAGGGGCCCCATTTGTCAGCCGCTCTGCCTGGTTGCGCATGAGAGAGAACTCAGCCATATTGGGCGTGCACACGGCATGGGAATAAGTGCACGCACGTGGCATGAGAAACCCCTGGGGGCTGCATGTCTCATCGTATGTATGATGCATGGTGTCGTTTCGTGCTCGGGCTATTAGCCCTTGACACTTACTTACCTGAGAGAGGGATTGCGGCCGAACAAGGCGACAAAGGTGAGGAACGAGATAGCGAGCACGCCGAGGGCTATCTGGGCGATAACGCCCATCTTCAACATGCAGTTGGTGTGTGGTTTCTTGGGCGGACTCCGCGTATATCTATAAATATGTACGGTTGCATGTATATATGTCTATGTATGTGTGCTGATCGGTAACCTAGGGATATATCGTATCGATGCTGAGCGTCCCTGGTCGTCAAGACGCTTTGAAATCTACCTTAGTAAGTACTAGGAGAGTGCTTCGAAATGAAGCCATCTGAGCCCGGATTTGCTCAAGAACTGCGATAATACTAAGTAGGCAAGGCGGAGCGCTTCGGTTATCCAGTCAGCAGCACAATTAACAGAATCGCGGCTGAAACATGGGTTCGGTAAGCTGAGGAGAGTGTATGTAGCTGAAGGGTCAGGTACTCGGAGGTTGCATGTGGAAGATCCTATCGGTTTCCATTGGTTCGGTATCTCAAACATTGAACTGTATTTATCGAAACGGGTTATTCAAATAACAAGGCCTACTATCTGCGCTGAGCCTGTCAGTTTGGGCAGGACACTCGCCCTCTTATATGGATATTCGCTAACACTGGGTAATTGCATACAACAGACAAAGTATTCACGTGCAAGCGTGATGGTCAGGGTACCAACTTAGTTCGCATCACGCGTACAACATCTTGGGACGATATGGACTGCCTGCCTGACCAGTTTATACGGGAATAAATAGAAGATTGTCTTCCCATCAAGAATCCGAGAAGATATGAGTTGCCTGTTTACGTCATACCTTGTTACTACGACTCACTGTTGTAAAATACCTTACTTTAATCGATAAGTATCTCTTTCTCGCAAACCCTTGTACTCACTTAAGGTACCAACTGTATCTGGACTTTATCGGACAAAATCCCACAGGGACTCCATAAGCGCTAGGAAAGGAAAGAAGGAAGCCTACGAAAGACGGAGTATGGTTTGAGAGTGTTTGTACCAGTGAGAACATTCGGCCAGCGTTACATTCTACGTCTGGGCCACAATCGGGTACATCCAACGACACGTTGTCGCTTATTGTCGCATCGCGTCGCAGTCGACGCCTGCATTACCCCCGGCGCCGTAGTCTCCTCGAGGTTGCGTAAATGCCTGCTCCCATCGTCTATGAAGGCGTCGCCGCCCAGAATGGTGGCGGCGGCACTCTGTTCAACGGCCTCAAGTTCTGGGTCTCACAACGCGTTCCCGCTCGATCCACCTGCATCCAGAATATCAAGGTAAGATATCCCATCCATCGATGCTTGGTTCGCTTCCTCCTTTGCGATTAACCTTGGTGTAGAGCAATGGCGGTGAGGTGGTCCCCATTGAAAAGAACGCCGACTACCTGATCGCGGACCATGCCAGACAAGATGTTCCTCCGGGTTCCTACTCGTGGAAGTTCATCGACGATTGTCTGGAGGCCGGCACTCTGAAACCGATTGAGGATTATCTTTGCACAGAGGCTCCTCGTAAATCCCGGCCGGTAGGCTCTTCGATACGTCAAAAGGGCACGAGGACGCCTTACACGGTCGAAGACGACCAAATCCTATTCAAATGGGTTGCTAAGCATGAAAAGTTGGGCGTTCCGGTCATGGGGACGTCTATTTACCAAGCATTAGAAGCGAAGGTCCGACCCTGGTCCCACTACTCTTGGTGTGCCTTTGGATGCCGGCTAATCTCTGTAGTACCCTCACCACACCTGGCAATCATGGCAGAGTCGGTGGAAGGACAAGCTGCGATATCTTCCGCGGCCTGAAACTTCCGACGGGGAGCCTTCTCCTCGGCCATCTCCAGTGCCATCTCAGAGCGCTACGTCAACCGCCACATCTCGGCCTCCCGGAGTGGGGCGGATAGCTGCGCAAAACCCTGGAAATTCCATTACACGGAACCCCTTCACTGCCGAAGAGGACGAACTGCTATTACAGCACGTTCGGCAGTCCCTCCTAGAAGGCAAATCCATGTCAGGCTACAAGACCTTCTCAGACCTTGCCCAAGATGTCTGTGTCCTTTCGCGCTCGTTGCCTGTCGCTGCTGACTGTGGTGTAGTTTCCGCAACATACAATGCATTCCTGGAGGGATCGATGGGTAAAGACTCTCAAGCCAAGGCTAGAAGCTACCGGCAGTACACGGGCGGAGCAGGTACCAAGACGAAGACCCAGTATGGCTCCGCAAGCTTCTAGAGGGATCGGTCAGCAGGAACTCCGCCAGGAAGAAGAACCGTCGACGGAGGAACCACCGGCTCATGGTACGGTTCGAGAAGTTGATGAAGGCGAAGACGAAGACGATCATGAATATCAACAGCACCAACCAGGACCATCCCGCCGACCGGCTGAAATATCGCCGCCGATGCGAAATCAGGGGTTTCATCAAGGTAACACAGCTGAGGATCGGCCGCAACACCTCATCTCCCCGGATGGGAATCGAGCCGGTAGCGAAGGCGCATCGTCGACCCACGCTGAGGAGACCGACCTTAAAAAGCAATTCAATTTGGACTATCAAGCATACGCGGACGCGTCAGAACTCCAACCCCACTGGTGGCCTAGCATTAAGGGGAAATCGTTCGAGTTATGGGATCTCTGGCGAGCGGTCGCAGCCCAGAAACTAGACCCCGAGGAGCGTGACTGGCAGCAGATTTCGGAGACCTTAGGCTTTAATTGGGTTGAGGATGAATCCATCCCGGACGAGGTTCGTCGGTGCTACGAAATGCATCTTGCCGATTTCGAGGCCGCTTTGATGGATTTTGACAACAACAGCGATGAGGAGGGAGAAACACAATTACAAGATAAGGCACTTTCCGGGTCCCCGATGCCTTCATCTCCACCAGCACTGCAGTCGACAAAGCGCTCATTTGCGACAGCTCTTGGCTCCAGCCACCAATATCCGAACTCATCACCACCGAAGAGAGCCAGATATGGCCGCGACAGCGAGATCCCTTCAACCCCCGACGAGAAGAACGGCACATCCCACTTACGCCGCCATACCCTCCCTGCTGCAACAGCTCACCATACTCGATCGCCCACTGCGAGATCCACCCGCGGCAACATGGACATGGATCTGCCTCCCCAGAGACCAGTCGTCGAACCTGAGACGCAGGACTTCCGCTTCGACCCAGATACGCAAGCAGTCGTCTTTGGGTCCCAGGTTGATGACGAGGTCGAGTCCCAAGACAGCATCACCCCGTCCCAGCAACTGCTACTCGAATCCGACGCAAGATCCGAAGAAATTGCCGGCACACCTACGCCAGTTCGGAGGGTGCGCGGTCCTTCCTTGCAAGACGAGTCAGACGGCCCAGGCGATAGCACTCCGAGAGCTAAACCCCCTCGCCGCTCTCTTCCTAAATCCTGGGCTCAGCACCCGTCGCCAATAGCAGACCGTACCGCACAATCGCAACCACGGCAACAAGTACGGTCATCACAACCAACCGCGAGAGGTCCAAGCTTACCAGCGCAGCCGCAACCAAACCCGCAAGTACCGGTCAGGGAATCACCGGAGGACATTATCGACTTCTATATGTCCCTTGGCTACGCGCATGACATCGTAGTCCGCGCATTAGATGCCACCACCTGGGTGCCTGGGCTAGCCAGCCAGATCATGGAGATATTGAAGAAGGGAGAGAGCATCCCTTCGAACTGGCGAGGAGTCTGGACGAAGAAGGATGACGAAATGCTGACGGCGGTCTATGCAGATAGCGAACCGCAAGACGCGAAAGATAAGAGGAAGAGAGAGAGGCAGAGGGAGAAATTGGAGAGGAAGCATACAAGCAAGGGTATGGATATGAGAGTCAAGTTCCTGGATGCGACAGGCGCAGGAAGAAGAGTGAGATTCACCGAAAGCGACGGGAGGCAGTCTGGTGATACGTGGACAGTGGCCAGCTATAACCCAAGTCGCTGAAGCTGCAAATCTAGAAGGCGTCAACCATCAGGAATACATCTGACACAGTAATTTGATCGCTGAATGTGTACCTTTCGAGCATGACGCGCTGTGATGCAAGCTTCCGGGAGATTCTCAGATCCTCAGCGCTTCCAAAACCCAAGCCGAATCCTCCCCCGGCCGCCAGGCCTCCAGTATCTTTCTCGTCCCCGTCCGCATCCACCTCAGGTTTTCCGTGATCCAGAACTGCCGAACGAACCTCTCGTTCTCCTCGCTCCTCCCTCCAGCGGCGTCCTCCCCGCGTACCCCCTCCTGCAAACATAAGCGCAGTAGGGAGGCGAACAACCGGGGCAGCAGGTCCCGCCCGCAGCCGCCGAAGTACTCGAGCCGGTCTGGCACGATGCTTGCGTGCGGGTCGCCCACGCGGTTCATGTGATGCACGCCGATGGCCGCTACGGACCACAGCGTATGGCGCGGCGGCACCGCCTCGCGCAGCACGTCGCCCACGCGCTCCGCCGCGTGGTAGACGGTGCGGAAGCGCATGAGCATGCCGCCGCGGGGGTTGCCTACTACCCTCGCGAAGTGGGGCGAGGTCGCCGCCGCAGCCGCCCAGAACCGGCGCACGTCGTCCCGCCGCCCCCGCCGGCCGAGCGCGTACGTGTCGTGCCACGTCAGCTCCTCCCACTCGCGGTCCCAGACGCTAATAGTGTAGACGGCGCGCCGCCCCGCCCCCACCGGCACCCTGTGCTCGTGGATGAAGCAGAGGAAGCGATAGCGGCTCGGGTTCCGCGCCGCGCCCTGCCGCAGGCCCTCGACCGTCCCGTGCGCGTGCGCGTAGTGGTCGCCGCGCCGGATCGACTCCCACGGCTCACGCGCGTCGAGGAGGTCGTCGACGAGCTCCTGGGGGAGGTCAATGGACGGGTACTCCTTCCAGTGGCCCGTCGTCTTTCGGATCTCGAGCGACGTGATCGGGTGGAAGTAGGCCCAGGACTTCTTCCACGGTTGCTTCCTGCAGTTGTAGGCGTTGAGGGCCGTGGGCAGCGCGTCCTTGCGCGGGTATTTGCCCTTCGAGAGCGCCTTGAGCATGACTACTATGTCCTCGAGTTCCTCGTCGGAGAGTTGCGGTATGTTTTCTTTCCGGCTTTTGCCGTATTCGAAGGGGAGAGGTAGAGTTGGCGGTGGGTTGGGAAGAGCTGCCATGTTGTTTTACTCGCTGCTTGTCGATGCCGGTGTTGGAATACTTGATGTGGGATGGAGAATCTTGATGAAGCAGTTATGTTAGCTTATATCCTGTTGATGTAGTCATACATTGTTAATTGTTCTTACTCGGGTTTCTTACCTGCACAATGGGGTACTATGCGGAAGGACAGCAATCGCGTAGAGTGTCGATTGTCTACTGCGGCGGTCAAGTACTGGTTCAAAGTAGGTCACAGATTAGATTCGGGGGAGCGTTGGCTAGAATACCTCAGGCGCCGACTAGCTGGCGTGCCAGAGGCGAGCTTATATACAAATAGGGGGACCAAGGTAGACATATCAGGAGTTCTATCAAATTCTAGAAGTTCAACAAGAGCTCTTAACATGGTTTAGATGCAATCTCATGACCTGTATGGAAGCGAATATTTGGAACTCTTCTATGGAGGGGTTGCAGAAAGGGCAAGGAACAAAGGCAGCCAGGGGTTCTAGTGTGCCGTACTAGGCAAGACACCCGACATAGCCTTTTGCTCCTTTACAGTTCTGAGACGAAGACAAACATCCTTTACGAATTTCATCCGCATTATATCTTGTTCTTGAAGCCTATTTGGCCCTTCTCTGCAATACCATCACACCATGACCTCTTTTCCGCGAAAGCTCTCCTTTCGCGGTGATTATCACCCTTAGAAGAACCGGAACGGAGCGACCTTTAGCAAGAACCTGCGGATAGATCGATATCTAGGGTTGAGACGGAGTACTGTCACGCAGCTGCGTAAAATTCGGTGCGCTCTCTCGACCTGCCCCGGGCCATCGATTCCTCAGATATCGGGCTATAATAGGGAAAGCAGGGGTGAGAAGGCAAAGGAGACCAATGAGGCCACCCAGCGTCGACAATAGGCCAAGGTAGCCTTGGTCGTAGCTGAAGTCATCGCTGTCGACCCGGTTAAAAGCTGCAATTCTCAATGCAGTGATTATAATAACCCTTGGACGCAGCGTTAATGAAGGCGCCCTAGTAGTATGCCGAGATGAAAATCCGAAATATATGGCAGAACTTACAAGATACCGATACCGAAGATCGAGTATATTTCGAGCTTGCTCTTATAGGGAAGGTGTAACCGTAAAAGCCACGGAAACGGTAATATAAACACGGCGATGTCGATGGCAAGGCCAGCGCTTTCCAGAGCAACATACGCGGCCACCTGGTCACCGCATGAACCTTGGGCTTGCGGGTTCCACGCCGCCTGAATCGGGCGGCATATGGACAAAGCGACTGCTATAGCGGCAAGACCGTACATGATCGACAAGGTCAATAAGAACATCACCATATGTTGAGTACGGCGATTAACTCCAAAGGCGCGGAATATGAGCTGCAAAGCAGAAACCCTCATCAGGGTATTCACCAACGCCCACAATACCTCATTCATTAAGATGGACTATGCACACTTATCCATCAGCGATGTTCTGCCAGAAACGAGATATAACGGGCGATAAACTAAGGTCACCTTCGCTAACCCTTCAAATTGTCCTTGTGTCACATCAGACATATGCTGACCTTGACCCTCATCAATAATGGCCCATGTCGTCTGCGCCACTAAAGCGAGCGCGAAAGTAAAAGCGGCAAGGATCGGAAGTTCCTCAACAATTACGACAGACTTCGTTACGACGGTAACCACATAGATATGTAGCAGCATCGATAGGATGACTAGGACGGTAAAAATGGAAGTGCATATGATAGTTGTAAGGGCAACATTTGAATACCCTATGTCTATGTCGGTGGCCGACATGGTTGGGATCCTGAGGAAATGAGGCTTGGGTCTAGAGGGCCCTGGAAGTCCAATTCTCCTGTCTTATACCTGATCGGCCAGTCGTAATGAATGCCTAACCGAGTGGCTGAGTATCAGCGTCTTTGGCGGCTTATGGCAAGATGTAGTTACAACAGTCTCTCCTGCATGTCTCTTAGGCTTGCCTCGAAGCGGCTCATTGGTTATCCTTCCCTTTCTTCGTTGCGAATCCGCTGGCTCTCGGGGCTGTGACGTTGCAGAGAGCCAGAGGCTGAGGTTAGGCGTACAGCATGCCTAGTTGACGTACCATTAGATTCTGCCGCATAATAAGGCTAGGTATCCATTGTCAAGGGAGAAAAGAAGTTAAAAAAAATAAAAATAAAAATTAAAAGTATAAGAACGGAGCAATGCAAGATGATAGCAATTGCAGGCCATGAACAAAAAGTCGGGGAGCAACGTGGGACGGATTCCCGTACACGCCTGAGGGAACAATATCCTCTAGACTGCCTTTTTAGGGAGGCTTCCTAGTCTTGCTCTTTGGCTTTCTAGTTCATCAAGCATAGTCTTTCGGATTGCTAACGGGACGGACTGAGCTTTAAATCTACGCGATGCTTCCTGTGAATTACGCATGCTCCAAATGCGCCCAGGGCTCTTTGCAAATGAGGGCTCGATCGACAAGCTCAGGCTCTTGGCTCTTCTGCCTCCATTCATATCCCCCGCAGCGTTCCGTAGCGTGCACCTTCTCTGCGATCCAGGGGACTACTGAAGCAATGCGACCTCAAGGGTTGGCGCTAGGCACAGCACAAGAGCGAGGCCGTCTATCTGGAAAGTGGTCGCTTTTGATCTCGGAATCCGATGCTTTGCTTTCAAGAGGCTCAGCTACCGGGCAGCCCTCCGGCGTCGGCCATGGCGATATCTACTCCGTCGGGCCTTGCTGTGCATATGAGCGAGCCTAATGAGCCGTTGATTTTCCTGATCGCCGCCTGCATGCCCCGGGAGCGAAGAGCAACGTTTTGCAGAAACATACGGGAAATGCTTCTCCGCAATTGTGAGATTTAAGACCTAGTAGTGTCCCGCCACAGTGTGGGGCCTCACATTTTTCGGCACTCCAGGTCTGACAGCAATAGAAAAATCGGCCATGAGACCAACGCCGAGGCAATCAATGGGGAAACCAATAAGTATGGCGGGTGCGCCTGGAGGCTGACTGACTGTCCGACTGAAAACCGCTGGAAGTGTCCTCGAACCACCAACTATGATGGAGAAGAGAGAAACATGAAAGCAATATCGAACATGCGGCACGACCATATCTGCTAACTCATCCCGGCGGTGCACCGGCCCACCTTCCTCTCCCGGTTCTGCCAGCCCCGACCGCCCTTGGTATTAGCGCCCACCTTCCGTTTTTGGCCTCGCACCGGATAACCATTTTAAAGAAAACGGAACCGTCGAGGGTGATGCAGCTACAATCACCCTCCCAGACCCATATCAAAAGGGCCTTGTATATAATAAGCGCTTTCACTATGAGGCACTGGAATATCTGCTCGTCCTATTTCGGCCGGTATTGTATTTATTTTGTTTACTTTTTTCTTTTCGTCAATTTCTTTAGTATGAAACTTATTAACGTTTTAGTCTTAACGTTAACGGTTTATGATAAAAAATAAATTAATATTAATATATAATATTAATATTATAATATAATATTTTTGTTTGTACTTTAATTAATATAATTTTTAAACGTACTAGAAACCGTTTTTTAAGTTATATAATATCTAGTTTTTATTTATTTATATAAACAATTGCGAAGCTTTTTTAGATATTATTTGTATATTAATATTGTGTACTACTATATTATATCCTAAAAGAATTAAACCTATCTAGTATGTGCCTAGAAAACTAACTAAAAAGGTAGTCGTGCGGGCCCGTATGCAAATGCGTTAAACGTAGGCGTTGTATGGGCCAACCAACCAGTTGTATATAAACGTAACCAACTTTAATACGCCCTTTTACGTTATATATCCCTCGAATTGCTAACTGAGCACAGCGGTAACTAGTAACCGGGGATATGGCCTGTGCTTTAAAAAAAGAAACCTTAATAACCAATTAGATTAGCTTATAGTAATATAATTTTATCTATACTTAAATTCGGCTATATTATTTATACTAATATATGCTAGTAATATAAATTGTCATAGTATGCATATTATGACGAAAGCGCACCCTTAGTATTAAAGCCCGATTTATAACGCCGTTTTCTATCACTTTTAAGCTAATTCGCTGTTTACCTAATCATATATTACTTAAATAAGTTTAACAAGCAGTAACGTATTTGGATAAGACTCGTCGGTGTTTTAAAGAAATTTATATAGCGTTATTACAAGAGGTACTCCTTAAGATTAGCTTTTTACTATTAGCTTTAAGTTCGAAATATCTAAAACCTTTCTTTGTAAAAGGTTTATAAAAATTGATGATGTTTTTAAAACAGTTCAAAAAGATTAATTTTTTAATTAACGGATTAAATAATTTATAATAATAATTAAAAACAATGTTAATTGTAATAGCTTAACTCGTATTTATTCGTAGTTAGCAATTTTAATTAAAATTATAACGCTTTTAATCGTTAATATTAACGCCGTATATATTATAGTTATCACATAAAACTATATGAAATATCTTAACTGTTTTTTCTATTAAATTTTAAAAATATTTACGGGCAAAAATCTTTTACTAATATCTAGCTTTTAAGCGTACGTAAAGATTTTTAATATAATTAGTTTTATAATAGAACGAAGTAAGGAATAATATTAAGAATATATTATCTTAAATAGTTTAATTTATCTAATTATTAATTATAAAATATTTTATTACGTTATTATAAGAAAACCTTAAAGCTGGGATATTCGCTAAGTTAAAAAAACATTTTACAATCCGATTATTCTCCCGCGCGGTATCTATTAATACGATTCTTTTTTGCGTAACTGTAAAATCTGATATGGTAAAAAGTTTTTTATTGAATAATATAAAATAAAGTTTAAAATGAATAGCTTTAAATCTGTTAACAAAAGAAGATTTATACGTTAAGTAATAAAATGGAGCAGGGTGTAATGCCTATACTCGAATTCGGCTAATTAGTTAATCCGAATCTCATATATATATTAAGACGTTTTTTTCGCTATGAGTTTAACTCTAGAACATTACTACTTATTATGCTTTCAGACTTATTAGCTATCTACATTCACTACTATAAATACACTCGTCTGCTTTTCCGTATCTTATCAACTCTTACCCATCTAGTGATATATACAGAAAACCCGCACTAATTTAAATTAAATCTCCCGACCTAATTTAGTATTATTAAGAAAATGGTCGTTATTTAATACTTTACCTTTCTTGGAACGCTTTTTTATTGTACACTTATAGAACCTTAGCTTTTTTACGAATAATGCCATATCTAAGAGTAAAAATTAGTTATTTTATATAAAAATCTATACTTTAAAACCTATTAAATCGATTTATTAAGAATTATTAGCTTTTAAAAAGTCTTTATCGAATTTGATAATACTTTTCTTAATATAAGTAAAGGAATTAAGTAAGTTTAATTATAACGTAACGTTTTAAATTTAATTTAATTAACATCTTACATATATAAGCGAAAGATACATATAAGTGAAAAACTTTTTATCTATTTTAACTATTTATTTTTAATCGTTAATTTCTTAATATTAGTATTATAAAACGCCTTATAAAAAAGCGAAATATATCTAATTATTAAATTTAAAAAACGAAACCCGAAATTTAATTATAAAAAGCTTAGTTTTATTTATAAAATTCTAGATTTTACTTTAATATACTATTTTAATAATAAATACGCCCAAACCGATATTATATTCCTTGTTATAAAAATTAGTATTAACTTTAAACAATCGATTATAGATCGAAGTTTTAGCTAAAATACGTAAGCGATTTTAATCCGGCTTTAATATATTAAAAATATGGCTAACATATTACATACTTAAGGCATTACAAAACGCGTCGAAATTAATTCAGCGTCGAATTTTATTAAACGGTAAAAAAAGCTTAAATTACGTTTAAATCGAAATATCGATTATTAACGGGTATTATGCGAAAATTTAAACGTATTTTATAAATAATTCGAACTTACTCGAGTTTTTATCGTAAAATTCAGCATTATAAAAGAAAATATTTACAATTTTAACGAGATTAAATCTTTCATAAAGCTTTTTATAATAACGGATATAATAATTATTAATATTGAAAAACCTAAAATTTGTAAATAAATGTAAAAAAAAAGTTATAATTATTTAAATTATTAATTGCTAAAGTTAAATTATATTATTATTTATTACTATACTAAAAAATATTACTTTAAGTGTTAATTTTATAATAACTTCTTATTAAAAGCCGGTTTAAATATCGGATTAAGTAATAATAATTCGTTAATAAATAAATTAAATTTAAAAGTGATTTAATATTTCTATTAATATATATTAGACGGGTATTAAAAGATCGAAACGTATTTTTATTCTTAATAATTCCGAAAGATATTATTCGATAAAGTCAAAGTTGTACGCTTAGTTATAATATTATTATATTTTATATACCCGCTTATTTCTTATACAAGTTTTATTTCTTTAACGTATTTTAGTTTTTATTTTAAACCGGGTTAACTTATTATATATCGAAAACTTAATATAATGTTATTATATTATTATTATTAAAATCATTTTCTTACTCATTTTTGCGAGGTATTTGAAATTTTTATAACGCCCAATAATATTACATTCGAATTTACGAAAATTAGTTTCGTTTTATTATATTTTAATAAAGTTCTTTTTTTCCGAATTCGAAATTATTTTAATTATATTTATATTAATGATATCTTTATTAACTTATATTAATTTTATTTATTCCACGCTTACAAAAACCTTTAAAATTATAGAAGCAGTAATAAAATACGAAGGCTACTTATAAAAAAGGATAAAAAATTATTAGAGTAGTACCTCGATAAATTAAGTAAATCGGTTAATTCTTTAATAAAAATAATTTATTATTTTTATACATAATTACTTTTAAAAAAAAGTTATCTAATTATGCGAAACGAAATACGTTTTATCTAAATGACAGAATATTAAAAAAATAAAAGGGTTCTAAAGAAAAAAGACATTTATCATAAAAAAGTAAACCTTTTTAGCCGAAAAAAAGAAACTTGTAGAAAAATGTAACTAATAACGGCTAAAAGTAATTATCGTAAAAGGGTTATAACGAAAAAACGAAAATATAACATTTATAATAAACCTGGACATAATATGTATACTTATAATAAAATTATAAATACGTTTAGCGAAAATCAATCCGATTAATTTGACGTAATTCGATAAAGTGCTAGATAAATAGTTTAGATGGACAAGTAGTTTGAATAATTTTTAGCACATTTTAATTACCCAATTTTAATTATCCATTTCTTAATAATAATAATATAAAACGCCTTATAAAAAAAGCGAAAATAAACCTAACTATTTAGGCTAAAAAATGAGACCTAAAATTTAGTTATGCGAAACTTAGTTCTATATATAAAATTGCCCGTTTTACTTTATAAATACGATATACCAGTATATCTTCCTAAAGCGATTATATACCCAAATCGCGAAAATTAACGCTAACTGAAAAGAAAATCGGTTATCGACCAAATTCTGAACCTAAATACGCAAATATGGCTATTATATTACTTACTTAACGCGTTGTAAAACGCATTTAAATTAAATAGGAGTCGAACTTTATTAAACGGCAAAAAAAAATTTAAAACGCGTTTATTTCAGAAAATCGATTATTAAAAGATACGATATAAAGATTTAAAAATATTTCGTAGATAATTCGAACTTATTCGGGCTATTATCAAAAAAATACTGTATTATAAAAAAAGATATTTATAACTTCGACGAAATTAAATTTTTAATAAAGTTTCTTATAATAATAGATATAATAAATATTAATATCGAAAAACGTAAAAAATTTAAATAAATTTAATAAAAAATAAGTTACAATTATTTAAGTTATTAATTCCTAAAATTAAATTATATTATTATGTATTATTATAATAAAAAAATTACCTTAAGTTTTAATTTCGTAATAACTTATTACTAATAACCGGTTAAAAACTTATATTAAGTAATAATAATTAAATAATGAATAAATTAAATTTAAAATAAATTTACTATTTCGATTAACATATTCAAACGCGTACGAAAAAATTAAAACCTTTTCTTATCCTCGACGGTTACGAAAGTTACTATTTAATAAAATTTGAAAAATATTAACGTACCACACATATAAACTGGATATATAATTAAGCTGGACACTTTTTGGTATTTCGTAATAATAAATAGCAACAAATTTAAATAACTTAATAATAACATATCGCATTAATTCAAATTAATCGGATTTTTTTTCGTTAAACGTATTTATAATTTCTTTATAAATACGCGTATTATATCCGGGCTTACCGCAAACGCTATATTTCCGTTTTTTTCGTTTTAACCCTTTTACGATAACTATTTTTAGCCGTTATTAACTGCATTTTTCTATTACCCCTTTCCTTTTCGGCTAGGAGAACTTATCCTTTTTATATAATAAATATCCTTTCTTTTTAAAATCGTTTATTTTTAATTTTTCGACGTTTGCTTAAAATACGGTTAATTTCGCGTAATTAAGCGGCCTTTTATTTAAGAAAAGTAACTTTATACTAAAATATTAATTAATTTTTAATTTAAAAATTAACCGATTTAATAATTTTTAATTTTTTTTAGTAAATAACGTTTTTATTTTTTTTCCTTTTTGGATATTTTTAAAAGTTTTTGCAAACGGGAAAAAAAACCGGCGGAGGTTAACTAGGAAACAATCGGCGTAAGTATAATTAAAAAGTTTTAATAGTAAAAAAAACGGTATTAAAATTAAATAAAACGAGATTAATTACGACGAATCCGGATATAATATTATCGAACATTAAAATAATTTTAAACGTATCGTAAAAACCGTTAAGATTTTTTTTTTAGCAATATAAGTACAATAACGTCGTATTAAGTTTTCGATATATAACGAATCAACGCATTTTAAAAGAAAAAAATAAAATACGTTAAAAAATTAAAATTTATACGAAAAATACGCGGGCATATAAAATGTAATAATATCGTAATTAACGCAATATTTTTCAAATTTTATTAAATAATAATTTTCGTAACCGTCGAAAATACAAAAACGTTTCGATTTTGTCGTACGTATTCGAATATATTAATCGAAGTATTAAACCTATTTTATATTTATATAATTTATTATCTAATTAATATTATTTATTACGATTTTATAATTAATCATTAATAATAAATTATTATAAAATTTAAAATTAAAATAATCTTTTCTTATTATATTAATAAATAACAGTATAACTTAATTTTAAAAATTAATAATTTAAATAATTATAACCCATTTTTTATTCTTTTATAAAATTTATTTAAGTTTTTTACGTTTTTCGGTACTAATAATCATTATGCCCGTTATTATAAAAAATTTTAATAAAAATTTAATTTCGTCGAAATTATAAATATCCTTTTTTATAATGCCGTATTCTACGATAATAATCCGAATAAATTCGAATTATTTATGAAATATTTTTAAAATTTTGCATAATATATTTTAATAATCGATTTTCCGATTTAAACGTATTTTAAATTTTTTTTACCATTTAATAAAATTAATTACTTAATTAATCTTAATACGTTACGTAACGTACTACGTAAGTAACAAATTCGTTATATTTTTAATATATTAACGCCGGATAAAAAACGTTCGTGTATTTAGGTTAAGGATACGGTCGACGATCGATTTCTTTTCGGTTAACGTTAATTTTTATAAAAAAAAATTATATCGGTTCGGACGCGTTTATCGTTATACCGTATTTATAAAATAAAAAAAGGGACGTTATAAATAAAACTAAATTTTCTATAATTAAATTTCGGATTTCGTTTTTTAACTTAAACGGCTAAATTTATTTTCGCTTTTTTTAAAAACTATTCCATATTATAATTATTAAGAAATAAATAATTAAAAATAAGAAGTTAAAATAGTTAAAAATTATCTAACTTAATTATATATCTAGCTTATATATGTGGTACGTTACGCTAATTACGATATTATTATATTTTATATATCCGCGCATTTTTCGTATAAGTTTTAACCTTTTAACGTATTTTTTTAAAAACCTATTTATTTATTATTTATCGAAAACTTAATACGACGTTATTATACTTATATCGTTAAAAAAATTTCCTTCCCGGTTTTTACAATACGTTTAAAATTATTTTAACGTCCGATAATATCAAATCCGGATTTGCTATAACGAATTTTATTTTATTTAATTTTAATACCTTTTTTTTTAAATTTGAAATTCCTTTAATTATATTTACGTTAACCGTTTTCCCATTAGCCTTTGCCGGTTTTATTTCCCCGCTTATAAAAATTTTTAACAATATCTAAAAAATAATAAAATAAAAACGTTATTTATTAAAAAAAAATTTAAAAATTACTAAGATAATTCGCCGCCGAAAATTATTAAATCGGTTAATCTTTTAAATAAAAGTTAATTAATATTTTGGTATAAAGTTACCTTTCTTAAATAAAAAGCCGCTTAATTACGCGAAACTAATTATATTTTAAATAATATCGAAAAATTAAAAACAAACGTTTTTTTTAAAAGAAATAATATTTAATATACAAAAGGGATAAGCCTTTTTAGCTGAAAAAAAAGGGTGGTAAAAAAAATACAACTAATAAAAGCTAAAGGTAATTATCGCAAAAAGGTTATAACGGAAAAACGGAAATAGAACATTTACAGCAAGCTCGGATATAATGCACGTACTTATAATAAAGCTATAAATACGTTTAGCGAAAGAAAATCCGATTAATTTTAATTAATACGATATATTATTATTAAGTTATTTAAATTTTGTTATTACAAAATACTAAAAACTATCCAAACTACTTATATACAACGTTATATTATTATTAAATTACTTAAATTTATTATTACAAAATAGTAGAAAGTTTATATATATATATATCTTTTACTTATATATATGAAACAGTATTAATATAAAGATAAATAATTTTATTAAATTTAAGGCAAAAATAAATAACGTTTTAATAATGTACAAATCGCGTAAAATAACGAATAATAATTTATAACAGTTTTTAATGAATATATTTAGCGATACGTTTAAATAAAAAATGTTTTCGTTAATACTCTTTATATAAGTAGTAATAAAGCTGATTTAAATAATAAAAATAAGTTTATTTATTATAAAATTTATTACTGTCCGTTTCTTTTTTATTCTAACCGTAGAATATATTTAAAATTAATTAAAAATGAGATTACTAACGGAAAATAACGATAAAACGTTAATTATAATAGTTGTTACAACTCGTTATATCCGTTTTTAATTTGTATTCCCTTTATATGTTGAGTTTAAAGTAGGCCTTTTTCTATTTATAATTAACTTCGATGTCTTTACTGTTCTTGCTATGCTCAGTTAGCAATTAGAGAATATATTAAACCTTTAAAAAAATTACCAACTAATATATTTAAAAGTCAAACCTGAATTAATATAAAAGAAATTAATAAAAAATGACAACAAGTATAATGAAAAATAATTCGTACGTTTTAATATTAAACTTATAACCCTTATATATTAAGATAATGAGTTTACTTTATATATAAGCCGTTCTATTAAGTGATTCTTTTTTTATTTTATCGATCGAATTAAGTAATAACGGAACGCGAGATTTATCTTTTCTGAAATACGTTAGAGCCGGTTAGCTGTTAGTATGTAAAAACGGACTATACGCGCCAGTTTATTATATTAGAAGTCTTGTAGCTTTAATAAAGCTTTTTATTTTCTATTATTAATATTAGTAAGTAATTAAGACCTAAGATTTTTAAGTTTTTTTTTTTTTTGAAGACTAAGAGGTAAAAGTTTTAATTCGACGAGTTTGGAAATGTTTATTAACAATAAAGTTTATATCATAGTTAACTGTTATCAGGTTATTGTTAAGGCTTTAATATACGACGTAGGTTATAGGATTAAACTATATTTATAAATGATTTTATAAGGAATTAACTTTGTAAACTTAGTATATAAGCGGATACTTTCGACTAGTTATAAGAAGAATATTTCGGTTATCGTTATTTGTAATAAGAAATAAGTTTTAATAAAAGAAGGCTTTTTTTTCGTATAAAAGGAGTTTAGCGAGAATATTTTCTATGAATTATTTTATTTAAATTTTAAGGATTTTTAAAAAAGTTTAAGATTTAAGTTAGTAATAAACTTGATATACACAGTTCGATTTAAGGGCTTAATGAAACCATTAATAATAGTCTTAACGCTTTTAACGTATTTAATTTTAGTTCAGTTTTTTAAATATTTTTAACGTATGTAATAATACTTGATATAGATATATAACGTTTTTTCCATAATGTAGTAATTCTTTCTTTTTCGTACCGCTATTATTTTTTAAAAATAGTAATAAGGTTTTTGAGTATAAGGTTAAGTTCTTTAAGAAAGACGTATAAACTGCCTTAGTAGTTGTGGTATTTAATGTTCTATATTAAGCTTTCGAGGTATTTTTTATAATAATTTATTATCGTTTTAATATTTATGTTACTAGGGTTTCCGTTATAGGTAAAATTTAATTTTAGCAAACTTAATTTTTTTAAAGTTATTAATAAAACTTGCATTTATTATTATAAGTAGTTTTAACTTATCGTATATATAATAATAGTATTGTTTATATAGCTTACAGTATTAAATAAATAAGTTTGAAATAGCTTTAAAATATTTTGAAAACTATTTAATATATTAAATATTTATACAATGTATTTATATCAAGGTTATAAAGGTTATAATAGATTTTGTTATATATTAAAAAGGTTATATCTTTCAATAAAACTTATATAATAAAAATATATTATTTAATATCTTGTATATATATGTGAAAAATATATATAAGTGATAGGTTTTTTGGTATTCTGAAATAATAAATTTAAATACTTTAATATTAACATATTGTATTAAGTAAAATTAATCGGATTTTTTTTGTTAAATATATTTATAAATTCTTTTTACAAATATGAGTACTATGTTCAGGTTTAGCATAAATGTTATATTTACGTTTTTTTGTCGCAATCCTTTTACGATAATTACTTTTAGCCGTTTTATCTTACACTTTTTTATTAACTCCTTTTTTTAGCTTAGAAAGCTAATTACTTTTATATAAAAGGTATTTCTCTTTTGTTAAACACGTTTATGGTTTAATTTTTAATATTTACTTAAAATATAATTGATTTCGCGTAATTAAGCGCTTTTTTAAAAAAAAAACTTTTTTGTATTAAAATATTAATTAAACTTTTATTAAAAAATTAAATTATTTAGCGATTTTATTAGCAAGTTACTTGTTTAATTTTTATTTATTTTTATAAGTATCGTTTTTATTTTATTACTTTATAGATATCTTTCAGAATTTTTATAAGCGAGATAACAAAACCGACGGAAGTCAATTAGAAAACGGTCGATATAAATATAATTAAAAAAGTTTCGATTTTTTAAAAAAACGTTATAAGAATTAAATAAAACGAGATTAAATTTTATTAAGATCGAATTTGATATTATCGGACGTTATAGTAATTTTAAACGTATCGTAAAAGCCGGTAACCATTTTTTTAAATAATATAGATAAAATAACCTCCTATTAAAAATTTAAGATATAACAAATAAGTGCGTTTAAAATAAACTACGCTAAAGACTAAAGCCGATAAGAAAAATACGTGGGAATATAAACTATAATAGTATTATAATTCGCGGAATATTTTTCTAATTTTATTAAATAATAATTTTTCTAACTGTTAAAAATAAAGAAAGCTTTCGATTTTTTCGTATGCGTTCGAATATATTTATTAAAATACTAAGTCTATTTTAAGCTTAATTCGTTTATTATTTAATTCTTATTAGTTAAAAGAAATTCTTAATTTATTTGTAATAAGTTATTACGGTATTAGATTTTAAAGTAAGTTTTCTTTATTATAATAATAAATAATAGTAGAATTTATTTTTAAAAATTAACAACTTAAATAATTATAACCTTTTTTCAAACGTTTTAAACTTATTTACATTTTTTTTAGCATTAGTACTTACGACATCTCTTATTATAAAAGACTTTATTAAATATTTAATTTTATTAAAATTCTAATTATCCTTTTTTTATAATACTGTATTTTGCGATAATAACCCGAGTACGATCGAAATACTTATGAAATATTTTTAGATCTTAGTGTAATATTCTTTAATAATCGATTTTCTAATTTAATAAAGTTTAACGTTTAATTAATTTCGACGCGTTCCGTAACGCGTTAGACCAGTAGTATATTAGATATCTTATTAATATATGAAGACCGAATTGCAAACATTTACGTATTTAGGTTAAATTGAGTTAATAATCGAAATCTTTTCGGTCGGCGTCAATTTTAATAAAGGAAAAATAATATCGGCTCGGGCGTATCTACCGTTAAAATGGTATATTAAAGTAAACTATAGATCTTTTTGAGCAAATTTAAGGATTTTATTATTAACGTTTAAATTTAAATATTTGGTATAAATAACGAAGATTATTTCTCTTTTCTTTTATAAACCGTTTTATAATATTAGTGCCAAAACATGCAAGATTTAAGATAAATAGTTAAAATAATTAAAAAACTTTTTCACTTATATATATCTCTTGCTTATATATGTAAGGCGTTATTTATTTAATTATTAGAGATAATTACGTAATTTAAATACTTTTTAAGTAAAAGATTTAGTTTTACCTATATATTATTAATGTATTGTTTTTAATTAAAGCGGATATTGTTTATTTTAAATAATTTCATAGTTCGTATTTTGATGTATGAATTTAGTATTTTAAGGTCGTTTCTAGGAATGTTTCCGGTATTAGTGTTCGTAATACCTTTTAACCGTACTTTATTAGGACGAAAAGTAAGTAATTATTAATATGCAAGATAATAATATTATATATTTAACTATTAAAATATATTATATCGTTAGGTTAAAATGATTTAAAGCTTTATTTATTAAGTATGATTTAAATTTCTTTTAATTATATAGTACCGACTTCTTTTATTTTGTAAAGGGGATTTATTAATTTGATAATTTTTTAAATACGAAGTTAAAGTATTTTTTTTTTTTTTACGTAGTTGTTTAAGTATTATAAAATAAGAAGTGCCTTTTAATAAAAACTTTTGTCAGTTACTAATTAAAAATATAACGATAAAAATATATTGTTAAGTGTATTATCTTACAAAGGCTACGAATATTATATATGTGACGACAAGGCTAGTTAAATAACTATTAAATCTAAATGTACGGGTTTACGTTAACAGGAGTACCGTAGAAATCTAAGGTAATAAAAGATAACTTAGTATTGGCCTAAAAAATTTAACCGGTTTAATCCCTCTTTTAATATTTAAGTCGCTTTAAATTATTTAAGTTTTAGTTTTGTTTTTTAAAAGATTCAAACTTTCGTAACTAATTAAACTTTTTAAGCTTATTAAGCCAGTTATATAACTTATAGTCGAGATCGGGATTAATTCTTACGTTTTCCACTTATTTAGGTAGGCCAAGCTCGCTAAGCTATAATACGATCTCCTCTTTTTTAAGATCTTTACCCTAAAAATTTACCTACGTAGGTTTCGGTAAGTACTTTCCTTTTTTCTTTTATTATCTTTTTAGCCGTTATATTTAATCGTATTTAAAAAATAGCGGTTTTGTAAACGTAATAACATACTATTTTTTATCTAGACGGATTAAACGTTTTAATTTTAACATGTTAAAGTTTTTTTTATTTTTGTTATAAATTTAAATATAAGACTTATAAAGTATACCCTAGCTTTAGGAAATATGCTCGCTGTACTAAATACAGCGGTGCTTATAATCTTTTAATTTTTTTAAAGTCAAATACAATTACCTAGTTTCTAGGGAAAACCGTTTTAACTTTTAAAAACGTTTAGTTAAAAGGAAACTTTTTAAGATTTATTAGTAATTAAATGAATAACTTAATTACTTAACCCGTTTATAAAAATAAAATCTTTTTACATAATTAAGAAATCGAGATATTACGTAAAAATATTTAGGGTGCCGAAGTGATGAAAAAATTTAAAAGCTTTAAGGAAAAACAAAACCGTTTAAAGATCGTCGTAATAACCACGTCGGTACAGGTAATAAGTTCACTTAATTAAATTAATATCGAAATTACCGACTAGCTAATTTTTAATTAAGGCGCGCCCGACGTTATTAATAAGAGCTCCGTAATAACTGTTAAGCGTTTATAATATTTTTAACGTGTTTTTTTAGGTATTTTCGGAGTTTAGATAATTTTTTCTTTTAACTAAATAATAAGCAAGACCATTAATATTTTTTGTATTAAATATTTTTTCTACTTCGTACATATGTTTTTCCTTTATTTTTACGTCGTTTTATTAAGTACGTAGTTTAACGGTACTTACTGTTAACTGAAGTAAGAATATATAAAAAATTAAGTAAAATTTAACTTTAAGTAATAATTTTAATTAGTAATTTTTTAGAAACTTTTTTAGTAACTTTATATAGGCCAATAGATTTAAAAATAAACTTTTTACTTAAATGTTTTATTTAGATATGTTTGTTAATTAGGTAAACCATTTCCCCCTTTTTCAACATTAATCCTTTTAACCGTTTCTAGTTATAATATTTTTTATTTAATTACATACGAACTTTAACTCCGTTTTTATTTCGGCGTATAATTACTTAAGCTATTTTAATGTAAAAATAACTTTAATATTTAATAGACTTTTTTCTTTATATTTTCTTTTAAACTTTTAAAGTAAACTCATAATTAGCTATTAACGAGGTTATCTTAATACTTTTGTAATACCTGATATTAAAAGTTATTTAAGCTATTAGTAACTTTTTCATTTAATTATTTTAGTTATAGTTAATATATTATTATAAACATATCTCTAGCGTTTAACTTTACTCTTTCGTTTATTCATTTTTTCAAAGTTAAAATATATTAAATAATCTTTAATTTAAACCGATTTATATTATTAAGCTTCGCCAAAACTTAAAGGTAAACGTTATATCTTTATCTAAGATAATCTCGTACGGTAATTCGTATATACTAAAAACGTTTCTAAAAAAAAAGTGTACGTCATTTATTCGGCGTTCGTATTTTTATTATAAGGTAAAAAATAAAGAAATGTCGTAAATTAATTAATAATTACGAAAATACTATCGTAATATATGCCAAATCTTAAGTCTTTTAACAAAATAAGTTTAATAATAAAATTTATTATAATAAAATCCTATAATCGCTTTAGGATTAATAATAGTTGCAATTCTCTATATGGGTTATATTGTTATATCTTTATTTTAACGCAAATATCGTACTACCGTATAATTATTTATACTATGTTTTTTATTTAAAAAATAAACGAGTTAAAAACGTTTTAAGGTTTTATAAATCTCTAAGTATCCGTATAATTAATATTCGTATATATCTCGTATTAACTCCTTTTATTATTATATTAAAACTTATATGTACTATTTCTAGTAAAACTTCGTTATATGCCTTAATTTTTTAATATATATTTAAAGGTGCTATTCGTCCGGTCATAACTTATCATAAGCGTAAGTATCTTTTTAGTATTTTATTAAATACTGCATAATTATTATTAATTAATCTTTTCTAAGGTCCGGTTATTTACTAAAAGCGTTGGCCTTACCGTTCTTTAAACTTTTACGATAAATAATAACGAAATTATACTTCGATATTTCCTTTACATAGCGAAGTTATCGTGCTATAAGCTTTTAGTTATAATAAATCGGGTAAAATTTTTATAATCCGTATAAACTTAACCTAATATTAATTACCTTTAAAAAAATATTTAACTCGCGAAATATCTTAATAATAACCATAAACTATTTATTAAAAATAATATAACATAATTCGGGGCTTTATAATTTATATGAAAAAAAAAGAATAAATTGTAACCCACTTTAATTATCGCGTTATCTAATTATTACGCTTAAAGTATAATTTAATATATCGGTTTTTAGCTTTACTAAACGAGTTAAGTCGTATATAATTAATACTAACTGGCTAATAATAGCTTTTATAATTTATTAAAAGACTTTATTTATTTTTAACATTTATTAAAACTTCTCCCCTTTTTTAATAAGTTTGTTTAAAGGTATTACTATCCGGCTAAAATTTTTAATAAACTTTCGATAGTGATTAGCGAATTCGAAAAAGGCTTATACTTCCTTTACTATGATAGGCGTTACTTAATCTTATATTACTGCGATTTTCTTAAGGTTTATTTAAATATATCCGAAAATTATTATATAACCTAAGTATTTAAGTTCCGAAATATACAATTAATTTTTTTCTGCATTAATTAGCAAATTGGCCTTTTGTAACGCTTATAGCACCTGATAAACATATTCTTCGTATTACTTCTTAGTTCTGGAAAAACTTAAAATAGTATTAAAATAATATATTATAAAAATATCGAGGTATTTCTTAAGGACATTATTTAATTATGTGTTAGAAAGTAACTAACATATTAGTAAATCCTATAAAAATAATAAAGTATTTATACAAACCGTACTTAATTTTGAAAGCTATTCTTTATTAGTGGCTTTTTTTAATTTTAATAAGGTTACACCTGTGTTTAAAGTTAAAAGGAATAAATTATTTAACATCGTAAAAACGATCGTTTATTTCGCTAATTAAACAACTAACATTCGATTTTTTATAATAATATTACTAAAATACCAATAATGTATAACTAATCGTAACCTTTAGTTTTAAGTATAAAGAATATAAGATATCCTACTAATAATTTCGAAAATCTAATTGATCATTTTTGTAATCGATCTTTTAAATAATACCTAAATATATCATATGATATTTCGTTAAAATTATAAATAAGGTAAAACTTAATCGACTCTTCATTTTTAAAACTAAGTTTATAATCTTATTCGTTATATTTTAATAGTTTTATATCAAGCTTCTTTCGAAATAAACGCTTATATTTATAATATTTTAAAACTATATTAATCAGATTTTTTCATTTCTCGAGGTATAATATTTCTAAATCGTTATTTAGTTACTATAACTTTGCTCTAATGATAGTAATAATATGTCGAATTTTTCTATAATGCTTATTTTCTTTCTTATATTATATTCCTTTAAGTAGGAAAATATCTATCGTATCTTTATACTAACACTCGTCGCTATTTCTAATCGAATATTAATATTTTTATTATCTTTTTTCATACTTATCGCTAACTTATAAAACGAATTTTACCTAACTAATTTCCTAATCGATTAAGAGGTTATACTAATGTAACTATACTTTTCTTAACATCATATCGTAATTCCCTATCGGAATAATGTCGAAATTAACTATTATCACTTTCCTTTAAAATAAAAATATTAAGGTAATTAATCTCGCGTGTAAATTTTCCATTATCATAAAAAATGGCTAATTTTTAGGTATTTCCGTATAATAAAAGTCTTTTTTAAATCTCTATAATAATTTAAACTAGTTAATTACTTTAAGCGGAAAATAATTTACTCTCAAAACTTCGCTATTTACTATAACGGTATACCAATATATTCTAATCTTCATTTTTAAAATAATAAGGTTATTATCGTCCACTCTCGTTACTAAAGCCCTTTTTGGGAATTCTTTTTAATTCGTATGAGTTTTACCAGCCTACGGCTTTCTTATAAGTAACTTTTATTTTTTAGGTTTTGTTAAAGCTGCTGAATTTACTCTCTACTTTAATTATTTTCCTACTATAATTGCTTAATAATTATTTATTATTACTTAAATTTATTTTTTTAATTCCATAATACGTTCCTTATACTATTTCTTTTAAGCCTTTAATTATAACCTTTTTTCAGCTTGTTATCGTAATTCCGTATTCTATTTCCTCTAAAACTTATTCATATTTCGTATTACACTTTATATAATGGCATTTTCCTCTTTTTCTTATAAACCCTAAGTAAGTTGCTAAAAATCTTACTTTATTCCTTTTTTTGAAATAAGTCGGTAATACCTACTAACTAGAAGTATAAGTCCGTAATTAATTATCATATAACCAAATAAAACTCTTCTAAATCCTATTCTTTATATTTTCAATATTTATAAATATTAAAAAGAAAACAAGACGAGCTTTTTATAAGCACTCCTACTTTTCGAGCTAATTTTCTTCTACTACCATTTTATTAACTTTTTCTTTGCTAATTTATCTATATAAATATTAATACTATCATTGATTTCTTAAATCTTCTCTTTCTTATTAAGGAAAGTTTAACCTTTATCTTTATATTTACGAAAAGTATTTGGTAATATACTTTTTATTTTCTACGTAAATTAAATAATAACGTCGAGTATAATAAATCGCGTATAACTAACCATAAAAGTTAACTTCTCTATATAAAGTTGCCCTTATTTATCCTTAATAATCCTTAAGCTATTTTATTATTATTTAAGTTATCCGTCGTTCTGCTTATTTTTATTATATTCGGGATAATATCTTCCTTTTTATAAATTTCATTTATTTCTTATAGTCTTATAGCTATTAGCATAAGGTATCTTATTGCTTTCGTCGTTTTTGTACACCTTCCTAAAATAGTTTTTTCGCTTCCTTTTGGCCTTATATTATCTCTTAATATAAAGGTCCTAGGGAATCTTTTTTCGCTGTATTATAGCCAAAATTCGTCCTTCTGGGTTGCCTTTAAGTTATCCCATAGGTACTAATGTTTAAGGCTTTTTTTATCGGGATTCCTTAGCTTTTTACATTATGGTACCTTATAGCCCGTCTTGTTATAATTTAGCATTTGATATAACGTATATGTTATTATTAAATTGTACTAATTTCTAATAATTTAATGGCGGTTCCGTAAGAGGTATTATAATATCGTATAATGCTTATATTAGTGATATATCGTAATTTATTATCATACTTTCCTTTACCGTTACGAATTCGCTAGGCGTATTATCGATTATCGATTTTTATTACTATTGCGATATAACTGGTTAAATATTTTAACCGCTTTATTTTTAAATAACTTTTTTTTAAATTTCTTTTCCTAGGCCGTCAAAGAATCGAGCTATTAATATTTGCTATCCTTAATTAAATTTAAAGAATAGCTAAATAATTATACTGCTATAACTAAAGGTATATCCTTTTTAACATAAATATTAAATTCGGAATTTTGCTTTTATCTTTTCGTTTACCATTTCGAATACTTTTATAAAGGTTTATTTAAGCTTTTCATAATTACTATAAACTTATACGACCTTTAAAGTTTATTATTTTAAATGTACCGTAATATATTCTCTTATAATAGATTTTAATTAGGTAACCACATAACCTAAAAATCGTCCGGCCGCAAATTCTATTCAAAAAGTTAATATAATAAATTATACTAAGAAGTACTTAAAATAAGCTCGGCATTAGAGTAAAAACAACTATAACTTAATAAATATATCATCGAAAGGTTCGGGCTTAAGGAACTTTAATATTTCCCTTAATTCTTTATCAGGAATTATTTAAATAAATTAGCTGGTATAATAAATTCTTTTCTAGAGATTTAGGGTATTTACTTCTTTAAAAGTCTTTGTATAACTTATAAAGCTATAATAAATTTTAAATTATCGCGTTCGAGTTAATTAATACATTAATTTAAAAAATCTAAACGTCGAAGAACTTTTTCTTTGGTTAAAAGAAAAACTGCTATTCTTTATTGTTAGAGTTTATCTCGTTTTTCGGAACCTTATAAGCGGTTGGTTTATTAATAAACATTTTATCGAAATATTACCTAAAGTTTAACATTATTACTAAATAAAAAATTGCAACGTATAACGGCTAAACTAGTTAATTAAATATTAAACCTAAACGTACGGGTGTATATTAATAAAAAGACCGTAAGAATTTAAAATAATAAAAAATAATTTAATTACGTTTCGCAATACCAAAACTGTTTTAAGTAACGAAATTATATTACAAATTATCGTGATTTAACTAGGAAATATAGCGAATATATTTATCCTAATATTAGCTTAAAGGATTTAACCACTTTAATTCCTCCTTTAATATTTAAATCGCTTTAGATCGTTTAAGTCTTACTTTTTTTCATTTAAAAAGTTTAAACCTTTATAACTAATTAAACTCTTTAAGCTTATTAAGCTAATTACGTAATCTATGGTCGGGGTCGGGATTAGTTCCTACATCCTCCGCCTACTTAGGCAGGCCAAGCTCGCTAGGTCATAATAATATGTATATGTCAATATGTTATTCGTATAGTATTTGTAACTATCTTATTATAAGCTATCTTTTTTTCTTAGATAAATCCTTTCGTATATATATAAGCTTTGTATTTTTTTTAATTTGCGTATAAACGTGTATCTTATTTTTTTAAATTTAATTAATATTAATTAGGTGGCCTCGATAATTTTAATCGTTCGTCTAAAAGTAAAATTATTAGTTGTAGGTTTTCTTAAAATTAAGACTGTTGTTATTTACATTATAAAAATGATATATATTATTATTTAAAAGATTATTTTATACTTATTTAAGCGTTAAAGTATTAGTCCTCGTCGTTTTTTTTATTGCATTAACAAACCCGAGGAAGTTATGATAATATAATAATGTGCTAATAGTAGATTTAAGGCGATATAAAAAGGTAGTTATAGTAAGGGGGGAATTAACAGCTATTAAAGTTTATTTTAACAGTGTAATAAATTATTACAGCATTAGACGTTTTCTAAGTTTAAGTGAAGTATTTTATTATTTTATAAAGAAAAAAAATTTATTTATAAAGTAAGAAGTATCTCCGTATCTACTGCGTTACGGTAATTAAGCTAAGCTATATTCTTAGTGCTGTAATATTTTTAAAGTAATTAATCTTTTTATTAAGTTTTAATAAAGTCATAAATTTTTTAAGTTGCGATACTATAATGTAAATCCGAATAAGCTACTTATTTATATAAGGAGTTCGCTTATATAGTACATTACTTTAATTTAAACTCTTGTATAATAATTATATATTTAATTTAATTATTATAAAGTACTAAAAAGACGGGCTTATTTGTTTAAGTCGTTGAAGTATGTGATAAATTAATGTATTAAATACGTTAATAAATAATGTATATTTCTTCTCGGTTTTAATTTCGAAGGTATTATGTTTTACTTGCGCGTATAACATTTAGGCGGTTTCGCTTATAGTTTATTACAGTACCAGTCGAGGCAAATCTACATTTAACCTCGACAGTAAATAAGAGTATCGTAAGATAATCGGTAACCATATAGCAACTGCGCGGAATCAGCCGTATGGGCGGGACGGCACCAGTCATTTCGGCTGGCGTTACGGCCCGGGAGAGCAGGCCGTCAAGAAATGGGTTGGCGCTCGGAGCAGGTTAACAATATTCGTGTCGGTGCCTTTGAGTAAATGATACGACGCCTTGTACGTCGCGTAGGGCAGCGCAGCATGCCTCGTCGGTTCGTTAACAGATTCCGTAGCCATAATCTTTGTGCAGGGCGAGCCAGGTCCGGCGACAAGTGCGTGTCGGGCATGGGCACCGGCAATGACGCGGATAGGGCAGCCGGGATCGGGGTAAAATTGGTCGCTCATAGGGAGACGCCTGATAGGGAGCTAATTAACGCCACTGCCGTTTAGAACACGCCTTGATGAAGCACAGCTACAGCGCAATTCGCAGGCGACTCGCTCACCCGGCCGGCTCACCCGGCCGAGCATGATTGGCGGGCGATGGGGAGCCAACCGCACAGATTCTGTTGAGTTGCACCTCCCAGGATGGGGTATGTTGAAGTTGGGGTTCATCCGTGTTCTCGATGCCGAGGCCTAGCCAAACCTTTTCACCTTTAAGTTTTCGTCTGCCCTCGGTCAGTTCGTCGCGCCATTTTACCTGTACGGAAGTTGCGGCAGGAAGTATTGGGACTGGCTGGGATCTTGGCTACAGTATGCCATGATCGCAAGTGCACGGTCATTAGTCATCTTGCCCACCGAGGAAGCCGCCAACTTCAGCGAGGAGTTCCCTATATCTCAGCGGCCATCCATTAAACTCCGGCCCGTACATCGCCACTGCAGAGACCTAATTATCAAAGCAGCAGACTGGAATAACGATGCTGTTAACATTTGGGCTTACATTTCCCTGAATAGTAGTATCTTTTTGCCTCTACTGCGTTTTCTAGTAATGGTTTAGGTAGGTAAATACCATGTTACTTTTGGGCGCGCCTACCGAAGATTTAGTGGTCGGCCTGCTGAAACTTCAGTGGCAAGATGAAAACGGTCCGTGCGCTTGAAATTTTAGCATACTGTGACGAGGATCCCGGCCAGTCCCAATACTTTCTGCCGCAACCTTAGTGAGCCTAGTCTAAGAACCAACGATACTGTGTCGGATTCCCTTTCGAAGATTTGGCTGCGTTAGAGTTTCGTCTCGATGAGGATGTCCGGGCGTCGTTGCACCGGAGAATGGGGCTATATCAGCCACTTGTGGCCCGCAGTCGATTCAGCGGAAATCATATGCCTTAAGCCCACTGACTTTGTTGGCGCTGATAAGCATCAACATTCCATAGAGGGCTAGGAAGGGCTCTTCGAGATTAGTCCGGGCCACTGGTCGATCAACAAATCCAAAGTCTCTCGAAATTCTGCCCCGAAGTATTATGCACCACTCGCTATGGCATCAACATCCCTCTGGGACTACATTTTCATCCGGACAAGCATCTTCCTCCTGCACTTGGTCGCGCCCCTGAGTACTCTCTATTCGCTAGCAAGAGGGCTCGTCCGTTTTCCGGTTCACATCCCCCGCATACTAGAGATATGGCTCGCTCTCGAAGCCGTGTTCTACCTCGTCGTCTACATCCCGCTCAACCTTTACCTGCAAAGAGCCGCGTCACATCCCCCGACTCTCTGCCGCAGCGATCGCCGGACTTTGTTCCGGCGCTGCCATAACAACCTTCCAGACCCGGACCGGTATTTAAGGAAATGGTTCCGAGATGCGCCGGCGGCCGAGTTGAAGCGGGAGAATGTTAAGGATTTCTTTCGGTGGGCCTTTCTGAACACGGCAGAGCCCGACCCGGCTTACGACGGGGAGCTGGAGGAATATGTCGGCGACATGGAGAAGATGCTGGGGAGGAAGTTGGAGCCCGGGCGTGGCAACGCAAAGTGTCTGAGACTGACCCTCGACAAGGTCGAAATGTTGCATCGAAGCTTGACGTGGTATCTGGTGAGTGCCCGCGAGGAGATGCCCGTGACCTTGTCCCCTTGTAACACAAGTCGGGCTGGTCATTTACTCTATTCTATAGTGTGTGTTTATCGTCGATGCAGTGGCGTCTGGCTATCTGCGCCACCACTCCTTCGACTTTCACGGCACTTCGTGTCTCGCCGTCTTCCCCCCACGCCCCTTTGGTTTCTTCGGAGTTCATTACTCCCCTGCGAAATGCCTCACCTACTGGCACCGGCCACACACCTCTAATACAAGTCTCCCAATCCTGTTCATCCACGGTATCGGTGTCGGGCTCTACCCTTACATAGATTTTCTAGTTGAGCTAAATGCCAAAGACAGGAAAGATCCGTCGGGTGGACAGTTGGGCATCATCGCTGTGGAGATTATGTCTGTGAGCTCTAGGTTAACGGGTCAGGCAATGTCGAAAGAGACGATAGGCGAGGAGATTTATTGCATCATGAAGGCACACGGATGGGAGAAGTTTGTGCTGGTGTCACATTCGTGGGTCTCCCTTCCGCTTGCTGTGTGGCAAATACTAATTTCAACCGTGAAGTTATGGAAGTGTGGTGGCTACGCATCTCCTTCATACGCCAAAGATTGCACCGAAGATCGGTCCGATATTATTTATTGACCCGGTGGTCTTTCTACTACATCTTCCCGACGTTGCGTACAATTTTGTGCGGTCTTCTCTATCTTCCTACTTTTGATTTGAGCTGACCTTCGTATTGCAGATTTGCCGAAAGCCGACCAACGCCAATGAATACCTGCTCTCCTACTTCGGCTCTAAGGATATAGGCGTCGCGCATACCCTATTTCGGCGCTTCTTCTGGGCTGACAATATCTTATGGAAGGAAGATATCCAGAATCATCGCGTAGCTGTGTCCCTGGCCGGCAGCGACCTGATCGTCAACGCAAAAGCTATCAGGGCGTATCTCACAGGCGGAGATGATTGGACTCTAGCGAATGAAGACTCGGAAGATGGAGACTGGAAGGGCGATGGCTGGGATGTGCTGTGGTTTCCAGGTTTTCACCACGGACAGGTATTTGATAAGAGAAACACAAGAGGGCGTTTGGTGGATGTTGTTAGGAGGTTCTGTATTGAGGGGTGACTTGCTGTATTTGGTGTGCTCCGTAGCCTCAGGTTTGAACCGGACAAAAGCACCGACCTCTGTGGAGCATGTAGACCGCGGCGTCGCATCTTCAGACCATCGCAGGAGCCTCTTGAGGAATACGGTGAATCAGATGTTTTAACACCTGCAACGTCGTGGTTGTATAGGAGGCAATTCTCTCGGACGTGGATAGCGGTCTAGTGGCTGTGGTCGGCACGAAGGTGGCGAGAGCTATGGTGTTATGCTCGTGTGAGGGGCGTTGTTGATAGTGTCGGCAGAGATGTTATGAGCTAACGGGCTTGGCTCAGGAGGATAGTCGGATAGCAACCCAAGGGAACCCCGACGCTGCCAAGAAGAGTCACGTAACCCACTTACCAATGACATAAGCAGGGTGGTAAGTAACGCAATTCATTGCCAGGAAGGGTTCCGCAAAGTGGATTGCACGATATCCATAGGGCATACGAATTTTGTCGGATATAAGGGATATCAGTTGTTGTTATATTTAGTGACTAGTTGCAGGTGCTCTAGAACGCGCATTGCATTTTAACATAATCCGGTTATAGAATGTATACGTTCGGATTAAAGGGAATCCTTCCTATATGGGGTATTAAAGTACCCTCTTCTAGTTAACATACCTTTTTAACGCTTTAAAGTATTTAAGACGTTAATCGTTACATTTTATTACTTTTTAAAATTATAATTTTTTGTTTTACTTTTTTCGGCCATTAAATTCTTTTAATTAGTTAAATCTATTTATAAGTTATTCGTAGGGCGTTTTCCATAATCGAGAGCTTTTATAATATTGAATAATCCTAACGGTTTTTTAAAATACTGAAAAGATTCGCGTAATAGAGTTCTAATTAGTTTATTAGTTAATATATTATCAGTAAACGTATTATCTATTTTAATTCAGTCTTTTTATTGATTTTTATTAATAATAGTTATATATACTTACATATCGTAATTTTGTTTATAATAAGATAATACGGCGTTTATTAACCGTATAGTTGTTATTTATTGCACTATATAGTTAATAGTTCTATATTTACAATAATATCATTTTCTTAAATTTCGTTAAAATAATAATATACAATATTACCTAAATTACTTGTATAAAAAATTATAAATATTAAATTAATGTCTTACATGTATAATCAAAACGATTAATTATACTATTCAACGCTTCCCCTTCGGATAAACGATATAATAATACTTAAACTTTAATAATAAAATTAAAAATAAAATAATTAGAATACTAACGTAAACTATGAATTAAATTTATAAACTTTAACTAATATATACATTGTTCGATATTTTATAAAACTTAAAACCATAAAGAAAATTATCTATAATATAAAAAGATTAAAAAAAATCTTAAAGAAAGAATTAAAAGAGACCTTAATCTAAATAATAAAAATTACGATAAAAACGTACTTAAAAGATTTAGCCTAATAAATATCCATTATCTATTGTTAAAAATCTCCTTAATTTTCTTTCTTCTTTATATTTTAATTAAATATACGGATATTATAACCGTCGCGAACCTGATCTAAATCTAATTATAAACTGTAATATAATATTAAGGCAAAATACGTACCTCGTCTACTGTTTAATAATTATCGTACTTAAATTATATTAACCGAAACTTATATAATACTATATCAATAAATAGAAAACTTGTATAAAATAATTAAGGAACTACTAAAATCCTATTTTACTTTAAAATAACTGAACTAAAAGAAAATATAAAAGATTATTTAACAAAAAAGGATTTTATAATAAAATAAGAAGAAATAAAAGAGCATTAAAATGTAAAAAGTAATTTAAAAACTAAATCGGAATCTTAAGTTAAAATATTAAAAACATACTATGTTAACGAAAAAAGGAATTAATTAAAAGGTTATATATTGTAAGCATATACGGTTAATTCATTATTGGAGACAAAACGGCTTAATTTGTGGCCCTAGATTTACAAGGACAATGCGGTAGCAGCTATATCTAGCTGCCCTCCCCCCAGTTATTGATGAGAAAAGTCAGATAGGGATCAAGACACTAACTCACACATCAAGTACAACACATCTGCCGACATATATATTTAATATTTATAATACTATTAAGTTTTTATTATTTCTTACGATGAAATGAAAACGTTTTCTATTAGTAGAAAAGAAACTTAAAATAAGATAAAATGTTATGCTTATATTCGAATTCGGTTAATTAATTAATTCGAAATATTTATGTATATTAAAACGTTTTTTCGCTATAAGTTTAATCTTCAAACATTACCACCTAATATATCTTTTCGATTTATTAATTATCTAAGTTTAATACCGTATATACATTCGTCTATATTTCTATATCTCGTTCACTCTTACCTATATAGTGACTTACTCAGTATATCTATATTAATTAAGACTGAATCACCTCGACCTAATTTTTTAAAAACTTTATATCGAAATATTAATTTTTAAGTTTTACGGTAGTCGATTGCTATCTTTATAAATGATTCACTAGATCTAAAGAAGACTAAATAAGCTGAACTTATTAAGATCTCTATCTTAGGTAGGAAAAACCCTGGAATTATAAATGTTTTTGCTATTTTTTTAAAGTTATCTAAAGATTTTTTAAAATTAAGGGAAATAGAAAGAATATATATCTAGTAATTTTATTCTTATTTTTAGTACTATAATAGCTGTTTTATAATATAACCGATCCGTCTTTATATATAGTTGATTTTTCTTAACGGTCGAAAAGCGGAATTAATTTAAAGCTAAACTTTAACTATTAAGTTATACAAATAAATAAATAAATAATATACTACAAGATATATTCCGAACCGAATAGTTGTAATTATAATAAAATTAGGTCGGGTGATTTAATCATAATTAATACGGATTTTGTAAGTGAATTACTATATAAATAAAGATAAATAAAATACGACAAAAATAGATAAATATATTTCTAGCATTAAACCTAGGTAATTAATAAGCTTAGAAATATGATAAGTGGCGATATACTAGGGTTAAGATCGTAGCGAAAGAAACGTCTTCGTTTTAATATAAAAAAATAAGAACTTAACGCTATGATAAAAATTAAATATATATAATCTTTTAATTAATTTTTAAAATCGGCGTAGTGAATTCCTTAATATTTTTAACTTAGGATTCCGATTTCGACATTTAGTTAATTCTTTACGTTATAATGCTCTCTTTTTTTCTATTATACTTAATTTTTAAGTTGATAATTATTAATCGTTTCCGTATAGTTTTTCTAACCCGGCTATCTTAGGATAAAGTAAAGTTCAAGCCGTTGTTTAGCTATTTAATATATATCTTTTATATACCAATATAAGTTTTATAAATACTTATTAATATAACTTAAATACGTTTATTATTAAGTAACGAACGAGGTATATAATTTCTCTAATATTATATTATAATCGCTGTATTAACTTAAAACTAGCTCGTAAGCGTCGTAATATACAAACCTTTTAATTAAACAACTTCGAATATGTGAATTCTTCAAAAATAGGTGTAAAATAGTTATTAAGCTAGAATCTCTTCTATTTATTTTATTGTATTTTTTATCATTCTCCTTTAAGAAGACGTAATCATATAAATAAAATTAGATAAAATAATAAATTGGTAGCTTAATTTCTAGGCTTCACTAAACCGATCCCTCTTATAAGCGCCTTATCCCAAGGCGACTTTAAGTTGACTTATCTCGCATCTTTTATCTACGTCGATTCGTATCAGTATTCTAAAGGGTTTTTGCTACCCGAAGCAATCGGGTAAACCATCTGTCGTACTCCGTTTTATAACGTTTCAAAAGTTAAACTTTAGAACTTATTAACTGCTTCTTTTTTCCCCTTTTAATTTCTCGAATTATTCTTTTATAATTATTATTTTATACGATATAAATTTATATAAAAGGCGATTATTATTATTTTTACGAATTATATCACATCCGAGAATTAAAAGTTTAAATCTATATTTTTTAAACATTGTCTAAATCGATAAAATTATCGATAGCTTTCGTTTAACTAGTAACTTTATAAAATGTAATTATTTTAAACGAAACAATTTCGTTAAAAGTTTTGCCAGTACGGATTACCGGTGTCGTATACGAACCTTATAACATATTAAATTATAATAATAATAGTGACTTAAAAGGTTACTATAAAACGATCGAAGTTATAATTTCTAATTTTTATATTAATTAACATCTAATATTTTTAGCTATAAAATTAATCAAGGTTCGTAAACCCTTTTATATATACTTAAAGTTTAATATCACTTAAGTTATATTAATTATATCGAATTAACTAACCGGTATAAGGTTAATTAAAGTCGGAATTATTAGTAACGACGTATATAAATCTTCCAAGCCGATATTAGTCGAAAAACTACGCACTTACAAGGCCCTAGTAATAATTAAGGCTTTACGAGATAAAGATATATAATTTATCTTAATCGAAAACAAACCATTATTGAAATATCCTGTTCGATAATACTAAATATATGTTTATCGTATAAATTATATTGTATAATAATTATCTATATATTTAGCTTAGCTTGAAAAGATACAGCTTAAACTTATAGTTTTTTATATTTTTGTAACGTTTAAACTTAAATATAATTTATTAATGTATTCGATAAATCCGATTAGATTCCTATTATTCGTACTTAATTCCTTTTAAAGTTTTGCATCTCGTAAAATAAAACGAAATATAGCTTTTATTCAAAAATTACAAGTTTAACTTAAACGTTATCTTAAAGACTTAGCCTTTTCTCTTCGTAGTAATAAGTTATCGAATTTAATCTATTTCTAATTTATTTAGTAAAGTTTTAATATTTTTATACTAATTATCTCAAAGAAAACTGTCGAGTATTTGCAATAAACGTTTTATTTATATATATAAAGATTTAACTGAATTTCTAATACCTTTAATACCTCTATCACAGATAATATCATGTATTATCGTTTATATTAAATTTAACTTTAAATTTTAAAATTTTGTTAACAAACTTTTTTATAAAGATATAATAATCTAATATTATATATCGACTAATTTCGAGCATATATAATAATATCCTTTTAACTACTTTATAGGCGATTATATTTATTAATATAATAATATTTATTAATTGGAAATGTTGTATAATGTATATAATCATAATAATATTTTCAATAATCTAATGATAGTATTTTATTAATAATTCGAGTTATTTATAAATTACTTTAATATTTTAACATTACCTTAAGGAGTAACTTTTATTTTAATTATATCGAGTAATAAATAAAGATAGGTTAAAATTTACTTTTTTTTATAGAAAAGAATGAGAATAATAATAGCTAGCAGATTATTATAATACATTTTTTTTTTAGTATCTTGTTAAATATAATACTAACAATAAGCTATATATTATTAATTTTACTTAAATTGTTATAGTTAAATTATTTAATTCTTTTAAAATTTTATTTAAAGTTTGTTCGACGTCTCTTTTCCGAGGTTTTTCTGACTAACAATACAACTTTAATAAATGTAGTAAGTTTAATTAAAATCTTTAAATATTTCTAGGAAAATTATATAATAAACGACAATTTAAAGCTTAATATAAATAGGAAAATATTGTTATATAAAAGTGATACCGTTTTTACAAAGCCTATAAGCTGTAAAGATAAATATATATTATAGTTAATCTGTAAAATATAAGTGTATTTAATTATTATTTTAATAGAAATTCGGGTACGCTGAAAAATTCCTAGAAAATTCTATTTAATATCGTCGGGAAGGTGCTATAGATTGCTCTCGTTTTTAATTAGTTACTTGTAATCGTTTTTTCTTTCTATATTCTCGTTACTTCTCGAATTTTATAACTTTTACAACTTTTTTCTTTTTATATTAATTATTTTTATTACGTATCCCAGGTTTATTTGCTCCTGTTTTGCATATAAGTCCTTATTATTCGGACTATTTATTTTGCTTATTTTAGGTACTTTTAAATCACTAGATTAGCTTAAACGTTAAGGGGTTAGTTGTACTAATATTAATCTTAATTAGTTAATTAAAGCTTTAAAATATTTATTAAAGACGATACTTTCGATATTAATAAAGCTTTCTTTATTAAATATGTCGAAAACTTTAAAACGTTCGACCGTAGTATTAATATTTTTAAAAGGTTTTAAAACTTTCCTAATCTCCTTTATTTATTAAACTTTTTACTTATAACGTTAATAAAATACTAGTTTTTTATATTTAATAAAGTAACGAGCCTTTAGTTAACTTTTAAGATATTTATATATTGAAAATCCAATGTACTATTAGGTTTTTATATCTAAATTAGTACTTTAATTCGAATATCGGTTTCGTAATATTATTTAAGATTATAATAACCTTTTTTCCGAAACTTTTATTATAAATTATTTATTTCCTTTTGAACTGTTCTATTCGTAATAAAGGTTAACGTAGTCGACTTAATGTAATTAAGTTATTTCTTAATTTTAAATATTATCGGGTTTCTTTTTGAGTCGTTAATTAGTTATATTTATATCTTATATTAGCTAAGCAAAGTTATTCTTACTTTTATTTTTATTAAATCTTTTAAATTTAAACATTACGGATCGCCTTTTAATTTGTTTATAAATGTTAGCAAACTAGCTTTTCCTTGCTATTCTTATTCGACTATTTAGATTATGGTTAATATTTAAATTAATAAGGCCGTTATTACTTATATCATATTTTAATCTTAGGAGGTAGGTTATTTTTAACTACCTTTTTATATTTTATACTCAATATTCTAAATAATATCTCTATTATTTAGTTTCGGTTTTACTATTAGTTGGTATTTATAATAGCGGATTACCGGTACTTACTCCTAAGAAACGGTTAACGTTTAATTCTCGATTATAAAGATATTAATATTTAAAAGTAAGGTTAAAATAAATGCTATATTTGTTAAGTTATCCGTACCGATTTTTTAGGTTAACTTAAAGTACATTTAATTAAAAACTCTTAGTTTATAAATAGGTTATTTATTTAGAGCCATTCTATTAGAGCTATATGTTATTTTTTCCTAAGCGTTTAACAGCTGCTAACTTTTTAATAGCCTGTATGTAACTCACTTATACTCTCTTAATTCTTGCTTCTAGCTAATATATTAAATTTTGTATATATTTTTCAACGTTTTTTTATTAATACTAACATTTTAATAATATAACTATTATACTTTAACGTTATATAAAATACGGCGTATTATAATAATATATAAAAAATTAGTTAATTCTTTATTAAGTTAAATAATTTTTAACCCTTTTAACTTTCCTAACCTTTATATTCTTTTTAAACTTCAACTTCTCTTAAAATATCGTCAATATCATAATAATCGTAAAGAGCAACGTGGAAAATTTTATCTCAAGCTTTATTAACGCGTTACTACTTTATAGCCCTTACCGTTATTAGGGCTACCTTCGGGCGATAAGGGAAAATGTATCATATTATACTAATCAACAAAAAAAATACTTTAAAAAAAGCTTATAAGCACAGCGGTTTGGTGTTATTATTATTATTATTATTATTATTATTATTATTATTATTATTATTAATGTATTATATAAGCGAATTAAATATATAAACGAGCTGGACATTTTTTTCAAGTTTTTAATTATCTAATTTTAATTATTTATTTCTTAATAACTATAATATAAAACGGCTTACAAAAAAAGCGAAAATAAAGTTAACCGTTTAAGCTAAAAAAAACGACTCGAAACTTAGTTATAAAAAACTTAATTTTATTTATAACGTTTTATTTTCCACTTTAAAAATGCGATATTACGGCAAATATGCCCGAACCGATATTATCCTTAATTCGCGAAAATTAACGCTAACCGAAAAGAAATCGATTATCGAACGTATTTTCAATTTAAATACGCGAACGTTTCTTATCCGGCATTAACATATTAAAGATATAACAAATTTATTACTTATATAATACGTCGCAAAACGTATCAGGATTAACTAAATAACTAATTTTATTAAACGGTAACAAAAACTTTAAACGCGTTTAAATCGGAAAATCGATTATTAACGGATATTATGCGAAAATCTAAAAACATTCCATAAATAATTCGAACTTATTCGGGTTATTATCGTAAAATATAATATTACAAAAAAAATATTTACAATTTTAACGAAACTAAATTTTTAATAAAATTTTTTATAATAACGGATAAAATAATTATTAATACCGAAAAACGTAAAAACTTTAAATAAATTTAATAAAAAAAATAAAAAATAAATTATAATTACCCAAATTATTAATTCCTAAAGTTAAATTATACCGTTATTTATTATTATAACGGAATAAAATTATCTTAAAATTTAATTCCGTAATAACTTACCGTTAATAACTGGTTAAAAAATTACATTAAATTATAATAATTAATTAACGAATAAATTAAATTTAAAATAGGTTTAATATTTCGATCAACATATTCGAATACATACGAAAAAATCGAAACGTTTTTTTATTTTTAACGGTTACGAAAACCACTATTCGATAAAATTCGAAAAATATTACGCTAATTACGATATTATTATACTTTATATACCCGCGTATTTTTCGTATAAACTTTAACTTTTTAACGTATTTTATTTTTTTCTTTTAAAACGTATTTATTCGTTATATATCGAAAATTTAATACGACGTTATTATACTTATATCGCAAAAAAAAATTTTCTTACCGGTTTTTACAACGCGTTTAAAATTATTATAACGTCCGATAACATCAAATCCGGATTTGCCGCAATTAATCTCGTTCTATTCGATTCTAATACCGGTCTTTTTAAGCTCGAAATTTTTTTAATTATGCTTACGTTAACCGTCTTCCCGTTAACTTCCGCCGGTTTTATTTCCCCGCCCGTAAAAATCCTTAAAAATATCCATAAAATAATAAAACAAAAACGTTACTTACAAAAAAAATTAAAAATTACCAAAATAACTTGCTAACAAAAATTATTAAATCGGTTAATTTTTTAACCAAAAATTAATTACATTTCAAGCAAACGTCGAAAAACCAAAAATAAATATCTTCAAAAAAAAGGGATACTTATTATATAAAAAAATAAGCTTTTTTAGCCGAAAAGGAAAAAGGTGATAAAAAAATGCAATTTATAGCGGCTAAAAGTAATCGTCGTAAAAAGGTTAAAACCAAGGAACGGAAATATAACGTTTACGGCAAACCCGGATATAATACGCGTATTTATAATAAAATTATAAATACGTTTAACGAAAAAAAATCCGATTAATTTTAATTAATACGATATATTGTTATAAAATTATTTAAATTTGTTATTACGAAATGCTAAAAAGTATCCAGCTTACTTATATATCCAATTCGCTTATATAATACGTTATTATTATTATTATTATTATATATAAGGTTATAAATAAATGCGAAATAAAACGGAATAAGTTAATAATAATAACTAATTAATAATCGCGCTTAAAACGTTAATATTTTATATTAAGTGGTAGAAAAAGTCTTTTTCTATCTAAAAGAAAGCTAGAGCCGTTAACTTTTTTAGGAAAAATAAAATATAACTCTAATAAAATGGCTCTTTATATAAGCTTTCAAAGTACTTAATATAGTACCTTACGACTTTTGCAAACGTTATTATTATACTTTTAAAACTTTTAATACTTATGAAATATTTTTAATTTTAATTATATATCGTTTCCCGGTTACGCTAATAATTCTTATAATAATTATATTCAGTTAATCGATAAATATAAATGTATATTTAAAAACAATCGGTTAAATAAGTTCTAAGCGGGTTTTAAACGAAAACTATAAATTAAATTAAGTATTTATAAATTGAGTTAACGTATTATATAAGTAAGCTGACTATATAAACGAGTTGGCTAATATTTTTTAACCCTTTTATTAATTGTCTTTAATCCTTTATTTTTAACACTATTAATATAAAACATTTTATAAAAAAATGATAATAAACTTAACCGTTTAAATTAAAAAACGCAACTCAAAGCTTAATTATACGAAACTTAATTTAATATATATTATCCCTAAAGTTACTTTAAAAACCCGATATAACGGTATAATTACATAATGCGACATTATACCCAATCCCTGAAACTTTACACTAATCGAAAAAAAATCGATCGTCAAACGGATCCTTAACTTAAATACGTAAACGTTTCCTATCCGGCTTTAATATATTAAAAGTATAACGAATTTGTTACTTACTTAACAAGTTATAAAACCTATCGGCATTAATTAAACGTCTAACTTTATTAAACGTTAAAAAAAACTTAAAATTCGTTTAAATCGAAAAACCGATTATTGAAAAATATTATACGAAAACTTAAAAATATTTCGTGAATAATTTAAACTTATTCGAGTTATAATCGCATAATACGGTATCGTACAAAAACATATTTATAATATCAATAAAACAAAATTCTTAATAAGGTTTTTATAATAACTAATATAGTTATTATTAATATTAAAAAACGTAAAAAACCTAAACAAAATTATTGTAAAAAAAGGGAAATAATCTATAATAATATAAATTATTAACATTTAAAGTTAGGTCCTACTTTTATGTATTATCCTTACTGAGAAAAACTACTTTTTTCGCTAATTCGTTAATAACCTACTCCCACCTGATTAGAAAATTATTAAGCGAAAACGGTTAAATAATAAATAAATTAGATTTAAAAGAAATATTTTAACAAATATAGCAAAACGCGTACTAAAAGTTCGAAACGTTTTTTTATTCTTAATGGTTACAAAAATTATTATTCGATCGAATTCGAAAATTATTATAAAACTAATAATTTTACTATATTTTATATACTTACCTATTCCTTTTATCGGGTTTAACCTTTTGATATATCTTATTCTGCCGTATTAAAATACGTCTATTCGTTTTATATCCAAAGTTTTATACGACGTTATACTGCCTATATTACTCAAAAAGTTTTATCGCCGGCCTTTACGAGGCGTTTAAAGTTATCATAACGACCAATAATATCAAATCCGAATTCGCAAAAACAGGATTTATTTTATTTAATTTTAATGGCGTTCTTACCTAATTAAAAATTCTAATTCTATTTATATTAACTGTTTTCCCATTTACCTTTACTAACCTCGTTTTTTCTCTACTTACAAAAACTTTTAAACATATTATTTAAACGATTAAACGAAAACGTTATTTAAAAAATTTTAAAATTATTAAAGTAATTCGCTAACTAAAATAATTAAATTAGTTAATTTCTTAATAAAAAGTAGCTTAATATTTTTGTACGCAATTACTTTTTCGAAAAGAATATGATTTATTACGCAAAACGAACCACATCTTTAATAAACGCTAAAAAACTAAAAATAAACGGTGTCAAAAAGAAAAAAAATATTATAAAAAAATATAAACTTTTATAATTACGAAAATAATAATAATAAATAATCGCAATTAATAACGGCCGAAAATAATTATTGCAAAAAAAGTTAAGCGAAAAAATAAAAGTATAATATTTACGACAAGCCCGGACATAATATACGTACTTATAAGAAATATATAAAGACGTTTAATAATATAAAATCCTATTAATTTAAATTAATTTATTAGGTTGTAATTAGTTTATTTAATTTTATTATTGCGAGTTGTTAAAAATTAACCAGCTCGCTTATATAGCTAGCGCGCTTATGTAATACGTTATATAGTTTCTTATAAATTTGAAATAATTTCCTTTTAACATTTAATTAAGCGTAGAATTATTAATCCCTGTTGTACAATTAATGTTCGTAATTGTTACGGCCCGAGGACAAGGGCGTAGCCATTACACTACTAAAAGTGGAACGTTGTTAGCTGGAGTACTGACCGCCTTATTCTAATCTATATACCTACTAGGTGCCATTTAGTACTGTGACAGTAATGTTTTTAAAGGTATAACCGAGTCGTTTACGTTTTTATCTTTTTAAAGCTTAAATAATTCCTAGTAATAGGCGGGTATATAAATTAGATTAAATTTTACTATGTGTTAATTCTTTATAAGTAAACGCGATAACTTTTTCTTTTTGTTTAACCGATGAGTTTTATAAATGTTATTGTTTTTAATTATTATATAGCTTTTAAGTTATTTACTTAGTATTTGAATCTTAATATTTGTTGTAATAGGTTAAATAATTTTAAGTTATTATTTCTTTAATAGTTTTATTTTTATATTATTAATAATTTCGTTTTTAATATTTTTAAATTAGTTCAGTTTGTTAAATAATATCTTATTTAATTATATTTTATAAATTAATTAACTTTTAATATCTCTTGTTATTGTTAATAAATTATTTTCACTCAGGAATAGAAGACTCTTTTCGTAATAATATCCCGTTACTTTTTCTCAAACGATAAATATTTTCAATTAATATTAATAATTAAATACGGCATTATTTACCGGTACTTCAATTTCATTCTTCTAGATATGTTATTATATTATATTATATAGTAATATTACGTTATTCGTTTTTAAAAATTAAGTTTGATTTTAATTTTATTTCTTTAATTAACGAGTTAAATAGCTTTACGACTTTGGGTAGTAATTATCTTAATTATTTTAATAACGCCCTCGGATTTATATTTTAGTAACTAAATTTTTTACGTAATTAATCTTTTATTCGAGATAGTTAAATCTTATATTATAACTTTTAATAGTAATAGTGATATTTTAATTAATAATAACGCGTTTTATTTATATGTTAACTTGTAAATATTAAAATCGTAACTCTCTATAAAAGTATTATCTGTAAAGATTATTTTAAGTATAAATGTAACCAATCTTTTACTTATCTTATTCGTCGCTTATATTAAACGTTTAACGATCGGAATATATTTTCTCTTAACAAGTCTTTACCGCTAAACAATATACGCAATACCGACGTTTTACTTTATCTTAAGTATATTATAAATTTTAATAACTTTCCTTTTATTTTTAAAACGTTATAATACAAGTTATGAAAGGGTGAGATTTTAATAAATTTTATAAATAAATCAAGATTTCTAACCGATGGAAAACGTAGTTACTAATTAGTTAATACTAATCATATACGACTCTAGCCGCCTAGCGAAGCTAAAAACTAATATTTCGAATTATGCTTTAAACACGGTAATCGCATACCGGGATAATTAAAATAGTCTACATCCTATTATTATTTTTTACTATAAATTACAATAGGCAAAGTTAAGTTTCGTTATTCGAAAAAGGAAACTTATAACCATGGTTATAGCTTTTAAAATATTTTAGTAATTTTATAAAAGTAATTTATATTAGGTTAAAATTTATACGGATTATAATAATTTTACAGAGTTTATTTCGACTATATAACTTATAACATAATGATTACGTTACGTAAAAAACTAGTGAAATATATTTTCATTATTATATATTAAAAAGGTTTAAAAACTGTAAAACTTAGACGTTTAACAAACGGCTAAACCTTAAAAAAATTTCAAAGTTATATATAGAATTTTCGACACCACGTGAAAGAGATATTTAGACCTACGATAAATTACAATTATAAAAACAATACGCTTTAACATATATCGGAAAATCAAGGTATATAAGAACAAGAGATTAAGTAGAATATAAATAAATATAAATACCATTAAATATTTAAATGTTTTACTATGGTATATATATATATATATATATATATCTTAATTATATAAATATTTAAAAATTTATAAAAGCTTACTATTCGTTTAACGAATATATTACTTGCTTAAATCTAAAAAGAAATAAGAATAAAAGGTTGTACGCTAATACAATATTTACGCTAAAACGAAAATCTAAAAATATAAACCTTATAGAAAATTATAACTATTACTAATTATAAAACGACCGTAAAATATTGTTATTATAAACTTTATTATTAAATTTCCTCTATTTAAAAAATTAACAACGAACGTTTATTAGAATAAATTTTTCGTAATTATTAATCGATTAATGTAAGATACTGCTAGGCTTAAGCTATATTTTCTAGGTTAAGCTAATATACAAAAATCATTACATGATATAATCCGTATAATAGATACTATACCTAGTATCTTGAAATACGATAACTAATCGGTGATTTTCACCATTTAGGATAAATTATATTTCTCAGTCCCGTAAAGCCTCACTCTTTGATACGTATTAATCGATTTAAAAAAAAAATTTATTTGTTACGGTATAACGAAAACACTAATGCTAAATAAGAAATATATATCTTTTTAATAATATTTTAACTATACATAAACTATTTCTCGCTTTTAAATCTTACATAAACGGACAAATAAAACTATTTAATTAAATATTAAAAGCTTACTTACGATATTATATTTATTACGAGCAGAATAACTAATATCATATTTACGAATAGCTTTACTACTTTTTAGTACTAATTATTACAAAATATTAATTCCGAGTTTATACTGAAAGCTTATAAAAAAGAAGTAGAAATAAATTTTAATAAATATTAAAATTATTATTAGATTAAGATAACTTAAATAATTAAATACAAGAATAAAAACAAAGTTTAAGTGTATACAAAAATGATGAACAAAAATGATTTTACAACTAAAACAGATTGAGAAGATTAACTTTTTAAAAAGAGAAATAATTTATTTTACTAAGAAAGATATTAAAACGAAATGTCGAAGTTAAAAGCTCTACTTTAAATATATCGACTGGTATAAAATGATTAAAATAATTTAAAAAGCAATTATTAATTAAAACTACTATACAAAGTTAAATCTCAACGAATATTTTACATATTCTTTTATAAATTAACAACGAATACAATTAAAATATGAACTAGGTAAAATAATACAAAAATTAAAGACGAATAAAAACATAAAGCAGTAAAGGTTCTAATACAAAAAAAAAAAAAAAAAAAAAAAAACTCAGGTAATACTTAATTAAATAAAAATATTACTCGAATGTTAAAAACGCTTAAAAACCGGCTAAAAATCTTAGAAATACTTAACGCTTATTAAAATTTTTGGTTAGCAGTAATACAGCTCTAGGAAGTTTCTCAATTCGATAACTAATAAATAATAATTATGGAAATTTCGGGCTTAAAATTTTCTCGTTGCTTTTTTAAACGCTTAACGTTTTTTTATTCTTCTAATGTATTTAAAAATTAAATCTTACGATTAACCATTTTAACACTCTTTTTTCGAAAAAAAAACTTGTTAAAAAATTTAAAGTCTCGTTTAAGCAGCGTAATAAAAATAATAATTCCTATTTAATATTTAATACACGGCCCTAAGCTGATATTTTTTTCTTTCTCAATATTTTATATTCCGTTTAATATAATATAATAAAATATGCAACACCTTAACACCGTTGTAAACCGGTATTTTTATAATACAATGTTTATAACGAACGACGTTTCTTAATATAATATATTACTTTTTAAAATTTAGAATAAATTAAATTAAAGTTTTACTTTTTTTGTTTTAGTTAGTACGCTTTCGAAATTGAATAACCTTATACGATATGATGAAATATAATACTTATCAAAAAAAACCCCCCTAAATTGCTTAAGACGAAAACTTTCGTAAAAAGATCGTATTACAACCCTAACAAACTAGGTCTCTAAAAACGGTTTCTAATGAAATATATAAATCAAATCACGTAATCTAAATTCGAAGAAATCCAGATGTAAATAATCGGTATAAATCTGAAAAAGTCCGTTGAATTTAAAGAGATCTATATAGTTAAACGATATATATATGAAAAATTCGACGGATTCAAAAGAATTTAAATTTAAATATATACGTTCGTTTTTCTCATAATCAAATAATATCAGATTATAATATAACTTCTTTATCTAAAGTAGCTTTAAAATTACAAAACGCAATTCAGTTATTTTCATTACTTAAGTAATACTATACTTTTATTAATATATATAAGTACGCTTAGGTTTAATAGTTAGTTAACTAACCTAGTCGTTTTAATAATCGGCGAAATATAGTATCGCGAATATGTATATACAGCCCGTTTAATTATTAATATATATCTTAATACAGTATTAATTACAACAGTTAAAAACTTTAAAGAAAATAATAAATATACTTAGTTACTTCTATTATCAGCAATACGTTTTCGATATTATTATTATAATTTCTAATTGTAAAAAACGTGAAGTTTAATGACGAGATTACGAAACGTTAACTATAGAAATCTAAGTTTATAATATTATTAAGATGTATAGTAAAAAAAGACGGTTTAACACTAGAGTAAAGCTTTTAACGTAATTTATACGTTTTTTATTAACAGCTGTAATAATTCAAATGGTACTAAAACGAAAATCGGGGAAAATTAATATATTAAACATAATTTGTCTAAACCTGCTAAGAAAAACCTACAATTTTCAGCAGAAAAAAGTGGAAATTTTGATTCTAAACGACCTGAACGGTTTGCTGATTCTGATTCTTATTCCCTACAAGTTGGTAGTGCTGAAAGTTCCCGAACTGCCCCTTAGCGACCTGGATCATTTCCGAAACCAAGTTGCAAGGGTTCATGGTGTCAACTTAAGACCGTCGTATTGCTAAGACTATGGATGGGATCAGGCGTATCGTTTACAACTCGGATCATATCTATTCGCCTTTGTTTTTCCTTCCAAACCGACAATTACCTGTCTCATGCAGTCTCGGGGCACCATCTAAAAGCCCGAGACATTGCCTAGGAGCCATGGAAACCAGCAGGCCCTGAGTCCTAGGCCGTAGAAGTTATGAAAAGGTTAACGCAAGAGGTGGATATAGTCTTGGAGTTTGTTATGGCCATCATAGGCAATAACTTCCAACAAGGGAGAGGAGAAGCATTCAACTAAGTCCGCCTCCGAAACTTCTGCCGAATCTCTTCTTCCGTGAATTTCCTTGTCAGCTTCCTCAGTAACTGAACTCTCTGTTCCAGGGTAAGGTCGATCTGCTTCCCTATGGGAACAAGACATTTGGCCAGATGGTGATAGTCCTTGCACAAAAGCCGAAAGGTTATCATTAGAAAGTCGATGTTGTGGAGAACGAGTGCGCCCTCATTCGCATAGACGTGTCTCTGTTCAAGGAAAGAAACTGGATGATGGCGCCAGTGCCTGAGAGGGTTGAGGTGATGAGACGTATGGTAGCCATCATTGAAGCAGAACCGGTTACTCTGTGATGTATGTAAGCCATTAATCCAGGTAGCTAGGCGAGATTGTGGTGACGAACTGCATCAATCAGAGTTATACTTGATCGATAGTCTGAGTCCGGCTCGTCTGTATCCACAAAAGCATGCTGGCCCCAATTCCCAACCATCAACCCCAATCGTAGCACCAATAATGGTGATAGAAAAACGAAAAACGTTGCCTTGCCGTTGACCCAAGTTGCCATCGCGTAGTAGAAGGCATACGTCAGGAACTCCGACCCTGCAGCTCGGACTGCCAGGGCTGGCCGGCTCTTCCGGAGAAAATACACAGGAAGATCGAGCCAAATAAGGAAGAAGAAGCGGCCAAGATAGTGGAGAAAATGAAGGACATTGTCACGTTGGTATCTGATCGTGGAGGACAAGTCGTCCGGCCCATTGCCCTCGACGTGGTGATGCTTGACATGATGATAGAAATAAGTGTTCCAGGTGTGGCCCATCAAAGGGTCGGTAATGTAGGGAAATAAGTGGTCAACGCGAGCGTATCTCTTTGCCAAAATTCCTCCCATATGGATGTGCTGATGCATCATCAGTGTATAAGTTCCCATATAGTAGAGTTGCATCGCAACATGAAGGAAGCCGTGCATGTATGTGAAGTGCCAATAGAGAAGCAATGCACTCGGCACTGAGGTTATGAAGTACATGATTAAATGTGTGAGCATCACAATATCTGTCTCATGGCGGACAATTTTTCGAGCCCAGCGGATGTATGGCTGTAACATGTACTTGTTGACCGCAGAAACAACTTGTGTGGGATGAAGGTCGACAGACAAAAAAACAGTCTGTTTGAAGTTGTGATGCGTAGGATTATTGAACGATCTGAGTCTCTCCACGTCTTCAGAGTCATTTCTCAAGCCCTGACCATCATCAGTGCGTATTTTGCCATTCAGGCAGGTGGCTGTTCCATCAGCGTGCCATCTGTCGACGGAGACGCTTCGGGAGTCGGAGATGGCGGCATTGGCGAAGACATTATTGGCCTGTTCCTCCTTGGAAGTCTGGATATCTTTGGTAAGATTCCTCAGAACAATACAGTCGGCCGCAGTCAGCGCTTTCGCATAAACGAGATGTTCCTCCATGACAGTAAGGGGACAACGACGATAATAAATTCAAACTCGAACCGTCCTGATGTCGAAAATGGTCCTGGGTGGTTGAGAGAAGAGATTTCTTGGTTTTATCGCCCGAGAGATGGTTCATAACAGCTTCCCCAACCCTGGGGGGGGGGGGGGGGGGGGGGG